>OX438922.1:15039504-15639504 GCA_949316025.1 Lapara coniferarum
TTCCCAGATCAGCCTGTGTATGTCTGGTTCAAACAGGATGGCATATTTGTGTCGAGTGATGAGGGATAATTATCATTTGTCAGTCAACTCTGGACCCTTCTATGCTTGCCATATGTTGTAGTGGGGTCATTTTCCATGCTCATATAAAAAAAAACCTATAATCTTCACTAGAAGGAACCAGGAAGATCCTGCGCTTCTGGAAGGAGTTGAGCTGGCTAGACTGCTAGCAGGCACATCATGCACAACGGCTTGACTTTCTACAGGCTAAATGCCGAAAAAAGAGCCCCACAACAGTAGCAGTATTATCTTTACTAGGTGGTAGGTCTCTCATATGTGAGACTGGCAGAGTAGATACCATCTATCTGTTTTTGTCGCACCAACAACATTTTGTGCTAACAATTTTGTACTATCATTTGAAAAGCGATCTGCAAAAGACTGCAGGCAGATGCTGGATGCGGCAAGCTGAAGACAGGGCGCTATGGCGCTCATTAGGGGAGGCCTATGTCCAGCAGTGGACTGATAAAGGCTGATGATGATGTTTGAAGAGCATGAAAGTGAAAATTGTAATGTCTTAGACTGACCACCTCAGTGGTGTTGTTGTATTGCTTGGGCTGTACGACACTGCTTTGAACCTAAGTTTGTACACAGGCCAGATAAAGTGATGTAGGGTTTTTCTGCTATGTATCTGTCACATCATGGGATTTAACATACTTAGCAGAAAGTGTGTGCCCTAATTGCAGCTCTAACTACCCCTTCACAGATAATGGTCCCAAAGTGTGTTTTTAATTTTTAAATATCTCAGGGTGACAAGCGCAGTTCAATGACACTCAGTATTATTTATATTATTGTCAGTTATTGTAAGTATTGGTTGTGCTGCTGCTATCTTTGGATCGCCGTACCGCTTATCATAAGACGAGCAGCTTGCTCGACTTGTCAATCACTTACAATAAAAGAAAAATTAAGTGATCAGCTACAAAAACTAAACTATTCTAGGTGCCTAGTTGAGTTGGAGTCCTCAAGTATATTATAATTTACTTACGTTTATTCCAAAACAATATTCTAGGAGCTCTAGCCATTCTTCGCCATGTAGCAGTGGGTTATTATCATTTTCTGAATCGAGACAAGTACGGCATGCGCGTATTTTACACATTTTCTTCTATACACTTTCGACTTTCATTTATACTATACTACCACAATTGAAATAATAGTGAATTAGAATACACATGTTAC
This sequence comes from Lapara coniferarum, assembly GCA_949316025.1. NCBI lineage: Eukaryota > Metazoa > Arthropoda > Insecta > Lepidoptera > Sphingidae > Lapara > Lapara coniferarum. Next base: position 15,040,735 of record OX438922.1, read on the forward strand.
GTATAGCCTTTATTATTGTTTGATATTGTTTATATTAAAACCAACTTCTATGCGGTTAGTAGTTATGGCAGACAAAGACGTTAAATGCTAAATTGTAGCAATTAACGTTGGTCTAAGCAATTAACAAGCTCTTTATAAAGTCAGAACACTACCTATCCTAAAATGAATTATTTTTTCACCACTTAATAACATATTGTTAATAAATTAAGAAACTCTGATTACATCTTGTGTCAACTGTCAACTGTCAGTGAATGTGTGCTTTTTTTTAATAATTTTCCCTTATAGGTAAGGCAAAGGGTTCAAGCCCATACAGCCTCGTCTTAAGTGGTATTTTTGGTTGTCTTTTTTTTTCCTACGTACTATGTCGAAGTAAAGCAGTGGCTACCTTACCAAGACTTTATCAAGGAATTTTGGCAACGAAAATACACTTGATTGGCACAGTTATTTCAATTCACTTCATTTGAGCACTTTAATAGAACTATATTGGATAATATACCATCATAATTATGCAATATAACACTTAGGCCGATATTAATAAATGAATCTCAAGTTTGAGTTACATCTCAAGTAGACATAATGTATGAAGAGTTCAATACATTATGTCTACTTGAGATGTAACTCAAACTTGAGATTCATTTATTAATACCGTCCCTAGTATCACCAAAATAATGAATTAAAACAAGAGCACCTCATGACACTTCCACGTTCCCGCCAAAAACTTTGAGTGTGTGCAGTGCAAGAAGTTTATAATATTATCTAAAAATTCTTGGTGCAGTGTGACAAGATGAATGTCATTTGTCAAAGTCTGTTCCTTATACCAAAAACTCAATATTTTAAGCCTAAAAGCAAGATGGATAAATATTTCTTACTTCTCACCGCCTATGGGAACTTTTTGCAGCGATGCATCGCTATGTAATCGCAAAACGGCCGCGATTATCGAGATAATAGAAACACGCTGCTGTACTCTGTAGTGACAGAACTTCCATACATCTGTAATATTGGCACAGTGGTGATGGTGTCATTTGTTTGTATCGATACAACGATACATCATGCAACAGTATTGCTCCAACCTCAAAAAAGTGGCCTTTAGCGAGCATCCTTTATCTGCAGCCGCTTGCGGTACCAAGTTAAGAGCCTATGTGAAAAACATATGGAATCGTGATGGGCGTGACTTAGCGTATTTCAAATGCGAGGCGCCGCACGGCCCGCTGAGATAGATCGCGCGCCTTGGCCCTCGTCGCATCGCGTCTATGCCACAGGTCGTTGCACTCAAGCCCGCGAAAAGATCGTCATTGCAAATGCATGTCTGTGTTGTAAATATTATAGTTATTATAATTTCTAATAAATTTATAACTTATAAAACATAGAATTTATTTTAATTCGTTTATAGAACCATTATTATGTCACTATTATCTACCTAATTACTTGAACATTATGTAAAATGACATTGTAAGTTATCTAAACTCATCGAAAGTATTATTCACTTATAGTTGACTTTTGTTGACAAGATAAAATTTGGTGTGGTGGTAGGTTCGAGTCTTACCCCTACGTAGGTCTGTATATAGGTAAAAAGCAAAGCAGTATGAAACTTCTATAATATATTTTAAATTATATTTTGCTTTGCTTTGATTTATTCTTGTGGACTTTCCTAACTTTGGTGGACATAAAATAAATAATAATACAATAAATGCAGTCACTATTTTTCGGCCCGACTCGGGATTCGAACCCGGGACCTCAGCACAATAGGCGTATCGTGTGTGCAACTACGCCTTGGAGGCAGTCAAACATAGCATCACACCTTTTCTCCTCACATTTCGTTAGCTATTTTAGGTCTTATCAAATAGGAGACGAGCTTATTGCCACATACCGGGCCCAATTCAACAGACCGAGTTAATACTGGACAGAAAAAATCGTATTTGCCCGACGCCGGATTCGAACCCGAGACCTCAGCGTGGAGGCCGTACCGGGCACGTAATACAACTACGAGTTGCGACATCAAGGAAGTTTCGACAAGTCATTCACGATGAAACTTCTTCCCTGGAATGTCAGGTCTATTTTACGTAAATGATGCTTCACTCTAGTGCCACCATGCAATTTAAAAATCGAATTTTGTATGTAAAGGATGTTCGAAATTAATGCAATGCAATAAAATTACATAGCTTGATATGAAGATTGATTACATTATTATGGTTGAATAGTCACTATATAGGATATAAATGTTACAAATGTTGAAGGCGGCTGCTACCTATCTAGATAATTTTTATAATTTTTAATTTGAACTGTATGTAATGTGGGGTAAGAAAAATATAGCAAGGTCATTCTTACTACGCGGGTACTTATGCTTATAGAAAATTTAAAATGTTAATTACTTACAATTTTTTAAATATTTTTGATATTTTGTACAGAAGAATAGACTGATGTTTACTGCAACAGCTACTTCTTCAATTCTAAGGCATTTGTTTTTGTTTTGCAATATAACAAAGCTCCGATATCCTTATTGAACTGAATACAAATAATGATGGCCATATTTTAAAAGGAGACGGGAAAAACTTCATAGAACTTTGGGCTTAGTGTTACAGAGATAATTTATGCATTATTTTATAGTTATATTAGAACTATTTCCAAATGAGAAAGAAAAATCTGTCTGTCCAATGGGAGTAAAGAAATAACCGCTGTAGAGTAGAGCTTCTAAATCATTTTTCGGTGAATAACTTTTTTTTACCTGATGACATACCTACCTATACCTATCACAGTACCTAACCATTGCCCATTGGATTGCCCTATTGAATAGTGAACAGAGCTAGCTTAGACAATAACCAGAATTGAACATATCACATGGAATCGACAAGGACTGATATAAATATATAATGGCTCATTTACACTCTCGCGCGAGTGGTACGCCGAACACAATACGAGCCACGAGGCGAGGTGTGAAGCTAGAGTATTAGTGAGTCAATAATGTATTTCAATTTGACATTACGTCGGGAGCGCTGAACAAAGTTGCCAGTAAAATTAAATAATATCGACCAATATTAAATATCCCAAAAAGTGAAAATGTCTTTTTAGTTTAATTTCTAAAATACCTATAGTTTTTAATTCTTATTCTTTTTCAGCCTTTAAAAGGCTACTATTGCACATAGGTCTCCCCCAAAGAATTATTAATACTATTATGTCAATATTATTCTTGTTATACATGCTTGGTATTCTTTGAGTATGTAACCAACGCTCTAAGTTGGTGCCAGCGCCGTGTGTAATATTACACGAACCACTTGGTGCCACTTTTCACCTTTCTATAACTCAAAACCTATTTAATGTAAACACATACAACTGTGTGAGTTTAATTATATCTATAAGGACATCTAGAAGCCCAAATTTCATGAAGCGCGCTCAAACGGTTATAAAGATATGAAGGTCAAAATCGTAAATTTTTGTACTGACTGACAGACTTATAATATCTAAACCTAACCTACTTCCAGATGACCTAGAAGGATGAAATTTGGAATCCAGCTCGGTAATTATGTGTAAGCGTAAGAAAAAATCTAAAAATAAAAAAAGTTAAAAAATACAGGGGTCCACATTAAAAAATATATTTTTAATGGTGGCGTTGGAACAGTTACAAGCAAATATTTGAAACAATCCCAATATATGTTTTATTATATTTGCTTTATAACAGAAATATTAAGATAAAGTTAAGCCAAAACATTTGTGGTGTCCCCATAAAAAAACACTTGTAATACGCGCTAAACAGCCGGCCAACGGTGTGTCGTCGGCGGCGCGCGGCGCGCGGCACCACACAACTCAATACCTACCTAGTTTTCTTTACAAAAAGTAATGATATCCCACCAAAAAAATAAATGTAAAAGATCTCACATTTGTAAATACCAGCAACTATTATAGGTATTCAATAAAGCAAACAAATAGAATTTAATACTTGTTCATAATGTTATTTTGTTCCTATAAATACATATTTAGATTTTGCATAAAACTTGGCACACATTTAGATCTCCATTCTTTTTGCGGCAAAGCCCACAGCTAACCATAATTTTGGTAATGAACTTGGCTATCCTTTTTTACATTTATGTTTTTGGTGGGATATTTTTAAATGGAAGACATAAAAATAGAAGAATATTGATACATGCTTCAAAAGTGTAAGGTCAAGCCCAATTTCGGCCGTCTCCTTTATACCTATTAGAGTTTGTGGCCAGTCATGTCCAGCGGAATTTGATTTTAAAGCCAATAGCCTTTAAAGAAAAATAAATCTAAATGGCGGCCTTTGTTTAAAATTCTATTATTACATCTGCCTTTTGTGCACAAAACAATGCCCAGATATCGATTTTGAGTTCGATTAGCCTTAATACAAAAAACTTCAAAATGGTGGCTACTTTTTTCAATTCTGACATTGGATCACTCTTTTGTTAATAATGTTACACCCAGATATCGATTTTGCGGTCGATTAGCCTTAAAACAAAGAAATTCAAAATGGCGGCCACTTTTTTCAGTTCTGACGGTGGATCTGCCTTTAGTAACTAAAGTGGTACTCAGATACCGATTTTGAGGTCAATTGGCCTTAAAATAAAGAAATTCAAAATGGCGGCCAATTTTTTCAGATCTGACATTGGATCCGTCTTTTGTACCTACAGGCCTGCCCAGATGTCGATTTTGAGATCGAATGGCCTTAAAACAAAGGAATTCAAAATGGCGGTCATTTTTTTCAATTCTAACATTGGATCCGTCTTTTGTACCTACAGGCTTGCCAAGATATAGATTTTGAGGTCGATAAGCCTTAAAACAAGGAAATTCAAAATGGCGGCCACTTTTTTCAAGTCTAACATTAGATCCGTCTTTTATACCTAAAGGCCTGCCCAGATATCGATTTTGAGGTCGATTGGTCTTAAAACAAAGAAATTCAAAATGGCGGTCACTTTTTTCAATTCTAACATTGGATCCGTCTTTTGTACCTACAGGCTTGCCCAGATATAGATTTTGAGATCGATTAGCCTTAAAACAAGGAAATTCAAAATGGCGGCCACTTTTTTCAAGTCTAACATTGGATCCGTCTTTTATACCTAAAGGCCTGCCCAGATATCGATTTTGAGGTCGAATGGCCTTAAAACAAAGGAATTCAAAATGGCGGTCACTTTTTTTAATTCTAACATTGGATCCGTCTTTTTTACCTACAGGCTTGCCAAGATATCGATTTTGAGTTCGATTGGCCTTAAAACAAAGAAATTCAAAATGGCGGCCACTTTTTTCAAGTCTAACATTGGATCCGTCTTTTATACCTAAAGGCCTGCCCAGATATCGATTTTGAGGTCGATTGGCCTTAAAACAAAGAAATTCAAAATGGCCGCCGTGTATACCAATTCTAACATTGGCTCTTAACATTTTAGTTATTATTGATTCATAATGTATAAATAAATGGGTACTACAAAAAATCATACTAAAATAATTTTATGGTGTAAAAATTTGAACAGCCTTTACATGCAAAATACGAATTTTTTAAATGTATGAGCGGCACGCAAGCGTCATTTACACAAAATTGGGCCGGCATTCCAGGGCGTCCCTAGCTATGGATTACGCAATATAAATAATACATACATATACTGTCACGTCTTTTATCCCCGAAGGGGTAGGCAGAGGCGCAACTAGTGCACTCACTTTCCGTCGTGCGTATTCCGTCCTATGATGTGATGGGGGCAAGCCTATCACCATTTCGGGCTCAAAATCCAGACTTCGGGCTGAAAAGAAAAAAATCCAATATCACTCTGCTCGACTCGGGGATCGAACCCGAGACCTCAGCATTGCAGTCATAACGTAATACAACTACACCACTGAGGCAGTATAAGTAACAAAAAAAAAAGCAGTGACTATTGTTTTTCAATCAGGGATTCGAACCCGGCACCTCAGCGTACCGATCACTAAATATAACTAAAGCAGGTCTCCGACTAGAAACAATTTACAAAGGTGAAAGGATGTAATAATTACGCTTGCTGCCTATCTTATAGACCTAATAGAGCCTATAATTTTAGATTGATACACGGACGTGAGCTGGATACACTATAACTGGATGTACCGTCAAATTTGCCGCGCGGTAGCGCGGACTAATCCCTACACTAGACGGCCAATTCAAACTTTGAAGGCGTCCGAAAATTTCGAGCGCACGTCCGTCGTCAGTAAAGATTCCGGTCGACTGAAGCCGGCACGGGCCACTCCCATAACAGCGATGGCGTATTTGGACGTCGCGGATGAGAGAAAGTGACGGGAGACGCACGCGTATGCCGAAATGAAATGGCGTAAGCGCCAAAACAATTTTCTTTTAATTGTGATTATACTATTTAGTTCATTTTAATTGTGTATTGATATAAACTTTGAAAAAATTGATGTATTGTATTTAAATAAAGTTACGAATGTACATATTCCACCATTTAGAGATAAAGCGTGTTTAAAGAAAATATCAGAGGTAACTTTGAATTTTTTTTCGATCGAGAAAATTTATAGCAATTGTGTTTTGGCTTTGACATATTATTGAGTTATATGTTCAATTTACACATATCCAAAAATCTAACTTCTGATCTTAGTAGTTTACGAGAAATTTGAATTTAAAAGTCCTTAAAGTTCCTGACATAGGCTCTTAAACAACTACACCGGATAAAATTATTGTACTTTCTAGGTATGAGTAAAATCTTTACTCACGGTCACGGCATAAGATGGTCCTATCTGAAAATGTATGATTTAGACTTTTATACACGAACAGTTAGGTATATTTTTGTCTTTGCCTACAGGTAGATACTTATTATACTTCGGCTTCGTCCTCGAGATTAGCATTTTTTTTTTTTTTTTTTTTTTTTTAGGGCCTTCTTCGGCGCATTAGGGACGGCTGCGGGCTTCCTCCGACTCACGTCTAAGTTGTCGTCCGCAACCGCCCCTGCGCGTACCGCTGTTGCGGTCCTTTTTACCTGTTGCGGGGGCTCAGAAGCCCCCGAAACACCGTACCGTGTCCACCTTTTGGTGTCCGAGGCAGCGTGAGACACGCTGCCTCGGACATGTCCATCACGGGGGTCACAGAAGTTGGCTAGACTAATGGGTGGGCGGCACGTCCCGCCCACCCGTGACCCCCGGAGGCCCCTATTAGTCGCCTTTTACGACAGGCAGGGGATACCGTGGTGGAATTCTCCAAACGCCCCCAATCCACAGGGCGGGAGACGTCGGTCAGTCGTCCACCCGACGCCTCCTACGTCTCGTCTGGCGGCGGGAGGGATCACCACTGCGCTGGCGATCCCTCTCGGCACTCTCCTTCCGCGAGAGGACCGCCTCGCAGAAGTGGGCCACCGCCTGCCAGGCCTCCCGGCCGCCGACCATGGAAGCGACTACGGCCGGCAGCGAGAGGTCTTCTCCGACGACTGTTCTGAGAGCGCTGCGCTCCTCATCCCAGGCTGGACAACACTCCAACGTATGTTGGGCCGTGTCCATTGGGCAGTTGTCACAATAGTGACACACGGCCGACTCCTCTACACCTACCACCCGAAACAGGAACTCACCGAAGCAGCCATGCCCGGTGAGCACCTGCGTCAGGCGGTATGTTGCCGCTCCGTGGCGCCTGTCCAGCCATTCGGCAAAGACAGGACGCACTGCCTCTACGACCCGGTGCCCCCACGACGGGGCCTCCAGCCTGAGACGCCACTCCTCCACGGCGGCTCGCCGTAAGGCGGCCCTCTTGGCCTCCACCTCCTTCAGGGCCGGACGCTCCCCGCGACTGAACGTCTCCTCCCGCCAATGGAATACATCGGCAAGGGATTTGGCGTCCAGGTCCCAGGGCAGAAATCCGGCCAATAGGCAAGCCGCCTCGAAAGAGACCGTGCGGTACGCCCTGACCGCCCGCTGCGCTAAAGCTCTCTGCGGGGCGCGCAGAAGGGCGACGCAGGGGCGGCCCAGGGAGTCAGCCCAAACGGGGCTGCCATAAAGGGCTATGGACCGCACGACTCCGTGATACAGCCTCCGGCAAGGGAAGCCAGGACCTTCCAGGTTGGGCAGCAGGCGGGAAAGAGCGCCCGCTGCCCGGGACAATTTCGTCCTCAACTCCTTAAAGTGGGTGCGGAATCGCCATCGGCTATCCAGGACTAAACCTAGATACCTCATGCTAGAGCCGATGGGGATCCGCACCCCCCCAACGACGATGCCGGCACCGGCCGGTGGCCCTCTCCGAGGGCCGTGAAAACACACGGCCTCGGTTTTCTCGAGGGCCACCTTCAAACCTAAACGTTGAATTCTTCCAACTACTTGGCCGGTGCCCGCCGCCGCCAGAGTTGCGGCGTCCCGGAAGGTCCCAGCAGTCGCTGTGACTAACGTATCGTCGGCGTAACATGTCACGCCGACGCCCCGGAGATTGGAACCACGGAGCACCCAGTCGTACCCGATGTTCCACAGGAGAGGGCCCAAAACCGAGCCCTGTGGAACACCGCACAACATCGCTCTTCGGTGCCACCCATCGGCGCCCGGATACACCACGTGCCTGTCAGACAGGTACGCGTGCACCAGACGCCGGAGATAGGGCGGCACCACGTGGTACCGCAGTGCCTCGTGGATGCAGGGCCAGGGCAGCGAGTTGAATGCGTTGGATATGTCCAACGACACCGCTATCACTACACTGCCTCTGGCCACTGCATCCTCCGCCTGTGCCTTCACCCGCAGAATCGCGTGGACAGTGGAACGTCCCCTCCTGAATCCATACTGTTCGTCGGCCAAATTCGGACCGACCCTATCGAGGTGCTCGACGAGGCGGGTATGGATGATGCGCTCAAAGAGCTTTGCCACCTCGTCGAGCAACACGATGGGCCGGTAGGCCGACGGCGACTCTGCGGGTCGTCCCCCCTTCTTCAGCAGGACGAGCTTCCCGGTTTTCCAACGCACCGGGAAGACGCCCTGCTCCAGGCAGGCGGTGAATAAGCTGCGGAGCCTCGGGCCCAGGTACTCGAGGGCTAGCACCCAGGCTTTCCCGGGGATGCCATCGAGCCCTGGGGCCGTGTTTTTGCTCCGCAGCCGAAGCACTGCCGCCCGCATTTCAGCGGGCGAAACCTCCGGGATATCCCTTGCCGGATTCTCACTCGACGATGACGCCACATCCGGTGGCGCCATCGGTGGAGGAGTGAACTCCACGGTGGCCGGGAACAAGGCCGCGACGACGTTGGCCAGTAATTCTGGCCGGAGACTCTGCGACAGCGGGGGCGCCGCTGGGCGAAGCTTCTTCATCACCATCCGGTAAGGGCGCCCCCACGGGTCCCTGTCGAGAGTCCCCAAGAACGCCTTACGTGCCGCGACCTTGGCCCCATGAATGGCCACCCGCAGCGCTCTCTTTGCCTCTTTGTAGAGGCCATAGAGCTGCCGCTCCTGGTCTGCGTGATTCTCGTCTCTTAGCCGGCGACGACGATGCCTGGCGTATCGGCGGCGCGCAGCCACGCACGACGCGCGCAACTGCGCTAGCTCCGCCGACCACCAGTACACCTGTCGCACCGGCGAACGGCGGAGAGCTCGGGGCATGCCGGCGTCGCAGACATCCGACATTGCCACCCCGAACCACTCCGCCTCCTGCTCAACCCGTACCGGCCCGTCCGGCACGGGGAGCCACGACATGACCAGAGCGGCCAGCACTAGGGCCTCCCCATCGAGGCGACGAAGCGCCCACCGCGGGCCGTCCTGATTTGGGGCACTCGGTACACCACCGGACTGGACACTCGGGGACGCGGAGACGCCGAACCTGATGTAACGATGGTCCGACAACGTCTCCACGCCCACGAGGACTCTCCAGTCCCGGACACGGCGTGCGACGGCGGCACTCGCCAACGACAGGTCTATAATAGACCCGCCGTTGTGCCGCACGCACGTGTCCACCGACCCCCTGTTCAGGACGACCAGGCCGACAGAGATCGCCCATTCCTCCAGGACCCGACCACGACCGTTCGTCGCCGGCGAACCCCAAGCCACGGACTTGGCGTTGAAGTCGCCGGCGACGACCGCCGGGTGAGGTTGGCCTTGTTCCACCAAGGCCCCCAGCCGAACGAGGAAAGACTCGAATTCGGCGAGGGGTCTGTTGGGAGAAAAGTACACTCCTACTATCCAAATGTCTCCCAACAGAACCGCCACGCATCCCCTGTCCTTCGCTACTTTTTCGAAGGGTGGGGAGCCAGCGGCGCCCCGGCTGATGATGGCCACCAAGCCGTCAAGGTCCCCAGCCCAGTTATCCCGGGGGGGGACAAAGTACGGCTCAGCGACCACGGCCACTTGCACCGACCACTGCGCCAGGCTTTGGGACAACAGGTCCTGGGCACTGGCACAGTGGTTGATGTTCGCCTGGAGGAAATTTAATTCCATTATTGGGCGATCTCTACCACATCCATCGCGGCCCCTTGCGGTGGGCTCGCTGACTGCGGCTGGGTCGAAGCCCCAGCGGCAGCAGCACTTCGTATCCCGTCGCGGCGCCTATCGCGACGGGAGGGGGCGGGACACGTCTTCCCGCCCACCGGATGCTTGGCGGGCCTCCCTGCGGCCGCGCAGACTGCGCAGTTCGGCGCGGCCTCGCATCCGCGGGCTTTGTGGCCCGGTTTGCCGCAGCGATAACAGAGATCGCTGCGGTCCGGTCCTCCGACGCAGGTGCTCTGCGTGTGACCGTGCTCCAAACAACGGTAGCAGCGCATCGGGCGCGCCCCGAGCACGGTCACCCGGGCCACAGTCCACCCCACCATCAGGCGGCCCGCCTTTATTTTTTGTGCCGCCCTGGTCGGCACCTTAGCCCAAACTGCGCCCAGGCCGGAGCGGTCAGGCCGGATTTCGCCGACCTTCACGGCATCAGCTGCGCACTCGCCAGCAACGCCGAGGGCCGCTGCGACCGTCTCGGATGTCGCCGCCGGATCCAGCTCCGACAGCCGCAGCTCCGTGCATTTGGTGGGCCGGGAGATTTGGATATCCTCCGACCCGCCAAAGCAGTCCCTCAGCCTTGCGGCGAGGGAGTCCGCCTTCCGCTCCGACTCAGCCCCGGGCACCTCGTATAACATGGCACCCGTGGCTGCCACCTTGGGCCTCAGCCTGTCAATGCCGAGGCCGGCGAGGTCCACGCGGTGCTGAGCGTCCGTCAGCACCTTGGCGTAGGTTAGGCCCTTGGCCACCGCCGCCGGCGTCAGCGACAGCACTATGGCCGCCGAGCGTGGCTGACGCAGTTTGGGCTCCTTGCGCCTCTGCCTCCTCTGCTGCGGCTTCGCCGCAGGCGCCGCAGCGGGGCTGGGCTTCCCCCGCTTCTTCTTCCCCACCACCACGGTCCATTCAGCGTCCATGGACGCTGGGGCCGGTGGCAGTGGGCGGGGCTCCCTCGGAGTTGACTTCGCGACGGGGGGAGCAGGAGGACCACCTTTCCCCCTCCCGTTCTTGGTCACCCCAGACGGCCCAGCGACCGCCACGGGAGCAGAGGTGGAGGGCCCGGCCACGATGGCAGGAGCCTTGAAAGGAGCAGGCTGCACTGCTCCTTTCCCCTTCCCCCTCCCCTTCCCCTTAGAGGAAGGCTGGGGAGCTCCCCCAACGAAACCACCCTGGACGGGGAGTGGGTGGACCTTCTTTCGTGGGCCAGTGGAGGCCTCTGGGCCGGCCCTGCGAGCACCGACTCCATCCTCGCCTGCCACTTGGCCTCCACTGCTGCCAGCTCCTCCAGACGGCGAAGGAGAGAAGCGTTTTCACGCTTCAGCTCCTTCACCGCCTCCTCCAATTTGGCGCACTTATCTCGCCACTTTTTGGCCTCGCCTTTAGGGCGAGCGCTCGGTGCCGGTTCCGGTTCCGCCGCCGCTGCGACAGCCACCTCCTCGGCGGGCACCTTTGGGTTGGCGGAGCGAAGGACCATGCCTTCCCCGCTCTCCACCCTTCTCGCCCTTTGGCGGGCCTCCCTGCGCTTTACGATGTCGCGCACCCTCTCCCTTGACTTCGGTTCGACGAATCCGTCGACCGAAGCTGGGCCTCCCCTGCCACGTCCAGCAGTCGTCTGCGACTTCGGAGTTGGCTCCTCCGTGTCGCTTGCCAGGGACGACCTGCTGCCCTTGTCCAACTCGGAACGTTTCCTCCAGAGCCTGTGGCTCCGAACGGAGGAAACGCTCCCACTCGACTCCGAGTCGACGCCTGTGGACATCTTGTCCGCGCCGACTCTTCGTCCGCCATCAACGGGCTTTCGCCCACCAATCTCCGCCTCTCCAGCCGAAACTGGAGTAGGCAACCTCGTCAACATGATTTTGGGTGTTAAATTATCCATATTTGATCCCACGAGTATGGGGGAAATAAGAGTCCACCCAGGCAGTGCCCCCTGTACCTGGGTAAGCCTAGCGTAACCCGCCAAGAGGGTCAGCCGGTACTCTGGCGGGGGTCGCACTAGTGACCGAACTACCCATCGGCCATGCATCCCCTCACGGTGCGCCGCCGCTTGGGATTCGGGGTAACTTTTTATAGAGGTATTCTCCCTCGTGGTCCGGGCGATTAAGCCAAGACCCTCGGTCCAGCAGGAGCGCGAGACATGTCCACGGACCTCCATACTAGATTACGATCTGCAACGGTGACAGCAGAGAGGAAGGTTCCCCCCCACTGCCTGCTCGGGGCGGTGTTAGCGCACACCGAGCCCGTCGACACCCCCGGATGAACCGGGAGCCGCCCGAATAAACGGGCCCACCATCTAAGGATGCGGCAGCCACCGCAAAAAGCGGCGACGACCGCCAAGACCACTGTTGTCAGGATATTGGCCGTAGCGCCGATCAACTCGACCGACGCTCCGTTGCCCAGGGTGCACCACGTGGAGGTTTCCTGACTTTGCACCCCCTCGAGATTAGCATGAAGAGCAGTTATAGAACACATGTAGTACGTGTACTTAGTACGCCTTTGCACTTTATTTGAGACTTATTTTTTTTTTTTTATACATTGGTCACACCCAACCTGTCAAGAGAGATTCATTCGCGTTTTAGTGCGTCGCCGTATTGCACGTTAAATTAAAGTTATTCTTAATTTATTGCTCATCATGGATTTTAAGTGTAATAGAATAGAAGAACATGGAAATTACTTCTATTTGGTACAGAAAATTGAAGATTACCTAAGTGATCAACATTGTTCCCGTTCGCCGAGACTACCGACATAATGAAAAATACCACACAGGTAAAACGGTTAGTACCAAAACCTTATTGTGTACCGGGCCAGAATAATGTTGAGGACAGTTACTTTGCGTCTGTCTCCTATTTACATCGATAATATTAATATGGTCCCTGAGCAATTTATTTTGCTATGTCGGTGTAATAATTACGACTGTTTCCTTCTTACCATGGTACAATTTAAATTTATCAGAAGGCTAAAGTTTCTGAGGGGCATTGCCCTAAATACACATTTTTTCAATCTACCGTCGTTATGCTAAATTCTGTTACCCGGGTCTGCGTGCTACACATGGCGGTTGTCACTACCCGCAATTGATGCTTGCGATCAGTATTGTACGACTGGTTCTTATGTATAATGTTATGTAACAGTATGTTAGTACCACCAGTGGCGGCCTTAGGGAGTGGAAAATACCCTCCTTCGGCAATCGGGAAAAAAGGCCTTGCTAACATCTGCCGGCCAGAGCCTTACAATATTTAGGGCCGCTATTATCTACCAGTAGATAACGAGCACCGCTTGAAAAATATCAGCGCAAGCGGCGCAGTGGATTGACGACTCCTGACAACGTGGCGCGATGCACCACTGCACCACGTCGCCATGTGCTGGATATTACGAAATATCAATTTAATAGCATAAAAGACAATTATGTCTGGTCATGATTTAGCAACGTCTTAAATGCTTAATGACCTACAACAGCACAGTATGTGTTAAATGATAAGGAGTCGATCTAAGAACGGAAAATCCAGCAGCAACGAGGTACTGCCATTTGAATTCACCGAGAACGGCACGGAACAGGATAAATTGCAGGTAAGTGATCTGAGTTAAAAAATCGTAGTCGCTCGCAATCATAAATGATCACAGAATTATATACTAAGGTTTTTTGGCCTTATGTCTTGTGTCTTGGGTATGACCGAATATGTCACTATTTTGATGGTATAAAATCACTGTTTCAAAATGCAAGAATTAAATAGTAACCGTCACGGCGCGTCGCCGAAGTGAGGTAGTTGCAAAATATGCTGTACTTATTATAAAGTTAAGCCTCCATAAAGTAACCTGCCTAAACCAATATGGATAAATTAGGCGAATAGATTAGAATATTTTAAAATAAAATGACACAGATCCCAGAAACGTGACTATAATTTAGTCCAACCGGAACTTAGGCGTTCCGCATTTTACTCTTTGTATTTAATTGTTTCATTGTATACTTACTTTGATCTGTGGGTTGTCTATAAAGAACATAGAATTTTATTATAATTTAAATCAAATCAAAGAGGCTTTTATTCAAATTGACTCAAAATGATCATGTAAATAGTTATTTATCTACCATCATGTCTCAGAAGCGGAAAAAGAGTTTCCCTCAGAAATATTATGATCTGTCTATATTGTTTGATTGCCTTAAGGGACTCGTTACAATTTTTTAGACTCAGAATATTTATTAAGTCTTTCACATGCACAGTTACCGAAAAGAAACACCTTTTAATATGTGAAAACATTGGTATTTTACATTAAAAATAATCGACAATGGTGTTAGCGGTAACGGGCCGGGCGAGTAATGGCGCGCGCATGGCGACGGCGGAAGTTCCCGCCGCTCCCAACTGGCGAGCGCGTGGCGCTGGCGAGCTCGGGGCTCGCCACAACTGCGTGTGATTGGTTGATTTGGAAACTGTTTTTTGACCGGATGTTATAAGTCTAATTTCTTCCTGGCAAAATTAATTTGCCTGCTAAATATCAATACACTCGCTTACAATGACTCTAACATAGCTGGCGAATTGTGGTGTAAATATATTAACACTTGTGCCTACACCTTAAATAGGAAAAGGCGTGATAATATTATGTTTACATGTACACCATTATTATTGTTAATAGCTTTTGCTCATGATTGCGCCCGCGTTGACATTCCTTCCTGGGATAAAGAACAGCCAGTAGCACTCAAAGATATTTTAACTACCTGTTTTTTCAAAATAGGTTACTTAATTTTTGAGTTTATTTATTACAAACAAATATGAAAAGAACAAATCTTTTCTCGTTATTATTTTAGTGACGTATTCTTGTTTGTAACATACAGTCTTGTGATAATTTTCAAATATCATTAATTAGTCGTCAACTAAATATTTATTAACATATACCTACAATTGATTCTAAGATAAAATATAATAATAATATAGTACTTACATTTATATTATAGCTTCTCCCTCTCTTTCAAATTTTGCCGTGCTCGACAGGGACATTATGTACCTGACTATATTGTTAAAATGTAACACATTTTTAACCGACTTTCAAAAAAGGAGGAGGTTCTCAATTCGTGTGTTTGTATTTTTTTGTAACCAATAATTGTGGCAAATAATTGAAAATTGAAATTGAGACGATGCTATCGATCATCGGTAGCGCCTCAAAATTTGTTCAGATGCCTGAACAAAGGGGGGGCGGGGGGCTGCATGAAGGTGAGTCGCAGCTAGCGGAGAGTACAAGGATGAAGAAAGCAGCGCATAATATTATTTCAAGTTATTAGCTACCGTGAGGGACGAGTACACTAGTTGCGCCTCTGTTCCCCCCTTAAGGATAAAATCTCTGAGTCTATGTATGTATTTATTTTACGAATTCTACAAAACCTACTCTATGTATAGGCGTAACTAACGCAGTCAGAAGGTTGACTGTCGCTATGATGATATTTTATATTTAACGCTTTAACTATTTTTAATAAAGCGTTATAAAGTACTCCGTTTTTACTCTTGAGATCTAAGCTTCCATGGTGTTTTCCTTCTTGGAAACGTTCACTAACAGTTACAATAATTCTGTCATATTCTCGCAGTCGGCAAGTGTCAATTTTGTTTGTCACGAAAAAAAAAAAAAAAAAAAATGTTGGATCGGTCATATAAAATGACACATTGCTCAATTTTTTGATCCAACTACTCCAATAAGTAGCATTCGCTACGAGTTCCACACATCAAAATGTGGTCTTTATATAAAGGTTGAAATGTCCATTTCCTAATATAAAAATTTGCCTAGGAGTTAATCTTCAACTTGGTATGTTTGTGGCAGAGTTGGTATCATCTAATCAGATGATACTCCAATTGCATTTCAAGTTTTAATATTCTAATATTGATAAATAATATAATTTGATGACAGATCTAAGATGTCTGTTTTAAGAAAATATCTTTGTTTTGTTGATTGTAATTATTAATTAATAATGTTACCATGAAGGAAAACATGGAGAGGAGGCCTACATGCTTTAGAATTCTCCATGAGGATCTCGCGAATATGCGGAGTCTGCCAACTCACGGTAGGCGAGTGTGGTGGACTGGGACCTGGACCCTCTCAGTTCAAGAGGAGGACCGTGCTCGGCTGTGGGTGATATATAATACAGGGCTGATTGCATTGCATTGTTACCGTTAATTAAGTTTGTTTTTCCAGTTAATATGATTTTTGACACAAATATTACGAAGAAGAAGCGTAAGACTTTGAAAGAAGTGTAGACCACCTCCAAGTTAGTTACTGCAATCACATGCTGCCATGCTGGTGAAGACAAACCAATAAAAGGATTTTTAAGGGAAGTATATTCAATCGATGCTATCGAAATATGATATACCTAGATGATATTAGATCATACAACAGGGAACATTTCCCTTATGCCAAGGCTATTGTTTAATTATTTTTAAGTGCCTATACTATAGCGGCTATATATAGCCACCATCCAAAATAACCATTTGTTGAAGGAAATTAGAATTTTCTTAGAACCAGATCTTATTACTGAAGGCATAATATAATATTTTTTATAGTTTACTCGGAATTTGCTCAAATAATCGCTAATATAGTATTGATAATATAGTATAATATCTTTTATGACAAAATGAATTCATAAAAATTTAGTTTCTTTATTTATGTTGCCAGAAAGCCCCATATAACAGTATGGTCACATTCCATATCTTTTTAGCGAATGTGGAATAGATATAACTCTATTAGATGTCTAGTGCTCACAGCACGAGGCACGTTGCCACGGGCTCCACCGCTTACCTATAGGTACTTATGGCATTAAACTGCATTCGATCTACCAAACTGCAGTTTGGATCATAAATTATTAATTTTGACTTATCCTGGAGATTCGGTAATGAGACCTTAAGAATCTAGTTGGGAATGACTAAATTTTTTGTTAATTCAATGATAACCAATTAGAAATTTTATATTGATATCCTATCAAAAAGCTTATTGCTAAGTACAACCTTATAAAGTTTTTTGATTAGCTAATTGTAATTACTACTGCAATTGAAATTATACAAATATTTCACTACTTATTCTCTAAAAGTCTACATGTGTTCTATAACTGCTCTTCATGCTAATCTCGAGGACGAAGCCGAAGTATAATTAATGATTAAACGAACTTACCTGTACGTGAAGTTCTATCATAATTATACGAAGGCTTCGTCCGAGGAGATTAGCATCCCTCCCTCCCGTGACTTGCGTTAACCCTAGTAAGTTGTGAAATATTGGTATATGGAACTCTCTCTCTAAACTAAATGAATCTCTCTTGACAGGTTGGGTGTGACCAATGTATAAAAAAAAAAAATAAGTCTCAAATAAAGTGCAAAGGCGTACTAAGTACACGTACTACATGTGTTCTATAACTGCTCTTCATGCTAATCTCCTCGGACGAAGCCTTCGTATAATTATGATAGAACTTCACGTACAGGTAAGTTCGTTTAATCATTAAATATCCTACCTTTCGCTCTTCCTAAGATACAAAGCATTTTACTCTGTAGTCAGTAGCTTGAATATAATTTATAGTAGATACAGTTGAGTCTTTGATCCAAAGCTTTCTCTGTCTACGTTGGTCCATTATTAAATATTGTAAACCAAGGTATTAATTAAAAGAGATAGGTAGGTAGCTACTACGAATTCAAAATATTGCTACAAATTTTTAAAAACGTAATTGCAGCTGTCTATCATCTAACAAAAGGTGGATTTATATTCATCTGAAATGGTCTTTGTAACATTACACTACATAATGTTAATCCACGAATTCAAAGAGGAAGATGCGATATTCAGTTCACGTCGCGCCCCGTGCGTCTGTCGTACGTGCCTCTACTCGACGTAACTATAGATATTTCTGTCATAAAATACTTTAATATCAGGTGCTCATACCCGAATATGGCTTTACCTGTGTTATAGGACAGTCGTAAGTTCATTAATTAATTTTGCAGTAGCCGTCGACGGTTTTGCTGCCGTAGTTATATTTGTACTAGTTACGACTGCCATGAGTAGGTCTCAAGTTCAAATCCGAGGTCAGACAAATTTCTGTTTTTTCTGCTGAGTATTAGCTGTAGTATTAGCCAGGAATCACTGATTATGTCCGCCAAAAGGCAATAGGCTTGCCCCCTATTACATGAGACTTAACATAACTGGCGAATTTGAATTGCATGACACCTTTACCTATCCCTAAAAAAAGACGTGTGGCACTCGGAGACTGCCGCGGTAAAGCTATTGCATAGCATTTTTTATCAACTTATGTAATTATAATTATTATTTATTTATTTTATTTTTTTCTAATGTCCATATTTCACTCGTGCCCTGACGCCGAAACTCTAAGCAGACAATTCTAATATTTATAACCTCTTTGAGCAGATATAAAATAAAAACTTTTAAAAAATTCAAACTTAGAATCACGTCATCCCGCCACGGGGACATTCTCATCAAGTGCGCGCGTTTGACTTCTCGATACGTTTCACTGACTGGAACAATTTTTAAATACACGGTAATTTCGACCTTTTATCGTTTAACATTCAGCTCATATCCTCTTACATATTGTATTCTTACAAGACTGCGATATTAAATTTACTTATGGAATTTTACACTCTACGTGGTTGTGTTGTGAAAATAGTGAGGCGTGGCAGGTTATTTTCGTTACGGAATTTCTGGATTCGGTCTCCACGCTCAAGGCCCGCGATAGAAGCTATGCAATAGCTTAAAAAGCGCGACTATTATCCTGGAAAAACTTTTTGACGCTGGCAGAGCCGCGGGCAAAATCTAGTTTGTTATAAAAATATCGGTACGGACGTTATTACCAGTGACCGTTGTCCCTTTAATCAAGAGCTGCCGTTACTTATGACAGTTAATCTATCATCAAGTTGTAGTCATTTTGCCGGAATAGGGACGGAAGTAAATGATCGAGTGTACAATAATTTCGGCAGCGAGAGACCATCACATGACAGATATTGATATTTTTTCAATACACTGCGCACTTTGTTTGTGGTTATAATGTCAGAATTGGCTGTAATTGTAAGCTTTTAATGTTTTTGCTTGAACTTATTCGAAAGTAAACATATTAAAAGTTGATAAAACAACACATGTTGATTCTAATTTTATAATGTACCTGCTGGTTTTTGATCGCAGCTCCGCCCGCGTGAATGAGTTTTTCTGGCATTAAAGTTCCGTCATATAGTTACCCGGGATAAAAAGTAGCATATGACCTTCCCAGGTACTCAAACTATTTTCGTACCAAACATCGAAATTCATGGCCTAGTTTTTGAGTTTATCGCGTTCAGACAGACAAACGCGACGGGGGGGGGGGGGGATTGTTTATAACATTATGTACGAATTATGCTCACGGTTTCGATCGCATAAAGATTTTCACCGAAAAAAATCATACTAAATATTTACTTTTCTGGAAAAAAAGTAGCCTGGCGGCTATAGCGGCGGTATGGTTCATCTTTTATTAAATTTCATTCAACACAGTTCAGCAATTTTTACGTTTTAAAAATCTAATACATACATGTAAGCCCCATGCATTTGCATGTAATATTTGTAGGGAAATAAAACTCCAAGACCAACCATTCATTTAAAACCCAGAATCAGACTTCACATAATCACCACTTTTGACTGCCTCGGTGGCGTAGTGATATTGCGTACGCATTACGAGTACGATTTGCGCGCTGAGGTCCTGGGTTCGAATCCCGGGTCGAGCCAAAAAAAAATTGTGACTGGGTTTTTCCATCTTAAAAAATTTACTCAGTCGCAGCTTGGAGTCAGGTAGTTGGCGGTGTGATACCCCCGTGCCTCGGAAAGCACGTAAAGCCGTTGGTCCTGCGCCTGATCTCTCTCCGGTCATATCGGATTGCCGTCTCACCGGACTATGAGAGTGAAGGAATAGCGAGTGCACCTGTGTATTGCGCACACACTTGTGCACTATAATATCTCCTGCGTACCTGGCTGATCTCCGTTGAGATTGGCCGCCGTGGCCGAAACTGGCTAGGAGGATTTCAATCACCCACCTAACACCTTTCAAATCATGATACCACCCTACAAGCCTCTAAAATCTTGTTGTTTTGAACAATAAATCCTTCACGATAAAACTATTATTATTAAACCTGACAGATAAATCCACGTGCCGCGCCGGATCCTGTGCCGACCTGACACATCATTTTATTCAAATAGCTTTTTGACGTGACAGCGTGGCGCTGAGCACGCCAACCAAAACTTATTTGTGTTGAAACTAGTATTTGTTTGTAAAAATGAACACACTTTATTTGTGTAAGTATTTGTCAAGCCGCAAGTAAGATAATTAAAAAAATGTTTGTAACAAATGCACCAGCAATATTTTGCTTTTTCTTTTGTACGTAATAAACAATTCATTATGTAGGTACTTATTTTATTAACAAATCAATTTAATAACTCTTTATTATAATAATAATTTTATAGGATATAATAATAATATTAAATAACTACTTAATAGTTGAAATTATACTATTATAACGGATTTTATCGCGGGTTTTTTATTTTATTTTCTCCCGACGTTTCGAAGGCTTTTTCATTTTCAGCACTTCGTGGTCACGGGGCGGACTGAGGTGTAGGTGGTCCGAAAAGTTAATGTTACAAATCTACCATCAATTTATAATTATACAATATTAAGGTGTTAGTACATTGTTTGCGGTCCGGTCTACGCAGTAAGAGCTCACAACTTAATAGTTATAGTAATACTTATATGACATAAAAGTCCGTCCGAAAATCTTTAGGGGAGGCCTATGTTCAGCAGTGGACGTCATATGGCTGGTGATATGAATGATGATGACATAAAAGCTGAAATTAACTTAGTTACCAGAAATGTTATTCCGACTCTGTGTTGAGACACCCATGGACATTCAAAAATGTTTTTTTCGCGAAACTCCAATTAAAGATCTCTCCGAGCTGGAAACCAATTTGTAACTTTTAAAAATAAAACACCTAAAAGGGTAGTTATATTCTTCGCACAAAGAATAATTTATCTTGTTAACTTTATGAAGCTCTGTTCGAGACTATTATATTAATATGAAATATGTATATGAGTAGAAATCACTTCAATATTTATTGACCACGCCTCGATTCATGTTCATATGATTTCATTCAGTCCACCAACTTTATTTTCATCCACTTAGGGTTGGATTTCGTTTACGTTCCAATTGCTAGTCGCTAAATGTTGTGTTAAGTCGATGGAATATATAGGCGAAAGTTTGTAAGAATGTATGGGTGTTTATCCCTCTTTCACGCAAAAACTACTGAACGCATTTCGATGAAATTTGGCACACGGGTAGATCATGTCCTGGATTAACATAATATAGGGCACTTTCTATCCTGGGAAAACATAAAGCGGTACTTTTATCCCGGAAAAACTTTTTAACGCGGGCGGAGCCGCGGGCAAAAGCTAGTACTATAATAAGTAGATATAGATTTTAGTAAACCTTGGTGAAAAATCTAATGATAGACCGTCTTCAAGCTTATAACAGTGCAATGTGTCGTACAAAGCGACTGAGATGTATTTATCATCTACACTATCGGTGTCATTCCTTACGGGGAAAGCAAATAAGAGGACCAAAACTCGATTGTTTAGATTGTTGGAGTAGTATTTAGCTTGTATGAATAAATTCATTGGTTTCCAAATAATGTTAAACTGCTTCTAGAAAAACTTACCCACAGACGCTAAAACATCAACGAAATAAATATTTGAAATCTTCATTTTCATATAAAAACTGGTTAGAAGGATGATTTTAACTTAAATTACAATTTACTTTAACCGATAATAATTTTCGGTATAGATTACATGCCATTTCATTCTTTTGTATATTGCAGATTTTTTTTATTGCATTGAATGACGAGACGAGCATGTCGTTCGCCTGATGGTACACGATACGACTACCCATAAACAGTAGGAACACCAAGAAAGTAGGTACCTACTGTGTAGTATTCCACTGCGCTCATCATCGTGAGACATAACATGCTAAGTCTCATTCTGTCCAGTAGTTTCACTGACTACAATGTCCTTCAAACCGAAACACAACAGTGCACGCACACTTTTGCTTGGCGGTAGAAATAGATATTGCGGTGATACCCACCCAGACGAACTCTTACATATGAGAGTCCTACCACCAGTAACATATTACTTACTTCCATCACGAAGCAGTAAACAGACGGTTTGTATAACATCCGTTTTCAATTCAAAATGCCAAAACTACACCCATAAAGTTGGAAGGAGCTATGAAACAACTCACTTTTGAAAACCGCACGACATTGTTACTTCAAATTGTGCAACTTCTCGCCTTGGAATAGGCACCCATTAATGAAGAATTTCAGAGGTTGAACCCCGAGTGAAATGGCCGACGGGGCAGTAAATAAAACAACCCCCACAACC
The DNA here is from genome assembly GCA_949316025.1 of Lapara coniferarum. Classification (NCBI taxonomy): domain Eukaryota; kingdom Metazoa; phylum Arthropoda; class Insecta; order Lepidoptera; family Sphingidae; genus Lapara; species Lapara coniferarum. The sequence goes on from OX438922.1 coordinate 15,063,545, forward strand.
CCTGGCTGGGGTTGTCGCAAAGCAATTTTCTTTAGCAAAAAGTATTTTAAATTAGAAGGTTGAGTTATTGCAGATTTCGGTGCTGTAAATAATGTAGATATTTGTGTCTCAGGTAACTCATAGTAATCGTCAATTGTAATGGAATGGTGTTGGGATACTAGATAGGCAGAAATATCAGTTGTGGCTTTTCCGTAGGCACTTATACGCATGCGGATGCAGTCAGTTGCTGTAAGAGGACATCGGACAGCAGACAATATTAAATAAGGATAAAGAGAAGAGCCTAAACTAACATTTTAGTGTCAGTTAGGTACAGGTAGTTTTATGACATTTAGTGCTATTATAGACTTTTAATGAGTTCAATGGTCGATATAAGAGGTAGAGGTGAGTTATTAATTAAAGATGTAAAACATTCTTAAGAGTTACAGTAGTGGTAATGGCAACCAGTACACTTTAAATAACTTTAACCTGTCTAGCTGCCTTTTTTTATCGCGGGGAAAACGCGTTATCGCTACCACCGGGGGGTGAGTGGAACGGTTATGTTGGTTTCACACAGTCTTACAGCCCAATGTCGACACTCGGGAGTATAGCATCATCCGAGCGAGCATTGGACTGAGTCCCTAACACTATGTACACCCTACACCGGTATACCAACCAAAACCCGCGGTGGCCTTCATCGGCGCTTATGGGACGGCCCCGGGTTATCTTGTGACCTGTCTAGCTGCCTAACGATATTCACTAACTCTCTTTAACTCTCATGATTCTTTAAAAAATGCTCTGAAATGTGATATGCATCTGTACGTTGTATATCGACTGTAAGTGCAGGTTCGAAATTTTTTAACATTTGAGTGATACCCAAATGAGCAATAAATTGTAATACGTTGTATAAAATACGAAAGTTCACTATATTTTAGATTTAACCCTGTATCTCTTATAGGTGTATTATGTACTTGATTGACGAGTGAATGTATATTTGGTTGAAAGCCACTAAAGTAAAATGTTTTGGTAAATAATGATCTGGTATCACTCGCAGTAGTTCGATGAAGGCCAACGTAATTCGGGTAATTGTTGAGGGATGCAGCCCCATACCTAATTGGTATTCTATTATTTCAAACGAACCCTCGAATATATAATATGTAAATATTTTCTCGGGGTATGTAATTTAGTACCTAACTTAAAAAAATATGTAACTATGCTTTATACAATATATCCTCTTTATAATATTAGTACAGAAGGGTAACTATATAACTAAACATACTTTTGTATGTTACATTCGTATGACAAATTATTTTTTCGTATCCTTAGCACATCAAATTTTAATAATATGTACATTCATCCACGTATGTAGCTGAACAAATTCAAAACTTTTTATAGCATTGAATGACGAGACGAGCATGCCGATCGTCTGATGGTAAGCGATACGACCGCCCATAAACAGTATCTACACCATACAGCACGACCTGCACGAGTTATACAGTATTGTGTGGCATTCTACTGCGCTCGTCATTCTGAGACATAAGATGTCAAGTCTCATTATGTCCAGTAGTTACGCTGGCTACAATGTCATTCAAACCGAAACACAACAGTGCATGCACACAACTGCGTGGTGGTAGAAATAGACATTGCGGTGGTACCCACCCAGACGGAATCTTACATATAACTCACATATAAGAGTCCTACCATCAGTGAAATCTTCTTCAAATGGCCTATACCTACCGACACATAAATTGTAATTGAAAGTTTTTTTTGTGTGAGAAGTAATTACCTATTTATTAATGTTAACTAAAATGTAGATACGCGACTATTATTTGAAAGTTTAGTTGTACGAATCTTTCCCTAGAATTTTTAGAAAGACAAATGGATTACTTTAAATTGATTGTCTGTGTTTACTTTGTCCAAAAGAAGCTGCGAGGCGCGACAAATTTTTCAGCGTTCATAAAACTTTTGTGATAAATGATTCGAAACTTTTTAGAATTTAACAAATGGACAGCTATTTTAGCTTGAAAATGTTTTAAAAACTAATAGGTATTATAATTAACACTGTCACTAGCGTTTTTAGAAAAGAGTCGTTTTATGTTCGTGACGCATTGTAGTCACGTTAAATGATTTTCCGTTTTTATCTATAACCACGATATTGGCCCTTATTTCTAATAATGTTCATCGAAAAGCTGTCTGTCTGGACGAGATCATTGTCAGATAGCGATATAGCGATAAGACTGCCATCAGTTACATTTTATGTTGAAGCATTACTTTTAGGCCATCTTCGCGAAAAAAGTGAATGTAATGTTACACATGAATGTTTAAATTTTAATTGACTCTTATTCTTAGAGACTTTTTGTAGCCTAAATACGCGATTTGAATAAACGAGATATCTTTAGACTTTTTTAATTTTAAAAGTGAGAAAAATATACTCTTCAGCAAAAGTAAAATAAGACTGATTAAAAGGACGCGAGCGGAGTTCCAAAATATTCGGCAGTCGATATTTCCGAAATTCCCGACTTGAACTCATTTGAAAGGTCACGTTGACTTACAATTATATATTCTGGAAAGACTATAAAACACTAGACCTTTGCTCGCGGCTAAGCGATCGTGATTGAGTTTTTCCGGGATTAAAGTCCCACTTTATATTTTCCCAGGACAAAAAGTTTGTATCATCAATAGCTTTGTAATGGTGAAATATTTTTTTAAATGGGTCCAGTAGTTTTTGATTTTATTCGTTACAAACATACAAATATTTCCTTTTTATAGTATTAGATTTATATACATACACACTCACGCTTTTTATCCCCGAAGGGGTAGATAAGGGCGCAACTAATACACCCACTTTTTGGTGTCCATATTCCGTCTCATGATGTAATAGGGGGCAAGCCTATCGCCATGTCGGACATAAATTCCAGACTCCAAACTGATACTGAATTGAAAAATCCAGTATCACTTTACCGACCCGGGGATCGAACCCGAGACCTGAGCATTGCAGTCGTACCGTATATATTAAATTATGTATTTTTGGAACGAAGTTCCTTATCCCGCGTTGTGAAAGGGAGCTAGACGGAAAAAAATCTCACGAAAAGTTAAGCGACACTTTTATACTTGCCCTGTGAAACCAGCCAGTAACAATAAAGAATTGGCCGTAAAAGTGACATTCGAAATTTAAATAAAAAACAGTCAATTTAAATGCTTTTTAGAGTAGTTTTGGAACGAATAAAATATGTATGAAATTTAAATAAAAAAAGACAATTTAAATGCTTTTTAGAGTAGTTTTTTTTCGTTAGTTGTATGTTAATATTAATGTCAATGCTTGTTTAGGTGATGATCGTGATTCGATGACATATCTATTGTGTAGGTAGAAGTAAATGTTATCATTGATGTGGTAACGTTTTAATGAAATATACAATTATTATTATAACTTTTTTTTAATATCTTCCACACACCCCGGAGCTTTAGAAGTGAAATAATATTTACGTGCTTTAACACCGCGGTTCTCGTCAATTTATCGTAAGTTCATTTAGGCCCTGTTTTTTCAGCTTTATTTATCTTTTGTCAGAGTCTTATTAAGCTGGACGCGCTCGGAGCACCTGGAGCATTCGAAGCTCTACGAGCGCGTCGAGCTTAATAACACCATGACAAAAATATAACTGCAGTTGAAAAAATCCAGTCTAGTAAGTTCGCATTTGGCACAGACGAATGGTTGAATATAATTATGAGATTGCCACACGAGCTTTCGTTACCCGAGCATGATAACGGCGTCATAGCAACCGATACGAACTTGTCAGCGCGTATGCTCGCGTATTACGAACCGCTCGGATAACGGTGGGAGCGGCACATATGACGCCTGCCTCTGCAGAAAAATCGGCTTGTAAAAAGAAAATGTTTCGCGATGGTTCGATTTACAGAGTCCTGATAAGAGTCGCGTGCGTCACAGGACAGGTGTCCGCAGCTATTTACCGCCCTACTTATTCAAATGCCGCACGCCATGGGGGCGTAGCTACACGCTTATAGATCGTGGGGCAAACGATCAGTGAGTACCGAAGTGTCGGCTCGCGCGGACGCTTCCCGCGCTACCCCTAGCACAAAAGAGAGGCACGTACGCGTCCGATAGTGCGAGAAAAGGACGCAGCACACGTCCATTTCAACAGGTCGTTATTGTAACTTCCACTAAATGGTGATACCGCGCAATAATTCTTACGACGTTGTACTTTTTATTCTTTGAACTTTAAGCGTTACGCGCTCTATTTCGTAAAATCGGGAACTTTTTGCGATGTAAATTAAAATGTTTTCTATATTATGTTTATTTTTTTAAGTTTAGTGACAATACTACGAGGAAAAGTTTTTCGGATTGTCTAATGCTGTACGATTTATGCCATAACAGCGTGTGATTATCTATGTAAGTCATTTTACATTTATAATAGCACATAAAGAATCTAGCTACGCATTTAAAATAACAATATTCGCAATTTAAAAATGTAGGTAGTTAGTAGCACTTAGGTTTATTTAATTCTACGTGGCTGTGTACGGCATATTGTGGACCACATGCATAAAAAATAAAAGTCGTGTCGGAGTTAGTGAGACAGATATGAAAGAAATAAAACAACGTTACAGCCGGCTGTAATCCCGGGCGGGCAGTTCCACCTGATGATATGCGGTCACAATTGGCCATAAATATCTATAATACGAAAGTTTTATACCCTAATATTAAGGGCGTTACATTTCACGTTCATCCCGAAATTTCCTCACAATTGCTAGGATTTTTTCACGATTTAAGGAGTCCACTCGTTGCGGATTCATACCATGTCTTGCCCATCGCTCGTTGAAGCATCGGCTGCGCACTTCACGACCTATTTGACCCATTTCTGATAGTGGCCCATTAAAAAAAAAACCGGACAAGTTGTACTCACGTACCAAGGGTTCCGAAAAACTTGTAGGTATATAAATACGTAAGTAAGTTTAATAGTTCGTCAAAATTAATTAATAAACTATACAAATTTAAAAAGTTTGTAAGTTCTTTTTTTGTTATTAAAGTACGTATTTGTGATTTTCAGATTTTTTTTTTATTTTCATGATTCTAGATCAACGGGAAGTACCATATAGGTTTTGGTTATCTTGCGAAATCGCAAAATATGCGACACAATATATATCTATTGATCACGTTGATTTACAAGTAATTTTTTTTCGCAGCTGAAAGACATCACAGACCCAAGTATTTGATATAAATTTCAACTTGATATCTCTATGCGTTCATGAGAAAGAGTCTTGACAGACAGACGGACAAGAAAATATCCTATAAGGGTTCCTATTTTTCTTTTAAGTTACGGAACCCTAAAAAGGAACTTTGCAACCATTGCGTCACGTTCACCTGATAGCATCATTTTTCAAATATATTTCTCCATCAATCTATATTTTATACAATGGTCTTTAAGTGCCGCTTAATTTTGGGTTTGTTTTCGTAAAATATGAATTTATTGTAAGTACCGTGAAGTATTCCCGTGATCCTGATTACCGTTTATGCAACAATGGAATAATATGTCACGCAACTTTATATCGGACTAGATTTTGCCCGCGGCTCCACCCGTGTTAAAAAGTTTTTCCGGTATAAAAGTCCCGGTTTATATTTTCCCGGGATAAAAAGTAGCCTATGTGTTAATCCAGGACATGATCTACCTGTGTGCCAAATTTCATCGAAATCCGATCAGTAGTTTTTGCGTGAAAGAGGAACAAACATCCAAACATCCATACATCCAAACATCCATACATTCTTACAAACTTTCGCCTTTATAATATTAGTAGGATATTGTTGTATATTTATTATATTATTATTGTTTTATTCGCCTTTAATGATCTTACATGTTCTTATTTGTATTAAATTCGGCCATTGAACTACTTAGTGCTTTGCTTTTGTAGACGAAATATCTTATAATAATAACAATTAAATATTGAATGCTACGCCATTTCAAAACGCCTACGAAACTTGCTACGGCGTAGAAAAACGAGCGTGTTGACTCAGTAATCGGATGTCGTAGGAGTGTTCTTAATAGGTTCATTAAAATTGGTTTGTTAGTGTTATTACAAAACATTTTCTGAAAATAATCGCTACAGGTCGCAATCTAATTGAATTAAGTTAAACAATTTTCAAAAACTGAAAAAATTAGCTGATTCTAAATATGTATAAAACTCAATGTAAAAAATGTCGCTAAGTCAACTAGACCGTGAACCGCCGATATATTGTATTGTTTATTAAACAAAAGGACCTTATGCACAATAATGTATGGATGAATGTATGTATTCAATAGATGGTGGTAATAGATCACACCATTTTTTTCTGATTTTAATACAAATTCGGCTGCGGTAATCCAGTCTATTACACACACACATACACATACACTCACGCCTGTTATCCCCGAAGGGGTAGGCAAAAGCGCAACTAGTGCACCCACTTTTCGCCGTCATTCCGTCCCAAGATGTGATAGGGGGCGAGCCTATCGCCATATCGGGCACAAGTTCCAGACTCCGGGCTGATACTGAATAGAAAACTCAATATCACTTTGCCCGACCCGGGGATCGAACCCGAGACCTCAGCTCTGCAGTCGTACTGTAATACAACTACGCCACCGAGGCAGTCGAGTCTATAAGTTTGTTTAAAAATGAAACATTAATTACGATTGTGGCTAAATTATATTAGTCTGATTATATTATTGAAATTTCCGAGGCGCTGCGGGCGATATGCCAGCTTTGAATCAACAGGCCCTGGCTTTGATGTCTGTACCAACTAGCAAGCCAAAACGTTATACAATCCAAAAATGTATTTAGTGCGTAATAATAATAATCAATTATTTTTATTGCCTAAATTAAAACTACAAGATTATAAGTAAATACAAAAATGCTTAAAAACAAAAGGATGGAAAGACCTGTGATTGTAAATCTAAACATAATAAAAAAAACTTAATAAGACCCAATTTTCGTAAATTAGTTTATCAAAACTATAGATTTTTGTACAGCAACAAAGCGACGGTCTTACCTACAAGCCCCAATTTTTTAGATGTGTGTTTTGGTTTCGTTCCACAATCGATTTGTAGGTATTTGTTTTTTTTTTCGTAAGCTTTAGGTACCGTTATATTAAGTGTTTACTGAGTCAGGCTGTGGATCACTGCCAAGTATAAGCGTAAAAGATTTCTCTTTGTACAGTCAGCGGCATAAATATCTGTACAAAATCAAAATTTCAATTCGCCTATATACGCGTTAAATTAAACTGATTTTTTTTCATCGTATAATACTCTTTTATTTTATTTTTGTGAAGAAAAATAAAAGATTAGTAAGAACACAAAAGTATGTAGGCAATTCGAAATTTCGAATTTGTTCAGCTACTTATACTGGTGACTGTACTTGCACTTACAGGAGTATCCTTTGGTACCGATTGAAGCAAAACATTAGTATTACTTGTACTTAGGTTTAGTTAAAATTGTGTTCATAAGGACTTAGTGTCCGTACGTCACTGGTTCCCCCATTAAAAATCAGGCTTATGCTGCAGCAAGGAACTGAATGTGGGTTCCCGTTGTGGGCACAATACACATAGTTAAGTACTTGTGTTTGTATGAAATACATTTTATAATGTTATTGTATCATTAATAGAAATAGTTATTTTTTCTTTCTATTATACTTAGTCCCGATCTCACCGCTACTTGTCACATAAACGTATAGTCCGACCAAATACAAGTCACACGCTAACTTATGCCTCTAGATTAGGGTGAGACTCTTGTGTTTGGTGGCATACACATTTATGTAACGAATCAGCAAGCGGTGAAATGGGTCCTAAGATTTAGTGCAATTAGGATTCTGTATCATTCTTTCCTGTGTTTCAATTAAGTAACGAATTAGGTGCTATAATTATTAGGCAACGAGGATACACATATCAACACTTACACTACACTTAATACTTACACTTATTGGTGTAGTTTACGAGTGATAGTACCATTATTATACCTATAGTTTGATTTGTATTCATTGTGAGTTTGTGAGCAATCACATTATAATAACCACATATTGTAATACTGCAACGTACATTGTTATTAGTCATAGGTGAAAGTTTGTAATTAGCAACTTAATATTAATCTATTGCTAAATTAACATTATTATTTTGTTGTTATTAGTCTGTAAGCTTTCCATGAATAAATAAAAAAACATGCTATATTTATACTACCAGAACGATGTTTTAATTTGGACTTTAAGTTACAGTTCAAATACAAACGAAAACAGCGATAACTGATACAATTTTATCTTTGGAGCTCAATTCAAGATCTTTAAATTTATTATGACATATAGGAAATAAGTATATTCTTAAATCCATTGTTGGTCCAAGATCTTGATCTGCTAGCATCGTTCAGTGCACAGCGTTTTTGTTACAAAAACGCTGAAAAACTCACAGATTTACAGGACAGGTGGGAGAGTGCGCTTAATCCGACATAAAAGGGGAAGCAATTAACTGATAGCCATATCGAGTCTTACCGGATTGAGTACAACAGTCTATTTATATAATTAATCGCTAGGAATACTCTAGAATACGTCTAAGTATTAAGATAAATTAGTAGAATAGAAAATCATAAATATGTACCTTTGTATATAAAACTGTATTTTATATTAACAAGGAACATCAGTACTTTTTGTCACCATGGTGCGTCTACTTAGGTAAATTAACACTTTTTCATTTCTAACCTTTTTAGTAGCTCTGTACTAATATTATAAATGCGGGTTTGGATGGATGTTAGTTACTCATGGCGATAGGCTCGCCCCCTATCACATCATGCGACGGAATAAAGGCGAAAAGTGGGTGCCCTAGTTGCGCCTCTGCCTACCCCTTCGGGGATAAATGGCGTGAGTGTGTGTGTGTGTGTGTGTGTGTGTGTGTGTGTGTGTTAGTTACTCAATCACGCCAGAACGGCTGAGCGGATCTGGATGAATTCTGATGAATTTAATTTATTGATTATAATTTGGAGTAGCACATAGACCACACTTAGTCCCGGAAAAATATATAGCGGGACTTTTATCGTGGAAAAACTTTGTCACTCAGGCGGAGCTACGAGCAAAAGCTAGTTCATAATAGTGAAACTCCATACCACCATACCAGTCGTGTATTATATACTGTCCACTGCTGTGCACAGGCCTCCTCTACTACTGATAGGGTTAAGGCCTTAGTCCACCACGCTGGCCTAGTGCGGGTTGGCAGACTTCACATACCTCCGAAATACAAAGAACCTCTCAGGTATGCAGGTATTCCTCACGGTGTTTTCCTTCGCCGTTAAAGCGAACGATAAGTTACAAAGAATACACACACATAACCTTTTTTATAAAAGTCAGAGGTGTGTGCCCTTGGTTTTTAACCGATTTCGAAAAGGAGGTTCTGTATTCGATCCGTATGTATGTAAATTTGTATGGCCGCGAGTTTCTCAAAAACTACTGATCCGATTTGGATGTGGTTTTCGATATTGAAATGTATATTTTTAGGGAAGGTTTTAGTATTTAATTTATGAAGATCTGATGATGATCTTCGGAGATACACAATGGAACTCTTCAATAACTAACAGCAGATGACTCGCGAATGCTGCAATCGTATATCTATGATGTATTGTTTACACCATTCCATAATTAACTAACAAAAAAGCAATAAATAAAAACTTTTTAACAAAAAATAAACCGACTTCAAAACCAAACATTATTTTTTGATTTGTAGTGGTTTTGAAGTCGGTTTATGTTTTGAACCTACGGAAATTCGTCTCGGTAGTCCGTGCCACTACCACCAAGACTATCTAGGCCAGTGAGACTCACACAACTGAAATCACAGACAATATGTTTAATCTTCACCCATTCTTCTCCGTGAAACATTTTGTGTAAAGTACATAGTTATGGGAATCTAAATGTCTTCATCATCATCATCATCATCAGCCTTTATCAGTCCACTGCTGGACATAGGCCTCCCCTAATGAGCGCCATAGCGCCCTGTCTTCAGCTTGCCGCATCCAACATCTGCCTGCAGTCTTTCGCAGATCGTCATCCCACCTGGCCGGAGGGCGTCCTACACCACGTTTGCGTTTGCCCAGTCGCGGTCTCCACTCAAGAACACGTTTACCCCAGCGTTAGTCGGTTCTTCGTGAGATATGGCCAGCCCACTGCCACTTCAGCTTGCTAATTCTTTGAGCTATATCGATAACTTTGGTTCTCTGTCTAAATCTAAATGTAATATTTATGATTAAGCTACTCTACTTTCTACTCTAATTTTATTTAGATACGCAACCACTAATTGGTTTAATGGCTTGTTTTACTCGGACTGTCATAATTTTAGGTGGTCAGATATAAATTTCATACATAATAATTATGTGAACTCAGTTAACAACGCATTTAACTTCGAAAGCTTAGGCTGTGGTGCAACGATCTCATCTTATACTCTGCCGTTGATTTGATTACGTAACCAATATATACTTCATTTTAGTAAAGTTCAAATAAAGCCTGAATAATATCCGTTTAAAAATCACAAATAAATCTCTTTCTATAAAATATATATTTACCTGCAACACAGGTTTTCTCTAAAACCTACATCAGGCACCAGTCTCTCACAAGGATGGAATTTAGTTTAAGATCAGATACAAATTATTGTAATTCAAAGTTTGCCTTTGTAAGAGAAAATAAATGATGATGAAATGATAACGACTTAGATACTTTAAATTTCCAAACTTAGCGTGCGTCTCAAGCACGAAGTTGAGTCTACACTTGTTTTACCAAAATAATAAATTTCCATAATATTTCATCTCGACATTTACTATTAAGTGGTAAATAATTATTCATTTTACTTAGAGTTTATTTCGTTTAGTACCAATTCACAATATAAAAGTATTTTTATTGAAACACTAATTTACTAAACGCAATAAAAACAAAAACAAATCTCATTTTATCACAACAGAAAAAAACAACTCGAATGTACAAAACTTTTGCAATCGGCCACTTAATAAATCCAACGCGTTAAGTCGTCAGGAACCTCTTAATGGTCCAAGTGTGCGTTTTTGTTTATTTTTTTATCTTGACACAAATTGATAACATTCAAAACTCACATCACACCTTTACCTCCGATGAGGTTGGCATATAACCAGGGTAGTGACTTTTCGTCATGTGTTTTCTGTCCCTCGATATAGGTATAAGCCTATCGCCTTTGGGGCACAAATTTCAGACTCTGGGCAGATAGCAAGCATAAAACCCCAAAATTGACGATTCCCATTTTTTATAATCTACACCACTGTTGTAGGGTTTATTAAATCAATGATCTACACGTGCTCGTGTATGGCACTACACAAAATTATAACTTATCCCATACTATATAGGGTCTTATTTTCCCTTTTACTTTATCCATTATTACTAATATACACGTTGATTTTGAGCAGATATTTTTTGCAATACTCCAAATTAACATAAATATGTTTAGAAAACTCTATAGTTAACCTAAGGATAGAGTTCCTTATTTTTCATAATTAAATTGAGATGATAGAGAAGTACCAGAAGCCTTTAAAAATCACTTCTTACAGACTTCTTGAATACTCAATCTAAATAGAGATAACATATGCTAAGTATATTCATGCTTTCTTGTCCTGAGCGGAATTGAAAACTGGCTATGCACACAGATTAAAAAAGGAATCCGGTCTTAAGTAGTATGTAGATGGTATTGCTTTTTAAATTAGTCGCTTGGTGCGCTCTTTACATAAAGAACTGGATGGTTGTGAGAATTAGTTTGCGGTTCTTGTTACATATAATTTTTTAAGCTCACGCCTAGGTAGAGGTGCTACTTTCGGAATTTATCATATAGACAACTATATTTTTATATCGAAAAAGCGTATAGAGGGATTTTTATTTCTAGAAAGCCGAAAGGATTTTCCTGCAGGTGGATTTAAAGCCGGTAGTTACTACTTGGACAGGGTGGCTTTTTTTCAGAATGCTGTCTCGTTATAATCTTACTAGATTTTGCCCGCGGCTCCGCCCGCGTTAAAAAGTTTTTCCGGAATTAAAGTCCCGTTTTTTATTTTCCCGGGATAAAATGTAGCCTATGTATTAATCCGGGACATGATCTACCCGTGTGGCCAATTTTATCGAGATCCGTTCAACAGCTTTTGCGTGAAAAAGTAACAAACATCCAGACATCCGTACATCCATACATACTCACAAACTCTCGCCCGTATAATATTAGTAGGATTCAATAATGCGATAGATCTATCAGTACGTTAGGTCCAGCCGTCCTATCAAGAAAAAATATAAAATCTCAAGCGTGAGAAAACTATCCATATTATCTCAACCATCATTCCAACATTGTGAACTGAATGGCTCAATCCAGATACTTGGCTATCTACTTGATACCATCGTTGCATCTCTACTCCGCCCCTCAGGGTTATAAGCGTGACAGTATACGATGAAATAGTATTATAATTATCTATATGATCGGAGCCACCTTGCGTGATAAGCTATGGACTATCCACGGGGAAATTAAACTAATACCCTCATAAATATCGTGTAGGATACATCGTAGCGAGGGCAGCCATCTTAACCACTATGGCTTCAGAAAAACAAGGAGAATATTGATCGATTCTTTTTCTCATTTTAAGAAACAAAAGGCTCTATGAGAATAAGATTTGGGTAGTATAAATGTAAGAAATCTCTAAAATAAAACCATTTTGTATAACACTAGGCGTTGCTCGCGTATTCGCCCGCGTGGAAAATCTTTCCCGCTACAAAGGTCCCTAACACACAGTGCGACGCAAGCGCCATCTACGTAAAGTATACACATACATACATATACATATACACTCACGTCTGTTATCCCCGAAGGGGTAGGCAGAGGCGCAACTAGTGCACCCACTTTTCGCCGTTATTCCGTCCCATGATGTGATAGGGGGCGAGCCTATCGCCATACGTAAAGTATCAGATTTAAAATATCAATTATTTCCCATGGGAACAAATTACCGGAATAAATAGTAGCCTATGTGTTAATCCAGGACATGATCTACCCGTGTGTCAAATTTCATTGAAATCCGTTCAGCTGTTTCTGCGCTTAGTACCGTTCTAACAACCATCCAAAATTTTCACAAATTTTCGCAAGATAAGAAGTAAGATAAAAAATGCCATTCCGTCATAGATACTTCATCTTTTGTACATTTCTTTGTAGAGATATGATAAATAATATGGCTGTATTCAGTATTGTTTCAAATATTACTCACTCGAAAATGTACATCTATAAATAATTAACGACAAATCCACAAGAAACTGCGTTCCTCTAAAGGCAGACACGTGATTTATGCAAGCAATGCCACAGTTGTATAAAATGCTCGCAGTAGCAACACTCGTATTTACATTGAGGAAATACGCATAATTTGCTTTACTTGCGTGTTCTGTGCAATTCAAATCCTGCTGCTGTGCAAAGGAGATAATAATATTATTATAATGAGTTTCACCGACATCCATAATGTGGGGGGAATACGAAAACTCGGAAATTTGTAAGCGGGTGGGCTAATTTAAAATTACTTAGCGCAAGGAGCCTCGGGCCTTAATTGATCAAGTCACTGTCGTGTGAGACTTAAATTGGTTAGTAGTTGATGAACTGGCTTTTGCGACGAATAGTTGTAGAGATTAAAGTGTCATTAAGTATAGTTTATTATGAATTTTATAGAAAACCATAGGAAATGTCTCATTGCTAGTCTTTTAATCCATCAACTAAAAAAATTCAATGCGATAAAACGAAAAATGCTTATTCTTGCTGTTTCTGCGTACGAACTCTCTTATTCTTTTTCAGTGTCTTATTATCAAGTAAGGTCACCTGCCACTATTCGACTCCACTGTGGGGTCGACACATCACGCAATACCCACATTGCAGAAATAACATAACTTAATTTTACCGTTTCTTTTGTTATTGATAAAACATACAACTGCATATTTTCTATTTTATAACAAAACAGCAAATCTTACATATTTAGTCCTCTTTGAAAGTAAAAATACTCGGCATCGAGCCTCCATTACGTAGTGATTATGTAGGTCTTGCACAGTCCCTACATTTATTGATTAACATTGTTTACAACACAAAACCTCCTTTGATTGTCTGCTTTAGATTGGAACTGGTTGGAGACTTCTTTTGTTCAGGATTTTAAAGCATTTTGGCTGAATGGGAACTTATATTTATTCACCGCGATATGAAAATAGCTTCAAAACTTCGTATTGTTAAACCCAAACTTTGTTTTAATATTATTCGTTTGCCCAAATTAACAACACCTTACGTAAACATAAATAATCAGATTTTATATTATGATTTTTTTTTTATACATGTCAATGGCCATGTAGTGCCTGGTTAATGATTTTAAAGAATCCTGCAGAAGTACGGATCCTGAAATTGGCAGTCGATGGCGGGGGTCGGAGTGGCTCAATTGGAAGAGCATCGCCACGGTACGCAGGAGGTCGTGGGTTCGAGTCCCGCCTTCGACTGTTTCTTTTTCAGGATTCTTTAAAATCATAAATAATCAGTTTAAATAAAAGGGATATCATGAATTGTAGCAATACAATCATTTTCAGAAAGCTTAAATTGCCATAATGATGATAAAAACTACATGTGTGTGCAAATCTATGCATTATAAAATATGACATCAATTTTATTGCCGAGACGAGAAACAGATAAATTAGCACGTTTTTAAAAGATATAGCAAAAGAATTTTATATGACATTTGCCTGCGGCTTCGCCCGCACGAAAGGTTTTTTCCTGGATAAAAGTCCCGCTATACATTTTCCCGGACCGAATTGTAAATTTAAACGATACTCGAGTCCACTTGAAGACACACAACAAATTTCACTGAAATCGGTCCAGCCGTTTAGGAGGAGTTCAGTGAAATACACACGCACAGAAGAATTATCTATTATTGGAAACTGCAACGGTTTTGATTTAAATAAAATATGTACCACTGACTTTACAGAAATACTTTCACAAAAAATATCACCAAGCGAACGACCGGCACGAAAGTCAATGATCAACTGACTCGAAGTGTCAATCGTTCTATGCTTTTGTAGCAAACATTTTAGATCATGTCATTAATACCCACACAAAAAATATTTTTGCTCTTACACTATCTATATATATAAAAGAAAGTGGTGTTAGTTACACCACTTATAACTCAAGAATGGCTGAACGGATTTACCTGAAAATTGGTGGAGAGGTAGCTTAGAACCAGGAGACGGACATAGGATACTTTTTATCCCGGGAAAATATAAACCGGGACTTTTATCCCGGATAATTGTTTTCTGCCAGTGGAACCGCAAGAAAACAAGTGTAGAGATATTTCGAGATCCAGTTGAGGACATAATTACTCTTATCCCGGAAAAAGATAAACCGGGAATTATATCCCGGATTTTAATTTCTCGCGAGTGGAGCCGCCACGACTAAACCACTGAACCGATAGCGATGCAATTTGGCAGGGAGATAGTTTTAAACCCTGGGAAGAATCTAGGCTACTTCATATCCCGGGAAAATATAAACCGGGACCTTAATCTCGGAAAATAGTTTTTTGCCAGTGGAACCGTATGAAAATAAGTATGGAGATAGTTTGTGATCCAAAGGAAATCAATCTCAAGTTTGAGTTACATCTCAAGTAGACATAATGTATGAACAGTTCAATACATTATGTCTACTTGAGATGTAACTCAAACTTGAGATTGACCTATTAATACCGCCCATAGGCTACTATTATCCCGGAAAACAGACACCGGGAATTTTATTCGGGATTTTTTTCCGGAAAAAAATATGGTTAGGTATTATTTACGGGGGGGTGGGGGTGTTTAGGGATTTTAAAATTTCGTTAAATAAGGACTCATTTGGTGGCAGGGAGGTTTTTTGCAAGAAAATTACGCGGAAAATTTGAAAATTTAAGAATACTTAACCGCCATATTAAACGTGTATGTCACTGAATTCCTCCTAAACGGCTGGACCGATTTTAATGATTTTTTTGTGTCCTCAGGTGGGTTTGAGAATAGTTTCGATTAACAATTAGATCCGGTAGGTGGCGCTGTACTCGGGTTCTAGGATTTCATTTCCTTTTTAGGGCAGGACAACGTCTGTCGGGGCCGCTAGTATATTATATAAAGATATTGATCGACTCGCCTTTACAGAGAATTAAGTACATTAACACCTCATTTATATAGCTGCCACTCAACGCGCTAATGTTACGCCTTTGCCGTCAAGTTTCATTGTCCCTTGAACGTAATCCTTACTTTAATATTTAATTGGAATCCTTACGAATATTATAAATGCGAGAGTAACTCAGTTGCGCTTCCACTCGAAAAATACCTAACCGATTCAAATGAAATTTGGGACACAGATAGTCAGAGCCTGAGAAAGGATATAGGCTACTTTTTAACCCCGGAAAATATGAAGTGGGACTTTTATCCAGGAAAAAAAAATGTTTAACGCAGGTGGAGCCGCGGGCCAAAGCTAGTCTAATATAAATCGCATTATTTTCATTGAATTGTACATATCATAAACTTTTATTAGGAATAGTGAGAAAGATGAAATTCCATATAGATACTATTATAAAATGTATTTCATTTGTGTACAACTTATACGAAAAAATATTCAATGTTGGTTGCCTAAAACGTCGCACAGAAGTTGCCATCTTGACAAGAAACACTACTAAGCAGTATTAAATTGTATGAGACCGATTCCGCACACGACGGCAAATGACGCCGGGCAGGACGTCACTTGCCGCGCGTCATTTGCCGTCGCGGCACATGCTGTTGCAGTCTGCCGTTGCCTTCTGCCGTCTGCCTCGTCCTGCGGAATCACACTTTACGATGAAATGGAGCGCAACAAATAGTGTAGTGTTTCGTGACAGCGAGTTGACAGTATTTGCGACAATACCTTAGTGCGATTGAACCTTTCTACTTTTAAATTTGCTCTCATATTAGTGGAAAACTTTATGAAGAGGCATAAATGCTTTAATATTTTTTTAAAGTTTTCATGTATCTGAGAAACTTGCAACGTGTTTGCTCACTGTTATTTTTATTCTCAACGCGTACATTATTCAGCGTCTTTATCTCAGCTCTGTTTCTAGAATATTCTAACTCAAGAATGGGACTTTTTGAATTGAACAAGTTTTTAAATTGCGTGTGAAGTATGGTTTTATACGCCAGTATTACACTATTTTGACTGCTTGCAGGAAGGACGTTATTGTAAATATTATGAATTATGATCAGAAATTTTACTACATAATTCGCGTCACGCATATTTAAATTTAAGGTGTCACGCGACGTTTCTAGGATTAACCTCAGACCCTTGCAAACCCAACGAAAACCTTCGAAGTATACACACCTTTCTCAGTTATTAGACTCGTTGTTTTGTCGCAAGCAACAAGTTGGCCAGTAGCGACCCATTTAACATTAGAACAACCAACATTACATTAGTAAAATGCGTCGGTAAATCTTAATATAGTCTGTGAGATTTCTACAGTATACTAGCTACTTGCTAAGACGTAATTTTTTATAGACTTGTTTTAGCTGAGTTCAATTGAAACATGGATTTAATCTGTCAAGCCCCGCGACGGACACCGGTGTCCATATATATATAAGGTTTTTTCATACATCTATATATATAAGCGGGGCTTGACGGGTTACAGTAGTAGGTATATGGTGTACATTTTAAATTCAAGGTTATTTAAAAGATCTGCTTACGTTAAGTTAAACCCTGTCTCTTTAGAATATATGCCTTATTGGCCAATATTGTTTAAACGTAAGAGATGTTAATATTAAATTTGCTATCACAATATTAAAAATTACTCTTTCAATACATTATATTATACGAAATTCTGAAGAAAATTCTTTCTCAATAACAAGGGCACATCAAAATACATATTTATCACAATGCGAATATATTAGATATTCTAGCAATAAATTGAATATATAAATGTCTATTGTGCTTCACGATACAATTCTCTTACGATCAACCTCTAGAGATGTAACGCTCCCTTATTTCGTTTAGGGGAAGCGCGCAAATTGCAAACACAATTTATTGTATGAATTTTATTGTTTAAACGAATTTCATCAGACACACCTTTGAGAAATAAAATGATTTTGAGAATACAGTCTTACATTTGGCTATACAATAGAGTTTGGCAATTCATCACAGTGTGGCGAATACAGTTTCTATTGATATTTTAGCAAATTCACTCTGGCAGTTTTCGGTTTTAAGATTGATTGATGGGACGTTTTCGGTACTGAAAAATATTTTTAAATGTAGTCCGCGGAGATAGTTTCTGAAGATAGAGTATGCAACTGGTATTTTATACTACATTATGTAGCAATATGGGTGAATATATTTTAAAAATCGGGCCAGTAGTTTTTGAGTTTATCCATTAAGTACACACAAACGAACGAAAAATCAAATCTTTCCTCTTTATAAACGTAATCCTCCTAGCCAGTTTAGCTACGGCGGCCAATCTCAACGGAGATCAGCCAGGTAGGCAGGAGATATTATAGTGCACAAGTGTGTGCGCATTACACATGTGCACTTGCTATTCCTTCACTCTCATAGTCCGGTGAGACGGCGATTCGACATGACCGCAGCGAGATCCGCCGCAGGACCAACGGCTTTACGTGCTTTCCGAGGCACGGGGGTATCACACCGCCAGTTTCCTGATGCTGAGCTGCGACTTAGCAATTTTTAAGATGGAAAAACCCAGTCACTATGTTTTTGGCTCAACCCGGGATTCGCACCCAGCGATCGTACTCGTAACGTGTACCTACGCAATACAGCTACGCCGTACGACAATCTCCTCAAATTGATGTTATTTTTAGAAACCATGTTAACTGAAGTTAATGAACGAGAGAACGCTTATTGTTTAAATCCCAAAATTAAGGTAACATGAAAAATAAAATAGGAATAATCAAGGAAATAATCAAACACGGGCAAGTGGAACACCTTCCTTCCATAATATGCACTGTCCAGCCCAAAGGCGAACAAGGGAGGATCTCATTTCTATTTATAGCCTTAGTTGATTGACAAGTCGTGGATACCAGTGTTCCACGAGTTGCAAATTCTTGACGACTTCAACCATCTAGGACTTAGTTTTTTACACATTTCCAGTCATGGAGTTAACACGCTGCTACCAATACAATACCTATCGACATCATTAGTTCACTTTTTAGAGTTTCGTACCTCAAAAAGGAACCCAGGGTTTCAAACTATCTACATATGTTTCATGGAAACCCGTTCGGTAGTTTTTGAGTTTGTCGTATTCAGACAGACAGACAAACGCGGCGGGGGACTTACGGTCTTATTTATAAACAGTGTATAAACAACGCCAGACTGCCTTGGCGGCGTAGTTGTATTACAGTACGACTGCAAAGCTGAGGTCTCGGGTTCGATCCCCGGGTCGGCCAAAGTGATATTGCGTGTTTCGATTCAGTATCAGCTCTGAATCTGGAATTTGTGCCTGATATGGCAATAGGCTCGCCACCTATCTCATCATGGGACGGAATAACGGCGAAAAGTCGGTGCACTAGTCGCGCCTATAACAGGCGTGAGTGTGTGTGTGTGTGTGTGTGTGTGTGTGTGTGTGTGTATAAACATATTTTAGTTAGCGAATGTTTTGTCTTCTTTGAACGAATTTTGAATTGAGTTTGAAGGGTAGAAGACAAAACATTATGTGATAAATGGTTTATAAACTATTTATGAATAAGATCGTTATTCTTTAGGTGATCTCGGCAATTTAGATGGACAATTAAAAGTCGTCTAAGTAGTTATATGAGTAATCCACCTTTTAACGTAGGTTCACAAAATCCTCAATAATATACTATGTTACGCATACTCACGCCTTTTATCCCCGAAGGGGTAGGTAGAGGCGCAGCTAGCGCACTCACTTTTCGCCGTGCGTATTCCGTCGCATAACGTGATCGAGTGCGAGCCTTTCGCCATATCAAGCATAAAATCCAGACTCCGGGCCAATACTGAATAAAAAAAAAACGATATCACTTTGCCTGACCCGGGGATCGGACCCGAGACCTCATAATTGCAGTCGTACTCTAGTACAACTACGCTACCGAAGCAGTCTATACGATAGTGATCGCAATATTATCTATATCAGTCTATGTATTGAAGATAAATTATCTTTCCCTAATGTATCCTGTCTCCCATAGGCACATGTTTTGATGGAACGACAAAGTCTTAACAAGCTAGTTACAAGTTAATTAACAAAGTTGTATCAACTAAAGTTCATTCGCGTTTGCTTGTGCGTACAGCAGATAGCGTTTCGGTGCTTTTACGACTACTTAAAAAATGTGTTTACTAATCATCTCTAGAAACTACTAGAAAGTTCTTCAATAATCTATGATATATGCTATCCATAAAATATAGATAGATATACTAATATAATATTGCTACCAACGCTTTATCTAATTAGTTTAAGGCATATCTATCCGAATTTCAAATTAGTGGCTACCGTGGTGGCGGAGTTGTATTGCGTGGTCTACCGTTGAGGTCTCAAGTCTGAATCCTGTGTCGGGAAAGGTAATATTTTACTCAATATCAGCCTGGAGTCTGACGATAAGCTCACACGTTATTATATCATAGGACAGATCACACAGGACGAAAGTAGCTGCACTAGTTGCACAGCAAAGCGTGAATATGTGTGCGTGCGCGCGTGTATGCGTGTGTGACTCTCAAATTATTCGGAGTAAAGAAAAAAGAGACCAGACAGTAATTTTCATACCAGCTCTCTATTATATACTGCCCACTGCTGAGCACGGGCCTCTTTTACAACAGTGAGGGTTTAGGCCTTTGTCCACCTTAGGCCTAGTGCGCGTTGACAGACTTCACATGCGTTCGAAAATCTTTTAGAAAACTTCTGAGGTATGCAAGTTTTACTCGCGATGTTTTTCCTTCACCGCTAAGCGTTAATTCACAAATAAATAAGAACACACAATTTTTTTTTTTTACAATAGTCAGAGGTATGTGTCCTAGGGTTTCGAACCTGTGGACATTTGTCTCGGCAGTCCATTTCACTTACACCTAGGCTATCGCCTCTATTAATAGATAGTCATTAGGTTGTTAAAATACCTTGCCCTGATAGAGCGTAAATATTGACGTAGTTATTAAAATAAATGGTGGTAGGACTCTCATATGTAAGAGTCAGTTTGGGTGGGTATTTTTTTTTACAAACATTACTACCGCAATGTCTATTTTTACCGCCAAGCAGCAGTGTGCATGCACTGTTGTATTTCGGCTTGAAGGGCATTGTAGCCAGTGTAACTACAGGACATAATGAGACTTAACATTTTATGATGACGAGCGCAGTGGAATGCCACACAGAACTTTGTAACTCAAGGTGCTGCATGATGTTTCTATTGGTTATGGGTGGTCGTATCGCTTACCATCAGGTGAACGGCATGCCTGTCTTGTCATTCAATGCATTAAAAAAAATCAGCGATCGGCAAATCTATAATTTATCAATATGATATTCATAGATAAAATATTTAACACATCTCATTAAATAGTCATTTATAAACCAGCGAGGCAATACAATTTATATCTTCATTAAAATTAAACTTTATATAAAACTGTTACATATAAGTAGCCTAGTAGACATCGTCATTGTCGTTTACTGGTTGTAGGCCCCCGCAATACGCAGGGGCGGTTGCGGACAACAACTTAGACGTGAGTCGGAGGAAGCCCTCACCCTAATGCGCCGAAGATGGCCACCGCGGAGTTTTGGTTGGTATGCCGTGCGGTGTACATAGGTTAGGGACTCGGCCCGGCGGTCGCCCGACGTTTTCCATCTTTCCGGGCGGCTCAACGTCGGGTCGTACGGTGAACCCAACATAACCGCTCAGTCGTTCCCCTTAAACACGGGGCGGTAGTAATAATTCACTTTCTCCGCGTAAAAAAAAAGGCCCCGCAATATCTAATTCTACTACCAAGCAGCAGTGTGCATGGACTGTTGGTTATCGGTTTGAAGGAAATTGTAGCCAGCGTTGTTGCTGGGCATTATGAGACTTAAAATCAGTCTCAGGGTGACAAGCATAAGGGAGTGCCATTCATGACGTAGTACTTTGTAATTAAAAGTTCTGTATGGTATTGCTATTGTTTGTGGGCGGTCGTATCGCTTACCATCACGCGAGCGGCATGCTCGTCTAGACATTCAGAAGCAATAAAAAAAGTACTAATCCACCAGTGATGTAACGAATGTTGGATTTTTTTTGAGAAGACGAATATTCATCTCCAGTATTCGCTAATATGAATACGAAAATATAGCAGTTCCGTACATTTACAAAATCCTTGATAATATAAGTAATTTTATGAATACCCAATATTGACATGTCATAGTCTCCATTTTAGATCGTATTTAGTGCAACAAGTTGGCAGCGTCTGCACTCTGCACGGAGCCGTGGATATACACGTATTATGCCCGTATGGAGAAATCAATTAACACATTAATGACACGATAATTTACATAACGATTACATTAATTAATTTAATTAATGTAGCTAATTTTGTAATAGTTTAACGCTCTAATATAGACGTGACATTACGTCTGATCACGTCAGTCGGTGTTGATGTAAGCCGTCCTATAACGTTGTTTATACGATAAAGTTTAGACAAGGTTCTTTGGAATAATATTTATCTTGTCGAAGTATCTCACATGAGCTTAGTAATAATAGCTTTTATTCGCGCTTCCACCCATATGAAAACTTTTTAATAAAAAATAAACCGACTTCAAAACCACTACAAATCAAATAATAATTAAAATTTGTCTTCGCTTAGTATAAACGTATATTTGGAGTCGGTGCCTAATTTAAATTGAACAATGTTTTCGTATATTTCTTTGTGTATTTCCTAGTTTAGCTGGCAGTTTAAATTAGGCAAATTTTAATTATTTTTTGATTTGTAGTGGTTTTGAAGTCGGTTTTTTTTTATTAAAAAGTTTTTATTTATTGCATTTTTGTTAGTTAATTATAGAATAGTGTAAACAGTACATCATAGATATACGATTGCAGCATTCGCGAGTGAGTCATCTGCTGTTAGTTATTGAAGAGTTCCATTTTGTATCTCCGAAGATGTTCATCAGATCTTAATAAATTATATACTAAAACCTTCCCTGAAAAATATACATTTCAATATCGAAAACCACATCTCAATCGGATCAGTAGTTTTTGAGAAACACGCGGCCATACAAATTTACATACATACATACAAACATACCTACATACACACATACGGATCGAATACAGAACCTCCTTTTTGAAGTCGGTTAAAAATCAAATTTCGGGGTAATTGTTATTACATATTATTACTACTACTCTAAAATAGCTTTGTATCGGCCTTCTATTATCCTTATAGTTGCACTAATTACTTACCTAACAAGTTATTAAACTAATTAGACCACTGCTTAACAGTGCAAATGGTTGAATCTTGCCGCATCCAGATCTAATCCAATCCTAGGTACACGAGCACGGCAAAGTGACCCAACAGCACCTGATTGTAAGCAAAATGAGGTGGAGATCGCATATCGACTGACGAGAAATTTATTATCTATATTCCTTACATTTACACAACCGCTTACGAAAATCGGTGAAGGAAAACATTGTTTCCTCACATTGTTTCCACCTGCATTACCGAGAAGTTCTCTAAATTTCGAAGGTATGTGAATTCTGCCAACCCGCACTAGTCCAACGTGGTGGACTAAGACAATAACTATCTCAGTTGTAGAGGAGGCCCGTACTCAGCAGTTGGCAGTATATAATACAGGTTTGGAATGGTATGGTATCGTACAAAAATCTTCGTGTTCAAACGCGTTCAGAGATGAAACACCAAAAATCATTACACGGGTAGATTTTTCATAAATTATTACAACATATCCTTCTTACGTCCCTAATCCAGACAAGCCCGGTTAAGTTGTTTATGTATACAAAAGTTTGAAGGTTTTACGTCGTGTTCTACGTACAGAATGTATTTATTATTCGTGCAAAGTTTAAGCTAAAATTTGGTAATTTAATTTGTTACGTGTTTGTCAGTTGGTATCTAACTTTTGATTGTGAATATACAGACGAACGTATTTACATTTACATTGCTGACATGCTTGGAAAGCATAATATTAATGCGATACTTTTATATTATGTTACCTACTATAAGTCAGGTAGTCAGTTATCAGTCTCTTTAAGCCCTATTAATACCACTATAGTGTAGCTACACACAATAGTATGGCTAATTAATTACATACAGGTATAATTGGCATTATTGATTACAAGTAAATATGCCTCACTGCAGAAATTCCATAATTAATAGAGACTTGTACTTGCAGCAAAAAATCGATGCCAGAAACCCGAAACATTACCGCTCCCTTTATAGAAATCTCGGTGGTTTTATCAGATAGGTAAATTATCCGTTCTCAACGCAGAATCATTGGATATCTGGATCTGTGCAGAGATCAAAGAAAGGACTATTTACTCCATGTAACAAGGCCTGCGCATTCGGCCGGCCCGTTTCGATCCAATCTCCGAAGGATTCAAGGGTATCCCGGTATTAGACTGGTTTTATGTTGTGGTTTTTTACGAATCCATCTCATCTGGGACCTTATCGATGACGTTAGTGGATTAAGGCTCGACTCTGCTGAAGCCTGGATTAGTTGGGGATAAGCCATTCAATTATTGTACGTATTTAATGATATTGTATATTGTATTAATTAGTAAGATTGCATATTCAAAGCAGCAGCTATAGTCAGGTAATAATACCGTCATGTAAGCATAGAATTTAAACTGTTAAAAATTTATCTTCAGACACTTTTTCTTTGTAGAATCTAAAACGGGAAAGTAAAAACTTGTTGAAACTCAATATTTATCCAACAGCATCTTTCAAAGCCAGTGAACTTGACAGAGACTTTAAAAAATCAAACTGATTGTAAATCCAATGTGTAAAGAACTGAGAAACCCAACTCTAAAGTGGGTCGTACATGCTGTGGAAAATATAAATTATTTTCCACTTTATTCGATCTGCTGCTGAAACTATTAAAGTAATTAACTAACTGCAATAAGCTTAATTTCGTGGAGCGATGTTTACCTTCATTGTGGTACGTTACACTATCAATGATTGGTCGATGTGGTAACGTACGGATGCCTTGGCATATTGCATTTAACATTACATTTTATAGCAGTAAACTTTATTGTTGTAAGACAATAATTTGCATTGAGAATAAAGATAACGTTTGTTAGTTAAGTTTGTTGTTGTTAGTCCAATTGTGTTGGACAAATATTTGTGACCGACTGGACAACACATAGTGAAGTTGTCGTACTGACTTGTTCCAGTTTCGTTCAGAATGATTGATACTGGCAACTATTGAGTTACACTACTTCTCTTTTTGTACTGCATTATATTAGGAGTGCACTGTATTTGCTGTCATATAAGTCTTTAGCCTCTAGTAAATACTAATTATCTGATAGGTGGAAATTTATATAAAAACAATTTCTTATTTATTTAGAGCAAATGTTGGTCAGTTTAATACTAGAATCGTTCAACTAATTACTACAATCAGATTTGGAATATAGACATAGCCAAGGTCTCATTAACTTAAATCGGTTTTTGTGTTAATCCATGTAATTAAGTCTATAATCACATCTCTATTTAATCAGCCTTGATTAGAGACAATTGTTATAAGCCTACTAGCTTACAAGTACATAATTGCCACAGTTAAGATCGGTATTTAATATCTTAATGATATTATAAATGGAAAAGATTGTAGGCTGTTTGGATTAAAATCTTTGTTAGCACTAAACGAAGAACCCGTTGGACAGATTTATATAATATCTACTACGTTCGCTGGCGGTTTCACCCGCATGAAAGGTATTTCCCGCTACAAGAGCCTACGTCACTAGCGCCATCTATTTAAAAAAATACAGATTTATAAATTCCATTACATGTTAATTCAGGACAGGATTTACTCGTCTGCCAAATTTCATACATTTCCGTCCACTTATTTCTGAGTTTACTTCTAACAAAAATCTAAATTTTTTCACAATGTTTCACATTTATAATGTTATATTTGATACACAGAAAGACCATAGGACGCCCGTGCGCAGCAGTGGGCAGTTTCTTTTTTGCATTGAATGACGAGACGAGCATGCCGTTCACCTGATGTTAAGCACCCATAAACAGTAGCAACACTATTCAGCACCTTGCGTTACAAAGTACTATGTGGCATTACACTGCACTCGTCATCCTGAGACACAATATGTGAGGTCTCAATATGTCCAGTAGTTCCACTGGCTACAATGTCCTTTAAACCGAAACACAACAGTGTATGTAAACTGCTGCTTGGCAGTAGACATAGATATTGCGGTGGTACCCACCCAGACGCACTCTTAAGTACATATGAGCGACTTACAACCTAGTATATAATACAAGGCAAAAAATATGTACGTAAAGTTATTCATTTCCGTCTTTGTCATTCCGCCCGGCATCTTTAGTAATTCATATATGACAATTATCATCAAAATGGCACACTCAGCAGACTGGCGGACAATGAAAGACTACTTTCATGTTTTCTTACCTTAATTGTCTAAACATAAATACAACTGCCATGGGCTTTGTTATAAAAACGATATTTGGGAGCAACTCAATGCAACGTTTTTAGTGAAATAAGCTTTATGCACGTATCTATAAAGATTAATTTGCAAGTTGCAATGACCCAGTTTATTGAATGTAGATTTTAGTCGGATCGTTGACTTGTGTACGATACAGCCCCAAAGAAATGTACTTATGCACTAATATCTCACGGCCTTGATATTATGTCTTGAATGTGACCACTGACCACTCCCCTGTGGCATGAAAATAACACTGTCACGTACATAACTAATATTTTACCATTATATCATCTACATCAGTGGCTAAATTTACGGATTGCGACAATGTAACTTATACATTTTCTTTACACTCTGTGTAGTATTTTTTTTTCAGATTTGGCGATAGGCTCGCCCTCTATCGCATCATGGAACGGAATACACACACACCTACGTTTTTTGACGCATTTTTGTTACTGCCTACTGGTCCATTCACATAGTGGCGCTTATTTAATGCATAGTGTTAATTACATAGTCTTCCATATAAAAAGTACCTTATCAATGTTTCTTACCTATTATAAAAGCCAATCAATTTGCATTTAATCCATTTATTTTCGATTAGATTTAATGATCTGTAACTGTAGTGTCTACGGGTATAGAATAGTTTATATTATGTAGAAGTTTTGTGAGGATTATACAATCAAAATGGACTAAAATGGAGCCAAGATGTAGTAGGTATACTACTTTATTTGATGATCCCTTGTAATAAACTAGGCATCGACTTGACCGGTTCGTATCATTGTCTCATAGAAAATTGGCGCTGACACCTTTTTGTGTTTTACATGGTCATTGACATTTCTAAAGGTCTGAACAACCCTCCCACATTTATAATACCTAATGATATTCAATGACGCTGGCAGCACATACATTTCTCTCAATTGCTCATATGCTGACTGCCTCGGTGGCGTAGTTGTGTTACAGTACGACTGCAAAGCTGAGGTCTCGGGTTCGTTCCCCGGGTCGGGCAGTGATATTGAGTTTTTCTATTCAGTATCAGTCCGGAGTCTGGAATTTGTGCCCGATATGGCGATAGGCTCGCCCCCTATCACATCATGGGACGGAATGTCGGCGAAAAGTGGGTGCACTAGTTGCGCCTCTGCCTTCTTCTACCCCTTTGGGGATAACAGGCGTGAGTGTATATGTATATGCATATGCTCATATGCTCATATGCTTATCCAAAAAAACCGAGCTTTTTACATCAATCTTAAACGCACCAAGATGTAATTACACATCTGTCACACAATATATTCAATGCAGCTGATATTCAGTGTAGTAATTTTTAAGAGATATCGAATAACAGAGACGATATATGCCTTGATAGTCAGTCTGCCTCATATCACGTTCTTCCTTGACTTAATTATTTGCTAAGTACACCCGATCAATCAGTTGATGTACTCATAATCGGGATACAAGCCTTTGCTAGCCAACTTAAACAATGCGCCTAAAGAGATGTGGTTTGCGCAATCAACACCTTTTGTGAGAACAGCCTTTCGCTAACATCAGTTGAATAGTGCACGCGCAGTTTACTCGTTATTTCTGTCAAAAAAAGTTAATGACATTTTCCATTGGATTAGTATTTTTGTTAACGTCAAAGTATGTGGTGGTCACTATGCCGTATAATATGATCATGATCTTGATAATTACGTTGTTTTATTTCTGCCAACAAGCGGTATATTTTTATAGTTCAACTTAATAACGAAACAATTGTTTATCTGGTGGTAGACAATATGAGTGGTCATAAACAATAACCACTAAGAAGTTTGAATTACAAAGCACTGCATGGCACTCCGTTGCAATGAGATATAAGAGATTTGAAGTCTCAACACCCAGTACCACTGACTTCAGTGTCCTCTCAAATCCAGATTACCTGTAGTACCATCTAAATTCCTATTTCAGGCGATGAGTAATGCAAGCTCTGTTGTATTTCAGTTTGAAGTTTATTTAGTTCAGTCAACTATACCTAATTATGAGACTAAATTTGATACTTGATGTTCCAGAATCTTAAGTGCAGTCTAGTTTCAAGTACAACTTTGTAAGTCAATATTCCAGCTGGTTTGTATTTCTGCAACCTCTGAACTATCAATTTGTTCGTTGTATTTTAAACTACTTGAACATTCTGAATATCAGTTATTGAATGAACAATAAATGTAACTAACTCCTCTTACATAAACGCGTTGTGATCCATGACTTCTAAGTTGTACAGCACGAAAACTGTTAGATTATCTATGTGTAGTCTATGCCCTGTCACTTAACTTCTTTTCTTTTACTTGTAATAAAGATAGCGTAAGATATTTGACGTTATGTAGTAAATCAAGAAAGTTTTCCGTAATATATAAATGTTTCACTGCGCTCATATACATAGTACAACAAACTTGGTGACGAGATAATGTTTGCACCCACGTAATGTTACCATTAGCGTCAATTAAATTGTCAACCCATGGCAATTGATTCATCAATCAAGTTATATTGTGGTTATATATTACTGTATAACAGAATTGCAAGACATCTAATACCTAATATTTCTTTCTTAAATTATTTCTTTCTTTCTAATATATAAGTCCTTGTAGTTTAATTTCTTTGTCGTTCTGCAAAGATTCTCGAACAATAAAGAAACTTAGTACATGTACCTACAGATAGCTAGGTTAGTTGTACTGTTAACGCAATATAGATTTCCCGGCTCTCGCACAAAGTTTATTTAATCCTAGAGAACCTCGTTTTCTTAGATGGGACGTAACTTAGACGTATTTGTAGTGCATCCAATATAGACAGGTGACCAGTGCACTTCATTATCCGCCGAGGGCTAGAAAGAGTTATTGTTTTGTAGTTTTTATTGTTGATGTATATATTATTTTTTTCTTTTTGCTCTTGGTAACTAAATAAATTAAAAACTAAATTAAGTCTAAAGTAATACCTAGCGTTAGATGTGGTTGCCTGTAACTGGATAGCATGATTTAAGTGTATTTGTATTTATGTACTTAGTTTTAAGATCCACTGGCGATCCAATAAAATAAAATAAAAATAAATAAATAAAATAAAGAGTCAACTAATGCTCCAATTATCATACGTATTTTATTCATTTCAAATCCAAAATTTAATATGTATATAGCTATTTAGTCTTACACTGCAATCCACAAGACTAAAATTATAAAGCAAATTAATACACAAATCTTTGTTGCCATATCCTGATACACTCAAAACTCAAATTCCACGGCTCAGTCTTACACGCATGATAAGACTCATGAGAAGATCGACATTGTTCATTAACGTAGAAGATACCGACAGGAGATTAAGAAATAATATGTTGCACGGTCTTATCACTTCACCGCTCGCTGTCTATGGTTTGATGGAGTAGTTGTCGCAGAATAAATAGGTGATAAGAACGTAACTATATAATAATATAGAAACACTTTTAATTACCTCTTTATAAGCACATTACATGCACGGAGAAATCGAAAATTTGGCATAATTAAAGTTTATAATATAGAAGAGTGCAGAAAACTAAAATTTATGAACTGTGGTGGGATTGCAAGTACTACTAACTATTGCAAAATACGTTATAAAAAAATATGTGATGGAGGGCTTAGACCGGGTTTTGTCAACTGTAGGGTAATCATCGGTTTTATTAAGCTGGACGCGCTCGCAGAGCTTCGAGTGCGAGCGCGTCCAGCGTAATAAGACCAAGAAAAAAGGATAACTACAGTTGAAAAAACGGGGCCTTAATGTTTGTTACCTTTGCTTTCGGTTCTATTTAAAAATATAATCTTCACTTGGCCACCATATACGCTGTTTCTTCTCTTGTGAAAAAATATGTAACGAAACATACTGTTTTTGTACTGCCAATAAAATTTATAGAATCTTACTCAATCTTAATTTATTTGAAAACCGTAATCGATTAATATGAAATTGACGTATAAAATTATCTTAGTAATGAAAGAAAGGTGGGCATTATTCGTAATTCATAGTTAGTTTGGTGGTCAACGTAGCTAAGCGACAAGTTTAGTAAAATACAGTGGGATGTATTCTCATAGTTAGAAATTACAATTGTACTTCATAATCAGTCTAAAAGTAACTACTATACTCCGTAGCTTCAACAAAATTACTAGACTAATCAATTAAGTAATTGTATGAAAACGAAATATTGACAGTCCCATGCCGCTATTTTGTGCCTATCTAAGTAAACACTTTCAGAGCGACCGATTCAAACTGTACGTTATTTTTCTAGTGTTATATTAGAATAAGGTAATTTTAACCAATAAAATCAACCACTTACGTATTTCAGTGAAGAGTACTCAGTAACTTTATTATAGCCAGTGTAATTACTGGATATAATAATAATAATACCAGCCCTGTATTATTATACTGGCCACTGCTTAGCACGGGCCTCCTCTACTGAGGGGGTTTAGGCCTTAGTCCACCACGCTGGCCTAGTGCGGGTTGGTAGACTTCACATACCTTCGAAATTCTTATAAGGAACTTCTTAGGTATGCAGGTTTCCTCACGATGTTTTCCTTCACCGTTACAGCGAACGATGTTTGATAAACAATACACACGTAACTTCGAAAAGTCAGAGGTGTGTGCCTTGGGTTTCGAACCTCCGGACATTGTCTCGGCAGCCCGGTCCATTCCCAACTAGGCTATCGTCCAATTACTGGATATTGAGAGTCATTTCACGAGGTACCATGCCCAATGTAGTATGAAACAGTCTTTTGTATTCAAAGTTTATTTAGATACTGTTTATGGTCGGTCTGTATAAAGAACAATCTTTCCACGTCCCTCTCAAATGTAAGAGTCCGTCTGGGTGGGGACCACCACAATGTCTATTTCTACCGCCAAGTAGTGGTGTACATGTACTGTTGTGGTTCGGTTTGAAGGACATTGTAGCCAGTTTAAATACTGAACATAATGAGACTTAACATCTTATGTCTCAGGATGACGAGCGCAGTGGAATGCTACACAGTACTTTATAACTCAAGGTGCTGAATGGTGTTGGTACTGATTATGGGCGGTCGAATCGCTTACCATGAGGCGAACGGCATGCTCGTCTCGTCATTCAAAGCAATAAAAAATTATTAATATCACTGACAAACAAATGGGCACAAAACTTGAGCGCATTGTATAAGATTATATTCAAATAAAACCATTTATAGAATTCAATTTTACGCTTTACTCAACATTACAGTTCTCAAAGGCTTCACAAGCGAATTCTTACTTATGTTGAAATGATAGTCTGCCATTGAAAAATACAATATTGTTGGTTTAGGGTGATGCGATGGGCTTTTCTTGATAAGCGTCCATAATATAACGATCTATCATTTTGCTTATTATTTCTATTATTTTATGCTATTTTTATCTATACTTATATTATAAATGCGAAATTTTGGATGGTTATTTGTTACTCAATCACGCAAGAACTACTGAAGGGATCTAGATGAAATTAGGCCCAGATATAGGCTATAGTCTGGAATAGCACATCAAGGGTACCTTTGTCACAGGAAAATATATAGCGGGACTTAGATCCCGAAAAACCTTTGTCACACGGTCGGAGTCGCTACCAAAAACTAGTAGGATCTAAAAATGTATATAATTTGGACTCTAATCTCTTCCGTGGTTGGAAATTAAACTTCAAATTTTCTTGAAAATTTTCGCACACAAAAATGAGTTCCCAAGTCTTTCGGTCAGCTTACATCCAGATTTAAGTAATCTATATAAGGCTCAAACGTGCTTAGTTCATTTTATATTCCTTTGTACAATAATGTGGTATTTAATTTCGTGTAAGAGCAGTAACTAAAAGTTTTCACATAAAAGTGACCAGCAAATCAGATGTTTTTAATTTTAACGTAAGCAATTAGCATGCTGACTTGACGTATATGTTTAATATTTTCCCATAAAATTAAATATTTCTGCAACTAATCAAAACCTTAATGACGATGCTTGAATTTCAAACTCTATTCTAAGAGAAAGAAAAGACAAAATGCGTAAATAACCAATAACCAATTCAAATTACATTGTGAATGTCATGACCAGCACATCTCGTAATATCTGTGCTGAAATGGCAGTTTTATCAGGAAACGCGATAGAAGGGAGTGACTTGTGAATAGGTATGTATTACCTAGTATATAAATCTGCTTTTGATTACTTTTTTTTATCTTGATATGAAACAGTGACGACTCTGGGCGTAATTTTTATTAGTCCATATATAATAAATATAGTGTATAAGGAGGGACACTCAGAGTTCCGATCTACGACTGTCGTTATAAGGGCCTGCTTCACTAGATACGCCAGTGACTGGCTTAGAATATGTATCGTCGGTACAAGCTACTATATCACGTGTCTCAGAATATATCTCTTGTGATTGAGTTTTTCCGGGATAAACATCACGCTTTATATTTTCCCGTGATAAAAAGTAGCCTATGTCACTCGCCGATAATGTATCTTTATGTTGGTGAAAGAGTTTTTAAAATCGGTCTAATACTTTTGAGTTATTTCGTAAATATTAATATATCCGGTACCTTCTAACCATGAAACTTCTTAAACTTAGCATCTATTAAAAACGTATTTACCTGATATTTACAAGATAGCATTTTATTTTTACCTACAATCTGGTAATTTAATTTCTCTGTGAAGTTAAAGTTCGCTCCTGCTATGGATACCTACTGTATAGATGTTTTTGGATTATGCGCAATAAATACGAATGAAGTTACTCAAAGTTAGAAACTAGAGGTAAAAAAAAACAAAAGATTTCGAGCGGAACATCTAGAATTTACATTTTTAGCCGGCTCTCTATTAACTTATCTTTTTTATTGTGCCTATTCTAAATAATACTTTTTTATTTTATTTTTAAGTACATTAATAAAATAAAATAGTAACAGGTTTGATTGTTATTAAGCAAAATTTAACCTCAGTTAAATGTTACACCGCTTGGACAAAACCCCAGCGGGTTTCATTAATAGGTATTGCCTATGAATATTGCATAGTTGATTCCAAAACAAAACTCATTAATTACAATTAATTACTGTATGTGGTTAATCTCATTTGAAATTTATATGTGTCTACTTATTGACCATGTGTCAATTATCTAAGGCTTAGATTTTAAGCTTACGTAAATATGCTGCTTGATATTAAATATTTATTATATTACCGACACGCTATGTTGGCCGTTTTGACACATTACAAAAGTACCCCACTTTTGAAATTATTTGAAATTCGAAGAAAAAAAACGGAATTACTTTACCACTGATACGTTTTATTTGCCAAATTTTTTTGAACAAAGAATCAATTTAAAAGTAAAACGTTATCCAAAAACTGAACTATGTTGTAAAATACAACGCTTGACAAAATTGAACGCACTGTGCAAAGGATAGTACCTATTCAGCCGTGTTACGTCCTTTGTTATTTTCGCCATGAAAGCCGTTGATAAGGTTATTTTCTTGTTCGCAGCGTGACGAGAGCAGCCATGTGTTACTTCAGCATTATAGTGATAATATTCAATTACCGGCAAGAGTGAAGTTTACATAGCCGTCATGCAGTTTCAACGAGACGTCAAGTTGCTCGTCCTCGTTATTAACATATCCGGAATTATATTGGGTAAGTTATGTATTTTTATCTAAGTGTTGTTCGCGGCTTCACCCGCGTGAGAAGCCTTTCCCGCTACAAAAAACCCTAAAAGACAATACGACGCCAACGTTATGTACTTAAAGAATCAAATTAAACAATACATTATTTCTCATAGAAGCAAATTACCGGGATAAAAAAGTAATTTGTTGATGAAATGATCTACTCGTGTGCCAAACTTCATCCGAATCCAAACATTTTCACAATCTTTCGCATTTATAATATTAGTAAGAAGTAAGATAAGATTTAACTACTAAGCAAAAAAAAATACATATTACGCCTCTATCCCCGATGAGGTAGAATTTACAAGTAGGGCGCCAGCTTTCCATGTATTTCGTCCATGATGTGATATACATATCTATCTCTATATCGGGCAAAAATTCCAGACTCCGGGCTACTGCTGGGCAGGATAACCAAATATTACTTTGATGACCTGGGATTCGAATCCGGGCCTGAGAGCGGTGTACTACGCACGCAATATAATGACGCCAGTGGTCTCGGACAACAAAATGTGAAATCGGTAGAGTTGCCAAGTAACATCGGTAGGTATATTTGGATCAAAAATCGGTATATTCAAAAAAAGAACAAGCAATATTCAATAAAATCTCTATTTTAATCTGTAGGGACTATTATTATTCCACTAAAAGAAGGTCATTTCAACCAACAAGCGTCACGCGTACCCCCCACCCCCTGGCATCACAGTAAAAAAAATTGCCGCCCCTTTAAAAGTACTGCCCCCCGCCGGATCAAACAGCAATATATTTAACTAAGGAATCGTAAAATATAAAAGAAAAAGGAGATTTTAACTTCAAATTGCTGAAAATCGAAAAAAAAAATCGGCAGAATCTTCTAGCTTTCTAAAAATCGTAGAAAAATCATGTTATTTCGGTATTTCGGTAGGATAGACCCAATATCGGAAAAATCGGTAGGTTCGAGACCACTGAATGACGCCACCGAGGCAGTCAATTTAACTACCATTATCATAGTTATTAAGTTTTTCTGTATAATTTCGAAGCTGAATAGAATCTCCACGAACTATGATTAACGGCTAAGTAACTTAAGCGATTTTTTTTGCAACATTAAACCTACCAATCATAAAATGCACACTCTAATTTAGAAGCAGAGATCAGAGACATTTGTATTTGGTCTGCTTATACATTTATCCTACTAATATTATAAAGGCGAAAGTTCGTAAGAATGTATGGATGTTTGTTTCTCTTTCACGCAAAAACTACTGAACGGATTTCGATTAAATTTGGCACACGGGTAGATCATGTTCTGGATTAACACATAGGCTACTTTTTATCCCGGGAAAACATAAAGCGGGACTGTTATCCCGGAAAAACTTTTTAACGCGGGCGGAGCCGCGGGCAAAAGCTAGTATGACAATAATAACGTTTATCAGCGAGTGGTGAAATCAGTTCAAAGTTATATAAAATATATTTAGAATGAATGTTCTTCCAAAAATATGTATACCTAGTTGCAAAGAAAATGTCGCTTAAGCCACCTCAGCCTTTCACCCAACAAAGGCCCAACTCCAAAAAGCTTTTGAAAATACAATAAACATAAAATCAGAACTCTGCGTGAAAATATAATACACTCGTAGCCTGCTCTATACGAATGGAAACTATTCAATTATTCAAACACGTCTGTCTGTCTATTTATTTTGTCTACAAAAGTAATGTACCCAAACACACAAGAAACCAAAATGATAGTGTCTGTGTCAAAATACCTCTCTATTTTATGTCCATGTTATTTCATTAACAAATTAGTCAAGTTTTTGTGTTGATCCAGAAAAAAATTTTTCGTCACAAAACTGAATTTTTTTTCACAAAACTAAAACTTTTCGTCACAAAACTAAAATAAAAGTAAGTAGTTCATATTACTTCACGTTGAAAATAAAAACAATTATTAATCTAGGTGTATAAGTGATTTGAAGTATTGAATTCGTTCAACTACTTTTGTGGCCGACTGTACAATACATTTTTTTAATTCTTTTTGTACTAAAATCTTCATTTACCCGATTTCGATGGTGTTTTACAAAATTTTCGTATTGTACTAAATAGTTCAGTTCTATTATTGTCTATGTTTACCAAACTAATCCACCTCCGCTAATTTTAGTGTTATACAAATTGTGTTATCTGCCAGTTGATCTTCAAGCATTCAGATAATCACTTAATCTCTTTGATAATTTTCAATTGCTCCTTGCATATGTCGTCTATAGATATCCACATTTAGCCACAAAAAGCACACGATACTACGCGAACTTTCCCCCTTATGCGAAAGTAAAGTATACATCAGCCACAAAAATAGTTGAATAAATTCAAAACTTAAATCACTTATTCACATAAAGTTGATTGATCTTTTCTAAAATAAAGTTTTGTATGTTATTTCGGTAAAGAATGTAATATCGTTAAAGCACGCAGGACACAGCATCTCTATAAAGGCGATTTCAATTTTTATTTGTTGAGTTATTTCTGTGTTCGATTGTACGTACGGATCGTTAGTTATTGAGTGTTGGTTCGTAGATCGTTCAATTGAGTTTTAAAAATGTGAGGGCTTTCGAGCGTTTTGTGCAAATGTCCAGCAAAAAAGTGTGTGCAATCATTTTGCGACCAAGCGGTTTTAGATTATTTTTTATACTCTAAAAAATTTTTATCCAAATTTTCTGGGATTTGACGAGTTTTTAATCAGATCAAATAGTCTCACCTTATGAATAAATTCTATAGTATTTACTAGTAAACATGTATGTGAAGATGTAACACCTTGAAGTAAATATTACCTATGAATGAATTTGGATGTAAGTACTTTTTATCCCGGAAAAGTAAACGTAAGTTTATCCCGGGTAAAGAATTTGACGTAGGTGAGCATAAACTATTAAACATCAAGCACACATCCATAAAGGACTTTTTCTAAAGAACCTCAGTCTATTCGATTAATATTTTGTTATAGCGATTTGGATTATTGTTATAAGTTGATGGAGGGGTGGGAGACGAACGATGTGGGTGCTTATAAGGTCGATTTTCGCTTGTTGACAGCTGTCATACCGGGCCAATGTAACCGAGCGGGGCTTGAAGTATATGTATATATCATATATATATGTCCTATACTATTGTAGACGCGAAGTTATTACTACATCAGACAAAAAAAAACAACTTCAGCAACTAAGCTTTTATTAAACTCTAAAAATGGAATGTAATTTTTTTAAAGCGAATAATTAGTGCTAAAGAGATAAAATATTTATTAGAATTTCTTCTAAAAAAAATAATATTATACGATTAAAATCCGCAGAATACAGTTGCAAATTAGTAAATTGTAAAACTGGTAAATTGTGAAACCGTTTTTCCGGTCGGTAATATAAGTTATTTGGTAAGACAATTAGCACCTTCCAGATATTTAATCCCCTTAATTCGTAGCCAGATGCAAACGACTGTAATCCAAGATTATCTGTCGAAATTTAACCCGGATTTGTTTTGTGTAATATTGGTGAGATAATTAAAACGTAATGAAATTTTTGATTCTCGGGGGAATTAAATGTGCCTTTCTTGGCCACGGCTTCTTTTAATGAAATCAAATCCCCCTCACTAAACGACATTTCCTGAGATGGAAAATAAGATTCTTTTGTATTTTATTTTTATTCTAATCTATGAATTAATCTCTTATACTACAACACCCAAAGAAAGATAAAAATATACATGAGAGTGTCACAGACGGAGAACCGAAACCATGACCTCATTTTCTCTTTACTGCGTTTTAGAGGTCTTAAAAACTATTTTTTTTTTTTTTTTTGTCCCTGACTAAACTCTTGTTAGCCTGACGAGGGTCGACTTATACAAGAACACCGGTCTTGTGGGTGAGCGCAGAAGGCGCTCGCAACCCTTAAATTTAAGCGACACGCTGAGGGCGACCCACTAATGGGTCACGACCTCGGCTCAGGGCGGCCACTGAGAGGATAAGACATCAGCGTTTGGGGAAGATGGTTTTTAACCTAATCCTATTTAACGTGTTGATTGTAGTCTTCGGCACGCGGGCCGGAACTGCTACGAGAGGGCAGGGTTGAAAATGAAATGAAAATCCTCCTAGCCAGTTTCGGCCACGGCGGCCAATCTCAACGGAGATCAGCCAGGTACGCAGGAGATATTATAGTGCACAAGTGTGTGCGCAATACACAGGTGCACTCGCTATTCCTTTACTCTCATAGTCCGGTGAGATGGCAATCCGACATGACCGGAGAGAGATCAGGCGCAGGACCAACGGCTTTACGTGCTTTCCGAGGCACGGGGGTATCACACCGCCAACTTCCTGACTCCGAGCTGCGACTGAGTAAATTTTAAGATGGAAAAACCCAGTCACAATTTTTTTGGCTCGACCCGGGATTCGAACCCAGGACCTCAGCGCGCAAATCGTACTCGTAATGCGTACGCAATACCACTACGCCACCGAGGCAGTCAGAGAGAGGGCAGGGTTATGGGGAACGCGACGAGGTCCTCGACGGCAAGGACGGTACAGCGGTCTTGTGGAGTGTATGAGCTTTAAATGCTCGTTCTTTTCGCGTAAAGCTAGAGTGATTTCGTCCTCTGGATCGGTCAGGACTGATCGCGGTCGTCTCCATTTGGCGCGGTCAAATGGAGTATATATAGACGCTTTACGGATAAGCGTGTTCGGGTGGTTTACCGCCCTGTCGAAATAGCGTCTGCTGGCGCACTGCATAAAGTGCCTGATGGTCGGCATATTGGTGTCCACGTGGAGGTTGCGATTGCGAACGTACCACGGGGCACCAAGTGCATGTCGTAAGAATCGATTTTGGAGCACCTGCATTCGCTGAAGGCGACGGGGCGGTAAATGAGCGAATACGGGCGACGCGTATGTCATTATCGGACGGATGCATGTTTTGAAGATCCTAATCTTGTTGCGGATTGACATCTTACTATTTTTGTTTAGGAGCCAGTGAAGCTGGCTCATCGCGAATGCGGCTCGCGCGCGTACCGCATTTACGTGTGGGATGAAGGTCAACCTCTGATCAAGGGTTACTCCTAAATATTTGGCTTGGCCCTTCCAGGGGATAACCTGGTCGGACATGCGGACTGAAAAGTGAGGGATGTGGACTTTCCTTTTCCGAGTGAAAAAGATGGCCTGACTTTTGGTGGGATTGACGGTGATTCGCCATTTGCGGAACCACTCGCCGAGTTCGTCGGCGGCGGTTTGCAAAGTGCGCACCACTTTGTCGGGGTCTATACGTGAAGCGTAGATTGCGGTATCATCCGCGAATAGTGCCAGATGGGCGTTTTGTGGTCTAGGGATGTCGCTTGTGTACAGCGAGAATAGAAAAGGGGACAGGGCGGAGCCTTGCGGGACTCCGGCCGTGATGGTGTGTCGGGAAGAGAGAGTTCCCTCCACGCGATATCTGAAACCGCGATTCGACAGGAAATCTCGTATGATGTGCACGAGTTGTGTGGGCACGTTGAGAGTGTACAGCTTGAAAAGCAAGCCGTTGTGCCACACCCTGTCGAATGCTTTTTCGATATCGAAGAAAATAGCACCGGTAGGCATTCCTTTACGGAATTGTTCGTGGACGTACTCCGTGATGCGGAGCACCTGATTGACACAACTGTGTCTAGCGCGAAAGCCAAACTGTTCTGGAGGGATCAAATTTTGATTAAAAGCTACTATTTTAAGGCGGTCGAGGACGATCCGCTCGTAGATTTTGCCCAGAGTACTGAGCAGACTGATGGGCCTGTAAGAGGAGGGTTCGAAAGCGGGTTTCCCCGGCTTGTGGATTCCTATCACAACTGCCTCTTTCCAGACCTCTGGGAAGATGCAGTTACGAAACGCGGCGTCATAAATGGATGTTAAGATTTGAACTAGATGCTCCGGGAGCATCTTAATCATACGAGTAGGGATTAGATCGCCCCCGGGGGCTTTCCTACGTTTGAGTGCCTTGATCAGAGTGGTGACTTCTTCGATCGTCACCGGCGCAAGGGGATCGGGCGGCGGGTCGACGTCCGGGTCGACGTTGTCGTATAACGGTCGCGGTATAGAGACTGGCGGTGGCCGGACCGCGTTCCTATCTTCGACGAAAGTGTCAACCGCAACAAGAATGTCGTCATCTACGGGTACAGAGGTGAGCGAGCATTGAGACTCCAGGCTGCCGGCCAGTAGTTCCGCTTTCTCGTCGTCATCAAACGCCGGGCGTTGATTCGGACGATTGAGCGGAGGCATGGAGGCCACATCGTTTCTCTTGAAGGAACGAACCAGTTGCCAAAAGGCGGTATGTGTCGGATCGATATCGGCAAGGCGAGTGTCCCACCTCGAATCGACGACCTCTTTTATGCGACGCTTAACCTCACGTTGGAGGTAGCGCGCAAGATGTCGTCGCTCCGGGACGGGTCTCGTCGCGCAGGCTTTGAGCGTAGCGTTACGCAACCTCACCCACCACCGAACGTCTTCGGGAAGTTGCCAGTGACTGTGAACAGTCTCTGGCACCCTCTCGGAGCTTTCGCTCAGAACGTTCTGAAGGTGGTCGGTGAAGACGCGTATCGCGCTGGTTGTTTCCTCAGGAGTCACGATGTTGGTCGGGATCGCGGAAAGATAAGTGGATGAGGTGTCCGCGAGCTTGGTGCCTAAAAGACGCCAATTCGTTTTCACCTTCATCGGAATATTAGGACCTGTGTCTGTTGGACTGTTTTCGGGAACTAGATCGAGGATCACAGGTCTGTGGTCAGAGTCTAACTCTTGTAACACTTGCATGGAACGCACGCTAAGGCTTACGTTCCGTACAAGTGCCACGTCGAGTATGTCCGGTCGGTGGTCGTCGTTGTAACTATAGTGGATAGGCTCTGAAGGAACCAATAGGCTTAGATTGATTGTGTCAAGACAACTCTCTAGGACTGCACCTCGCTCGTTGGTCGAGTTGCAGTTCCAGAGAGTGTTCTTGGCATTGAGGTCTCCCGCCAAAATGACGGAATCCCCCAGATCAAATAGGGTTTCAAGTTCGTTGGAGTGAAGCTCCTTAGTGGGCGAGAGATAGGCCGATATAATGGTGATCGGCGGGTGTCCGGTCATGGCTAGCCTGCAGACCGAAGCCTCAATGTTGCTCAAGCTTATCGGTGATTCTAATGGAATACAATGAAGGGACCTTTTGTAATAAATGAGAGTGCCTCCTAAACGGCCACTGGTACGATCATTTCGCACCAGTTTGAAGTTTGGGATGTTGGGATCGCGGTGAGAGGGCTTGAGGAAAGTTTCCTGGATGAGGAAAACGTCAATTTGGTTGTCGCGGACAAAAGAAGAAATTTCGGCTTTTTGGTCCCGAATGCCGTTACAATTGAAAAACCCCACTCTGAGGGAGCGAGGTTTTGTCCGCTGGGGGAGTTGTCTGGCGTTGGTAGCCATTTATGAAATTAAAGAGGGGAGACGCACAGCGTTAACTGTAGCCTCGAAGATTTGTTGCTGGATCAGAGCGATCTCAGCGATTAAAAGGGGGTCTTCTACTCCCGTACGGGTGAGTAGACGGGAACGCTCGAAAAGTTTCCCGTGGAGAATCATTATCTCCGGGGAGCCTAACAGTGAGGCGACTGAGGAAGAGGCGTCGCTTGCCTTCGCCGCCACCGTCGCCGACTGAGAAGGGGTGGGAGGGGTGGTGGGTTTGGGTTTGGGTTTGGGCTGGGCTGCCTTTGAAGAAGGAGC
This sequence comes from Lapara coniferarum, assembly GCA_949316025.1. Lineage (NCBI taxonomy): Eukaryota > Metazoa > Arthropoda > Insecta > Lepidoptera > Sphingidae > Lapara > Lapara coniferarum. Next base: position 15,105,494 of record OX438922.1, read on the forward strand.
CACAGCTGGGGGAGGAGAGGGTCGAGTAGAGGCCGGGGCAGCGGGAGTGACTCCGCTGGGGGCCTGCGAAATGGGTTCAGCGCGCGCCGTGGGAGGAAACCACGGGTTGCGCACTGGCGCAGGTGCCAGTTTGAATGTGGTGGCCTGAGGGGCTGAGGGAGCCGCAGCTTTAGGAGCTTTGGCAACTCTTTTGGGGGCGCGAGGGCATCCGCGATAATTCGCTGGATGGCCGGTTTGCCGGCAGTTGGTGCACGAAGGCGGCTCCGTGCACTGAGAGCGGTCCTTAGGACGGGGGCACTCGGATGTGCCGTGTTCGCCGAGGCACTTGACGCACCTGGCGGGGAGGCGACAGCCACGAGAATTGTGGCCGTATTTCTGGCAGTTGTGACACTGCCCTATCTGGGTCGATTTGTGTGGGGCTTCGACGGTGAAGCCGCCTAGCCCCGAGATATCTTTAATCTCAAAAAGTCGTTTGACGTCGGAAGGGGACTGGAGGATGGCGAGAACCATCTCGTATTGTATTCCCGGCCGGGAGGCGCGGGACTGTCTGTGCATCCTGTGCACTTCTAAGGTGACTATGCCTTTCTCTTCAAGGCCTTCTTTGACCTCGAGAGTCGACATTTGGACGGGGATACCGCGAATGACGTAGCGGAAGCGCCGCTCGTCTGGGAGAGAATAGGTGAAATAGTGCCAGTGGTTGGCATCTAAGAATTTGGTCAGCGCCCTGTGGTCCGCGATTGAGGCGGGCTGCAGGGCAAGAAGCTTGTGGATCTTATTCCACGAGTTAGACGCGATGGATATGCGCTGTTTGCGCAATTCGTCAAATATGTCCCGCATGGACATATTTGATGGGAGTTGTAAGTTCAACCTCGGGGGTTTTTTAGGCCCCTTTGGTTGAGTCGGCGGCGGTGGCGGCGTCGACGCAGACGCGGACGCGGTTGGCGCTGAAGGCGCGGAAGGCGCAGACGGCGCGGACGGGGAGGTTGGTGCGGGAGCAGCGACGCTTCTCTGCTTCTTCCTCCGGCTGTTCTTCACCGTGGTGAAGCCTTCCTCGTCGCGTTCCGACGAAGACGACTCCTCCCCGGATTCGCAGGCGGAGGAAGAAGCAGATATTGGTCGTTTCTTAGGGTTATTGGAGGCTGCGGGAGTGCTGGGGGACATGTCCATGTCCTCTTCAGACTCCGCGGAGCCGCCCGAGGTTTCGGTGGTCTCCGTTGAGGTCGTAGCCTCGGACGACTCCGAGGTGTCTGAGGACGCAGACGGTTCCCTGGCTTCCCTAGCCATTGACAGAATTTCTTGTCGGACCACGTTGTCCGACCGGAACATCTCCCTCACCACTCTCATTATTTCCTCCCTGGAAATAATGGGCGCGGCGAGGGGGGTGTTGACTGGGTTTGGTTGAGCGGCGACGACAGGCCGCTCGGGAGCCAAATCCATAGGCCCAGAATCAGCCATATTGGCGGCTGAGTCCGAGCCTACGGTAATATTAATTAGGGGCCGCGTGTGTGTTCACTAACCCCGGGTGTGCACCGCCTGTAAAGAACACACAGAAGAAACCAGGCGGGTTCACACAAAACGAAACGAGCGCGGATCGCGACGCGGTATGGGACGCGATGAACTAAGTCCCCGGGTAGGAACGCCCGGGGGTGAGTGAGTGCGTGTCCCTCCCCGCCGGGTATAGGCGAGGGGGGGTGTACTTAAAATTAGGTGTGCCCTAAGCTTGTATCCCTTTTGCCAGTCTTATTGTGCAAAAGGGGTTCCTAACAGTCCGTGTATCGTAAACGGTATTGGCCGGAGGCCGCACGCTCAACCGATACACGGGATGGATTTTAAGGAAGGGTAGGGTTGGGAAGGTGATATACGGGGGAGACTGCGGTGTGCTTCCGCAGCCTCCGGATCCGTACCCGTCGGCTTTGCCTTGCCCTGAGGGGGCGCAGCGCGTTGCCGGTGACGCGACTCGGCTTGTTAGCACCGTTAGGTTTCCGCCGAGCCAATACCCTGAAGGGGCCAAACGTCGATAAGAAACAAATTGGGCTAAACCCTGTCCTGAAAAGGACGCGGCTTGGCCCGAAATAGGCTAACAAAATAGCAAAGGGTTGCCCCTTTGCTACCTGTTTGGCCTTGGCTGTAGCGAGGTCGCTACGGAACGCACCGAGCAGGTACTCGGACGGAACAATGGAATGTCGCAGCAGGTACTGCGACAAACAAAAGGTCCGCTCGAGTCGGCTGCTCAGAACGGAATGTTTTGTTGTGTGATGCTTAAAAACTATTCATTTTAGTACTTTTAAAGGTCGTTAACACATTCAATACGATGAAGAGAGCGCAAACGACCTACCGGGAAAATGTTTGTAAATATATCACATAAGAACAAAGCAACACATTAACTTAGTTTCCGTTTTACTCGTGAGAGAAAACTTTCGCCAGTTCTTACTAATACCGTAATAATAGTGTTTTAAGTCCAAAACTAAATTAAGAAAACACTCACGGAATTACGTTCAAGAAAAACTTTTCATTTTACGCCTAACTAAGTTTTTGGGATCACGTATGAGTCAACTAATTTATTTAGAAACTGAAATTGTGGTTGTTATACAGTAAGTACTTCTTTTAAATAAGACTTTTTAGGATATTAGGTTTTTGGACCTTTTTAGGTTTTAAGCCAAACCAAATTACATTTTAAAATAAAAATGTTTAAATACTCACGTGGCTGACTGTACACTAGTACAAAATTACACCTGATACAGTTTCTTAACTAAGAGGGGCAGAAAATAAATGGTCGGTATACATCCTCGATCGTCCAGTGCGGTGCCCCTTGTTCCCACTACAACTTCTGAAGTAGAAGGGTGATAAAATAACGCCTAATTTATTCGCCCGGACCGGGTCATTTCCAACACTCGTGCACAGTTGCCGAGACTTGGACAAAATCTTCCCTCTTTGAGTGCTTCAAAGTATACTAATAAAGTAAAATCAGTCTGATTTTATTTTATGTTTGCTTCGGATGTCTTTTACGTGGATTTCTTTTGTGTTGTTTTCATCGTTATTTTTTTTCATCCAGTGAATATAACGTTTGTTGATAAATAAGCTCTTAATCTTTTAAATTCATCGACTCTGAACTGTTGACGTAGTTGCTCGGTAGCGTGGTTGTATTATCTACGGTACGACTGCAATGCTGAAGTCTCAGGTTCAATCCCCGGTTCGGGCAAAGTGATATTGGGTTTCTCTACTCTGTGTCAGCCCAGAGTTTGGAATTTGTGCCCGGTATGGCAATAGACTCGCCCCCATCACATCATGGGATGGAATACACACGGCGAAAAGAGGATGCACTATATGCGCCTCTGCCTACCCCTTCGGAGATAAAAGACGTGAATGTGTGTGAACAATTTTAAATAATGTAACATATTAATTTCTTGCATATTTCTCCCTTTCGCAATCCAAATCTTTTTTACAACTATTAAAACTAAAAACATACTTCAATATGAATAACATTTCCTCGGCAAGTTTCAGCTTGTTTCTCCCAAGGCTGTTCAGAAACACGCTCTTCAGCTCTTTCGGAGCGCGACGATGCTCCATCCGCCATTTTTACGTTACACGTAAGACTGTAATATAATTTTAGTGATACATTTTTTCTCCGAGAATCTCGCATTACGGTGTTATGTAATATAAAAATGGGCTTCAGGAACGAGTTTATTGCAGTATCTGATGTTCTTAGCGTTAGAAATGAGAAGGCAGTGAAGTACTTGCTCATTTACCAACCTAAGCTTTAAAATCATTCGTATAAATTTACTGCATTCGAGGGTCATTCTTGGTAGGTTCCAACGCAATGACAAGGAGCAGTGCGCATACACATATTGTTTTCCGGTTTGAAGAACGTTATAGCTTTATTGGGTACTGGGTTTTTAAGACAGAGTCTTTTGTCACAGCGAGAGCGCAGTGGAAAAACACAAATTACTCTGTATTTACAAGATCTATTGTATTGCTGCTGATTGTGGGCGGTCGTAACCCTTAGTCAGCTTAGCGACATGCTCGTCTCGTCATTCACACATCGTCGTCAAGTTGCATAGAAAAAAATATATATTTTATGCCTGTGAGTATGTGTCTATACCAAATAAACATCTTTATACTCATAAGTCTGTTGACATAGAGTCTTGTGGTCTAGTTGAAGCACCTCTTACGGCTTTCATACCCTAATAATTTATATACCTAAGAGTCATAAATAATCCCATTATGCATTATAATTTGTAGTCTGATTTACAGACTTTTGTAATCAGGTCAGTCAGTAACCACTCTTGTACTACACTTTAAGACTAGTCGCATAATTTGCTTTGCTACAATAAAAAAAATACAAAGTTGTTTGTAAATTAGGCTGCTATATAATGCTATTACGAAATCCAATGACTGAATCACTCCAGTGTAGTCGCCATGCCTACCGCATACTACCAGCTGGGATTCAAGCTCTCGGCAGATCAACTGCTTTCTTTTTATATGATTAGAATAATATATGGAGCAAGCTTCTAGACTTTCCAGAAATGTTTATCTTGTCACGTCATGTATTAGTGTAACAAATTAGATAACCGAAAGCCAGTATTTCGTTTTGTGATGTTTATACATCACACTTATATGGCAAGAGGTTTAGTTCGATCAAGCATTAAAAGTAAGTTTAGCTGCCTACCCTTACGGGCATATGATATACTACGATAAATTTATGTAGTACTATAAAAACAATCAGTATACCTCCATCACATCACGCTCTGGATTCAATCAAAAGGAGTAACGTGAACATTATCTTGAGCTATAAAAATGATATATTATCATTGAACATTTACTTTGCCAAACGCACTTTTAGGATTTCATTCGGTGCGGCTCGTAATAAATTTCCTAACTTTGTTTTTATGTTTGTGTTGGTACGTCGTGTTGGATGGAATATTATATTATCTTGGTGTGAGTTTTATGAGAGGCTGTTAAGGAGTAATCTTGAGCTGCCTTTTTTGCTTCTGCTAGAAGTTTTAAATTTAATCAATTCTAATGGGCTAATAGGATTGTGGATGTGTATACGCACACTCAGGCACGCACGCCGATACACATGAACGCCCACTCCACTCCTGAGGGGTTTAGCAAAGGCCAACTTGTGCACCCACTTTTCTCCATGTATATTCAGTCCCATTATGTGATAGAGAGCGCTCGATTGGTGGAAAATACCTTAACATCAAGTTTTCCAATTGCTTTTAGCGGGCTAGAGAAAAATTAAATTCTTCACATTTCAAAACTTCACATTAAGAATTAATGCTTGCCGCACACGTTCGGTGTCCTAATTAAGTTTCCTGATCAGGAATTCAGATTCGGAAACCTGAATGCTCCGCTTACATAGACAGCGACTGATCAAGAGTTCTGACCGCCCTAGGCTAATTATGAGGACGCGCCCCCGCCAGGTGTAAGTGATACGGTCGGCCTAAAAAGTAGTATATTAGTTTGACTTTGTTTACTAATGTGAACATTTTAACATGGTTGATACTACCTATAAAAGTTTTTAGATCGATCTGAACGTGAAACTAACGTTGTCCATTACCTAATCTACACGAAATCCAACCTTAGCGTGGCACATTTTTTTAGCTGACCGTACATAAAGGCGCCTTATATGACCTCGCGCATTATACGACCAAAATCATGACAAGTGACTGCAGGCTACCAAGTAGAAAACCAAACCCATGTCTTGTTTGACCGCATGACTTGTATTGGCTTAGTTTCTATAGACAAGTTAGTGGTTGCGGCCATTGACCATGTGCATGGTCATCTAGTGTGTGAAGTTGCATTTATCCTTTAGGCGACTTTATTTTTGTTAGTTTCAAGCACGATTTTGATTTAAAACTACAACAAGTTTGAGTCTCCGTACGACAAAATGTCTGAAACCGACGTTGGAACTTAGTGGCTAGATTGAAATTAAAGTAAGATATGAAAAATCTGGCTCGTTTATTCCATTAGTGTTGAAACAGTCTTACCGATGATGCATAAATTAATCAGATCAGTTTATTTTTTAAAAAATCACAATGAAGAATTAACTGAAATAGTCGAAATTCTAGATACGGCTTCTCAGAGTAAGTATATACCTATAGAGCGCTAATATCGCATCGTGCGGCCACTACTCAGCATAGGCAGGTGAACTATAGCTACTTATATAGAAATGTTGGCGACTGCTAGGGATGGGCACGCGAGCAGCACTAACGCAACAGTTATCGATAAGTACAGGTCCGGCGGCGCGGTACATATTGTTGTTAAAAAATTGTGGTTCTACAAAATATGGCCCTGTGAGTAATTTTAAGCGTATTGCGTTAATATAGATAAAAGCTATGCTGCGAATTAGTGTAGTGCCATGTGGAATGATTTATAAACACGGTACCTCAAGAGCAGTTTTTACAAGCATTAAGAACCAATAATATTAATGGATATCCATTATAATTGAACCAATGGATATAAACCGAGCATCGCACCATGGATTTCTTAGCTAGTCTCCCCAAGCCTAAAATAGTCACGTCTAGTTTTTGAAATATTTATTACCAATGTTAAAAAAATGTCAAAGAAATATATCTTAATGATTGCTAGCTCATACTGTCAAGACCCGCGATAGAAGCTATGCAATAGCTTAAAATATTATCGTAATCAGTCAATTTTTAGGAACAGTAATTATTTCTTTCATTTCATAAACAAAAACGCAATTATTAATCGGCTTAAAAATCACACACAGACAAAAACAGTTACTTAAGATACATTATATTAAGCATCGCCTTCGATAGTAATAAATACGTATGCTATAATATGAAAATATTACATCGATTCTGGTATCGACGCGTAACATCACTATCGAAAAAGCGGGATGCGGGGCAGTGCGGGGGGTACAAGTGTTCGCCTCCCGAGCGTCTTTCATACCGCGACGCATGATTTTAATTTTACCTAAAAATATACTGAAATATGGCTTGCCTGTGAAACGTGATATTAGAATTCTGTTTAGTGTGTTTCCGAGTGTCGTTTTTACAAGATTCCACAGAACATTTAACCATTTTGCAGTATTATTAATCAAATATTCGCATAGATCTCACTCGCGTGTGCTCACACCGTTCCCACTCGAGTGACTACAAGCGCTTGCGGCCGGCGCAGGACGATGTTCCCACCCGTGCCTATTGTTCCCACTTGCATACGCGCTCTCTATAGGTAAATACTTACTCTGAGTACGGCCTCTTAATTCTTGACTGAAGACCTTTGTATTGACCAGACATATGCTAGCATTATCATAGCTTTGACCACGACAGTCTTTAATGTCAAGTTCTAAAGTTTTATCAATTGTCGCAAGAACAGCCTTCTCGATTCTTCACCTTTGTGACCGCAATTGGGTAAAAAGGTGACAAAACGTTCGACAGGTTCTCCGGCAAAGCATAACGAATTATAAATGTCAACTAATTGGTGTGTGAAATATCTGCAGTAGAATCAATGCTAATCAAATAATATTTTGCTTTTTTATTTCTCCAATAATCGAAAGTCTATCTTCATCAGCGAGAAGTTAAATAAATTCATCGATTATAGAGGATGACAAGTACGATGGAGAACCTCTGCCTTTTTGTCCAAATCTCACCAAATGCTTAGCCATGAAAGTATCAAATTTAGACATAAGCTCAATACAGCAAAGAAAATTTCTGCTCATTGCAGATCCAATAATTTCATTTCGACCGTGAAATGGAAGGCCACGAGAAGCTAAAAAGTTAATTGTTTCTATTACACGTAGTAACACATTTCGCCAATAAGTTATTTCTTCATTATATTGTTTGATTATTTGGGTATCCAATCGTTGTAAAAGTTTTCCTCTACATACATATTGTCCAAAACATTTACGATGATCCGGAGAATTGTCATGATCAGTTATTAAGTTAGAATTTTTCCAGTCATTAAATCCACTTTAAAAAAAGAAAAATAACTTTTTTTTTACTTTTGTAAAGGCCGCAGGAACGCGTTGGATGCAGGCCGCTTTTGACAAATCCATTTGGTAATCTTTGGGGGAGGCCTATGTTTAGCAGTGGACGTCATATGGCTGATGATGATGATGAAATCCACTTTTGGCAAATATGGATGTTGTGTGATGATGTATACTAACTATTAACCACCGGGGAGTCCCCGCGCGTCGTTGACGTGTTTCACCGCGCGTGGCGAGCTGCGCTGTTGCCGTCGAGCATGTCGCTCGACCACCGACTGATTCGATTGATAAATCAGTGTTTGTTTTACGCGCGCTTTTCAAAGTAACAAACCAGGGCGTCCCAGGCTTTTTCATTTTACAGCGCATTTAGTTTTAGTATTTTGGCTCGGTCTAGTTGAAATATGTAAGGTAGATGCAATGATGCTAGATAAATAGTGTATGCGATGACACGATATCAGCGCGCCCCCCCGATCCTCGCGCCCTAGGCTACAGCCTAATTAGCCTAAGGGTTAATCAGGCCCTGTACATAGAAAATGTTCAACAACGCGCACACGTTCCTGAATCTGAATTCCTGATCAGGACACCTAATTAGGAAACCGAACGTGTTGGTACCAAAAACCGGACGTTTGCGCTAGTCACTAGGAATTCCGAATCTGAATTCTTGATCAGGAAACCTGATAAGGAAACCGAACGTGTGCGGCAAGGGTAAAATTGCTCGTTATATTAAGTTACAAATGTCGCACCTTTAGAACGAAAACGACACAATTCAAAAAATTTAAAGTTTTTAGTCATTTAAAATTGTGTTGTCAATTTTAAATGACTAAAAACTAGTCCCTTATTTATAAAAAAATATACTATGTAGTGTTATAATAAAAGGGGAACAATATAACAATTTTGTCCTTTTCCTGCATGTATATGGCTGTGTTTAAACTATTATTGTATTAAGAACTTCGTTTTAAATAGTTTTATGACGATAACTCAATTTACTGTCTTTTTGAATTGTGTCGTTTTCATCCTAAAGGTGCGATGTATACTTTACCATTTAACATTTATATTATATACTTAGAAGACCGTTTTACTCCATGAATGACATGCAAATGTTGTATGATCAACATACACATAACTTTTTCTACGTAATAAAGTTTTCTTCAAATGGCAGAGTTTGCTGTTTTCCTTGCTACAAAATACATTATCATGTTTTGCTTTTATCGCACAATATTTCTGTCAGTTTTCTCTCTTCACGTATGAAAGTAGATTTGCTCACGATTTTACGAAGAAAATACCACTTTCATTGAGTTTAACAACCATTTTCTTTGTCTACTTAAATTATTCCAAGCATAAAGGAGTTAAAATATTTTAAATGATGTTGAAAGTTCGAAACTATAATATTATCTTTGGTTTTGACTTCAAAGAAAATCGTTTGTATTTTATTATTAATTAAACTTGAGGGTATTAAGGTTTATCTTATAAAGTAAAATACAGTCCTATCTTTGGGTGGATGTCCATAACCTCGAACATCGGTTTTAAACCTTCAAGAAGAAGTAACGACTAACATGAAATGGGAAGAAGAAGATTGGTAAGGAGGAAGGAATAAGTGAATTGTGGAAATTAACCTTCGTGACGCCGAAAAAAAATTAGTTGTCACTGAAGCTTACTTCAAAATAAAATCAATATTGGAATATTGACCAATGTAGATTGATGGATACATACAAAAAAAATGGATATATTTTATTTACGTATCCATAAAAAGATGTTCAAATTAAGCACACTTTGTACTGATCTGATTTGAAGTATTAGATCCCTCTGAGTGCGAGCCATGGGCATAATGCATGCATAGGGTTAATTTATGATTATAATCAGCAAACACGCCGCTCAGAATTTATTTTACCTGCGCATACCCCACTCCAAATTGAGGTCGGCTCAACAGACTTTTTAAGCATGTTGTGATGCTCTTGTTTTACGGACCTGCCTATCTGATTTCAACTCCCTCTGATGGACACAATCCTGACTAAATCAATATAAATCATGTTATAATAACTTACGTGCGACCGAATTCCACTTATACCCGCTATTAGTCTGTACTATACTAAAGAGAGCATCAGACTAATACGCATACTTACGCCTTCTATCCCCAAAGGGGTGAGTAGACGCGCAACTAGTGCACCCATTTTCGCCGTGCGTATTCCGTCCCATGATCTGATAGGGGGCGAGTTTATCGCCATATCGGGCTCAATTCCAGACTCCGCGCTGATACTGAATAGAAAAATCCAATAGCACTTTGCCTGGCCTGGGGATCGAACCCGAGACCTCAGCATTGCAGTCGTACCGTACAACGACGCCACCGAGGCAGTAAATAACTAATAAACTAAATAATACGTGTAAAATATTCCGGATTGAACAGAAATTTCTTAGACAGCAAATGATAACCTACAAATTCCTTAACATCTGGTAAATATCTTATATTCCTATCGCCAAATTGAATTAGATTATTCACGGCGGGTTTTATTTCTAAACATCAACACGTCGATCGTAGTCGATAGCCGAGTCCGACGGAACTTTTCTCTTTGGGAAGGCGGCAGTGTTAAGTGTAATTAGATTTTCTTGAATTACTTTGACGTGAGCCTTTGATGTTTTTCTTGAATCCGCCCCAGGTGAGGTCGGGCCTCACAAATGAGTTCGCCGTTTGGGAATGGACAAAACGCGTTTGCGGGTTTAAAATAAAATTTGGCACGGAAATCCAACCGTGTAATGGAGTTGGGACTATTTCGGGCCTTGGGGCTTGTTCGGATTTTGTTTCGACCATATTTTAGTCTACTGTACGTAGATGTCTCTTATTACTGTCAACGGTGGAGCTATTCTAGCAATAATCACACTCCTGAGCTATGATATAAACAGCATTATCCATATACTAATTTTACAGGGTATTAATCTAGCTTTTAATAAATTATTCCAAAAATTATGTGACGTAAAATTCAAAAATAATTACCTAATTCTGGTAAAAGATTAAAAGCTTATAAGCTTTTGAAATTAGAAGAAGGGGTAAGTGTCAAGAAATAGAAGAGACTATCCCGCCCTCACACTCACCACTGTAACTCCTGTACGCCAGGATCGGTAGTGGCACGCATTTTATGACACTGAGCGGTGAGGCTCAGCGAGTCTCTGGGAGCACTAATTAGTCTTAACCCGCAACGAAGTTAATCAAATAGAAGAATAGGGAGGAGTTAGAAATATATTTTAAGAAATAGAAGAGTCGCAATAACGGCACCTGATGTAATCTGGAACTACGATGCGTGCAAAAGAAAGAGATGAAGCGATACCATACTACACGCGCACTCCTGCACATTGTAATATTTTATAGCAATTTTTGCCTCATTTCTTAACCAATGTTATTCCAGTTCTCACAGAAAGGCTTTCTGGTTCTACAATGTTTTTTTTTATGGTATTGTATGACGAGACGAGCATGCCGTTTGCCTGATCGTAGGCGATACGATCACCAATAAACAGTAGCAATTCATCCAGCACTTTCACTTACAAAGTACTGCGTGGCATTTCACTGCGCTCATCATCCTGAGACATAAGATGTTAAGTCTCATTATGTTCAATAGTTACACTGGCTATAATTTCTTTCAAACCGAAACACAACAGTGCATGCACACTGCTGCTTGGCGGTAGAAATAAATATCGCGGTGGTACCCACCCAGACGGACACATGAGAGACCTACCACCAGTAAAAATCAAACACAGACAAATACGGAACACCCTATTTTATTACTGATATCGTTAAAATTTACGTTTTAACGATGGTCAGTTTCATAGTAGTGTAGTGTTTCTCGGTTACAAGTTGACAGCGTCCGCGTGTCAGCCAAGCCAAAAAAAACGAGACATAGCAGCCTATTAAAATATCACACGAACCACTTGGAGCGATTTTAATCTTCAGCTTAGATACTTATTAATATTTCTGAATATTAGTAACACTTAAAACTTTGAGATCTTGAGTAGGGAGTCTCTCTGATTTCCCGTTTTCTTCTCACGAGCCTCTTGACATAATTAAGAGTTCCTCTTTTCATTCGAGGATTCGTTCACCAACAACTGTTCTTGCTGATAACAATGCTTAAATTCAGAGAGGTATTTAGCTTAATCGCCGTTCAACCATTTTTAAGTCTTAGCATGAAAAACACTCTTTTAACATTATGGCTCAGAAATAAGTATAAAGAAGCGAGGATGCAAAATTTAGTAACTGATAAAGGTCGCAAATAAGCGTAAATAGAAGAGTATGTTCATAATACAGTAGTTGCACGTCTAGAAAACTTGCGTTAAATTTGTTCATTGCTATAATAATAAGACACGGCGCAAATTTGTCCGACTTATTGCAAAAAAATGGCAATAACTTAATAGTCATACATGATAGTTGATCATTCATGATAGACGACCGTATTTGACATACGAAAATTTTTGTCGTATGTATAATTCAGTCGACAACATTTTCGCCAGCATTCCCACCGTATTGAAACTGAGAGTAACAATCTTTATAATATAACTTTGTAAGGTGAACAAAGCCAGTTTTGCAATATGGAGCTTCATTCAAAGCCAATTTCAAACGGAATTCCCCGTACCGCACAACTTGTATACTCAAGCGGTTGAATCTAACTCGCTAAGTTACTTCCTCTTGGCTGCAGATTATGTTTCCAGTCAGTAGTCACTTGGTCATTAACGCATAGGTCGAGCGCCAACGAAAATGAACAGTGAATCAATTAAGATTCGAATCCGAAGTCAAACAGCAAAATATTTGTGAGTTTTTGTGTTTTGTAAAATACTTGTAAGATAAGAATTTGATTAATATATTGTCCCCTTAGATAGTGTTAAATGGTACAACAATAAATATCTACCTAGCAATGGAATCTAATCAGCCCTGGATGGAGATTTCTCAGGTACGTAGGTTTGCTCACGATGCTTCACCGTTAAAGTGAACGACAATTGATAAACAATACGCTCTAAACTTCAAAAGTCAGAGGTGTGTGCCTTGGGTTTGAACCTTCAGACATTGCCTCGGCAGACCGTTCCATTCCCAACTAGGCTAACGTCCACTTCCTAACGCTTGGCCTTAAAATGCACTTATATTACAGCCGTAATTCACTTTCACCTCAACTAAAATTCACTCAAGGATTTTACGTTTCCTTGGCAAATATTTTCTCATGGATAAAATTGGAATTTTTCTGAAGAGATGGCACAGTTTGTTTTCTTGAGCATATTGGTTTTAGACAAACTGATGTTTTTGATGTTTTATTGAATTGTGCTTTTATTTTAACTATAGTTCGTATTGTTACAACAAATAATAATATAATAGTAAACGGTTTGATCGAGCTGTTACCTATCTCTTAAAAAAAACGAAGTTTAGTAGCAGTCTCTTTACCAGTAATGTTAGCTGTAACTGACATGGTCCAGCGGATTAACAAGTTGAAGTGGCAGTGCACATAGTTGGACGAACTGACGGCAGATGGGGCAAAATAGTTTTTTAGTGGAAACTACGCAAGTGTCCCACTTACGCTTTTGATTAATTATTAGCTATAACATAAATACATCAAATGCGTGGGTTCTTTATTCAAAACTATGAGTTGCTCGCACGCGTGAAAGACCTTCAGGAATAAAAGTCCCACTAATCCGGATTTAAAGTAGCCTATATATTAATCCGGGACATTGTCTCTCTCTCTCTGCTTAATTTCATCTAAACACGTTCAGAAATTGCTGCCTTTACTTACATATTATACAAACTTTCGCATTTATAATATTAGTGAAAAGTAATATACTATTCTATTGATCGTTTTGTTCAAGAAAGTTGGTAGCAACAGGCTAACTTTCAAACTTGCGAGATGATTATCACAATCATGTCTTGGTAAACTCAATATTCCGAACTAAAAACTCCGAACAATACCGTACATCTTCAAAGGTGGTGTAATGAAGTTTTTGATTGGGTTTTTCTTGTCTATAATCACACTGAAACTATTAAATTGAACCAGACTGTTTCTTAAATAAAAACTTATATTCCCATTTAAGTTCTTAAGGAAGTTTTACATGTAGTTAAAAGTTAAAATGACTTTCCGCAGTCGAGCCTGGCGTGTTGTGCTTATGTAAATAATACCGATAGGAGCTAATAGTCAGTTTACACGCAATATTCTAATAGAAATATTTCTTGCGATGTACGCCGAATTTATGCGCAGTTTTATGCTTAATCAGAGGCGAGTGACGTCCGGAGTGAGAGCGATTCTTGCATATAATTTTTTATGTTGTCACCGTGACAACATAAAAAATCGTCAGTATTGTTGGTTGGTGTGAGTTGCCATATATTCAGTATTGTTATGTCCAAATGGTATAAGAAATGGAGCAATCTTTTAATCATATGTCCCCCCTTTGTCATGTCTGCTAATTATTTGAGTGCTGATTTCATTACATTACATCACTAACAGAATCCATAATGAATGCCTACTAATAAACACTCGGAGTTACGTTGGATCGATATAAGTATTAACTATCATCTAAATAATAAATAAATATTGTATTCATAGAAACACCATACAACAAATACAAATTAATGAAAACAACACACCAATTAGATTAACACTCATCATTAAGAACGTAAAAGCACAAAGTTTCAAAAGAAATAAAGTAAATTGTTGTGAAACCATTAAACACTTTTCACAAAATAAAAAGCAAAATGAAAATAAAGCTTTCTGCACAAAACATAACTTTCCTAACATTAAAGAGAAAGTCATGGTTTGTCGCATAATTTCGAGGAATTTTAACAACCGACCATTTCAACGTGTTGTTGTAGGTTTTTACCTGTACAACGTGAATGGGTCACACGAACATTGAAACTGGTGATAATATCTGGCTTTGTGCAAAATTTGGTAACAAAAGGAGCTGGTCAAACTGGGGTTTTACTACTGCTTTATATCTTACGTGCAGTTGTAGTTATTATGTGTTGTATGGTAATATTTTTTTTTATTTTATTTTTATTTATTTATATTATGATGGTCTACAAAATACCCTTCGCCCTTCCTCCCCTATAACGTTGACAATGAATTCATCGTATTATGGGCGGTTGATATTTAACATCAGGAGCAAGCGGCAAAAAAGCAAGTAAGCTGGCAAGCGCACCGTGGGACGTCCCCCTACAAGGTGGACAGACGACCTTGTAAGGGTCGCAGGAACCCCCTAGATGCCGGCCGCTTCTGATTGGTTGGTCTGGAAATCTTTGAGGAAGTCCTGTGTTTAGCAGTGGACTTCTAAAGATTGAGGAGGAGGAGAAGAGCCACATGGTCGTTTGCTGGTGTATATTATTAAAAAATGGCAATTCGCTCTTCTCCTGAATTCTTGGAAGGTTACCAGTTCTTTGACATTTTTCTCATTTGTATGTCTTATATTTTACTGTTTCGATCTAGAAATTTTCAGTTGGACAAATAAAGGTCAAGTTTATGCAACGTATTCGGAGAAATGAAAATATGATGCAACTGTGTTATCGTAAAAATAAACATTTAGATACTCGTAACTGCAGAAAGTCATCTTAGGTGTCTGTTTTGAAAATAAAAGAAACATAGTTCGAAAATACGCAACGTAATAAGATAAGGTGCAAGTAATAGCCATCTAATGATAGTCGAGGGGCGTTAATATTTAATTGGTCTTAGAGTGAGACTTGAGAAAGGTTCTGCAAGATTAGACCGTTCAGAGACGTTTGATGTCAGGCTAGCTAACCGTACCATACCAGCCCTGTATTATGTACTGCCCACTGCTGAGCACGGCCTCCTCGACAACTGAGAGAGTTAAGGCCTTAGTCCATAACGGTTGGCAGACTTCACATAAACAAGCAACATAGTCAAGCTAAGCCACATGGTTTGTAGACCTGGAGGAATGAGGGCGAGTGGTGAGAGAAGAATGATATGTTATGTTCAAAGTATTACCTTTTTTTTTTGTTGACGCGGAAAAAGTGACTTATTACTACCGCCCAGAGTTCAAGGGGAACGACTGAGCGGTTATATTGGGTTCACCGTGCCTTACGACCCGACGTTGAGCCGCCCGGAGAGATGGAAAACGTCGGGCGACCGTCGGGCCGAGTCCCTAACCTATGTACACCGCACGGCATACCAACTAAAACTCCGCGGTGGTCATCTTCGGCGCATTAGGGACGGCTGCGGGCTTCCTCCGACTCACGTCTAAGTTGTCGTCCGCAACCGCCCCTAAAGTATTACCTTACATTGTGAGAACTAAATATAGCAGTCTCTTTGGCCGGTATTAATAAATTAATCTCAAGTTTGAGTTACATCTCAAGTAGACATAATGTATGAAGAGTTCAATACATTATGGCTACTTGAGATGTAACTCAAACTTGAGATTCATTTATTAATACCGTCCTTTAACTCTCATCATTTTATGATTGACAACATATCGAATGAATCCTAAACGAATATATTACACATAGATTTATAAGCGACTAGACTTCTGCTCGCGATTCCGCCCGCGTGAATGAGTTTTTACGGTCTAAAGGCCCGCTTTATATATCCCAGGATAAAAGTAGCCTATGTAACTCGATGATAATGTAGCTTTATATTGGTGAAAGATTTTTTTTTTAAATCGTTGCAGTAGTTTGTGAGTTTATTTATTACAAACATACAAAAATACAAACGTTTCCTCTTTATTAGTATAGACATTTTTTCAATTATTTTTGCTTAATCCATTCACTGTCAAATTGTGTGGCTAATCCTACTATCTGTACTTAATATTATAAAGCTGAAGAGTTTGTTTGTTTGAACGCGCTAATCTCAGGAACTACTGAACCGATTTTGAAAATTCTTTCACTAATAGGAAGCTACATAACTCCTGAGTGCTATAGGCTACTTTGTATCCCGGGAAAATATTTTTGTCCCGGAAAAACTTTTTCACGCGGGCGAAGCCGCGAGCGCTACTAGTAATATTATAAAGGCGAAAGTTTGTAAGTATGTATGAATGTCTGGATGTATGGATGTTTGTTACTCTTTCACGCAGAAACCACTGAACGGATTTCGATGTAATTTGGCACGCGGGAAGGTCGTATCTTGGATTAACACATAGGCATTTTATCCCGGGGAAATAAAAAGCGAGATTTTTACCCTAGAAGAACTGTTTAAAGTGGGCGGAGCCGCGGGCAAAAGCTAGTAGGAAGATAAATCGTTAAGAAATCACATAAAAGTTCTCCAATAATAATTTTGAAGGTATATGTAGTCTGTCGACTCCATGGAATGGTATGTTTTAACTTCATGGTCCAAGTTCAAACCGCCGTCGTTGTAAACTACAAGAGTTTGCATGTTTGTTTCCAATGAAAAAAAATCCCTACTTATAGAGAGGACGCTTGTTCACAATTATAACTGTGTATTGATAATAGAGGGTTAATTATATACTAATAACGCAGGATTTTTCAACTGTATAATTAGGACGTTGTAAGCTACATTCGTAGCGTGAGAATCTCATATAAATTATTTCTAATTTGTGTAAGTTGACAAGTTTTAACAACCCTATTCGTTATTTTTTTTTATAATATTATAATAGGTATACTTGAGCATTATTTTTGTCGCGGAAGACACATTAATCCCGGAGATTGCTATAAGTTTTGTTTTCTGCAGAAGTTGGAACTCCGTAGGACGCGTTATTTATTCCGAATTTTATCGTGCTGAGTCAACTCCACCCTAGATGAGGCCTAAAGTACTCGCTACGCGTTATATAGAGGATTTAATTTTTAATACTTCACAGATAGAGTATATAATGGGCGTCATTAAAATTAGCGTGCCTTAATCGAACGGCGACAACACGAAAATTAACATGTTTTTAAATGCGTTTTTATAATTCCCAAGTTCCTTACCTAATACGGATAATCGACACGGATAGTTGCAAATCAAATTCTCTACAACTTTGGTCCTATATTTATTTGAAGTAGACCTAAAAATAACAAAGCTATAAACAAATATCGATGAAAATTTAAATGAAGTTTACAAAATAGTTTGACCTATTTATATATTGTTTCCTTTCGATCCATATCACTGTCAAAACTCTAATTATTGATTGTAAACTACGAGTGCCGAGTAAATGTACCTATATCATTGATGTAGTTTTTCATACATCAATGACCTATATCTATACTAATATTATAAAACTGAAGAGTTTGTTTGTTTGAACGTGCTAATCTCAGGAACTGCTAAACCGATTTTGAAAATTCTTTCACTAATAGGAAGCTACATAACTCCTGAGTGCTATATGCTACTTCTTATCCCGGGAAAATATTTTTGTCCTGGAAAAATATATTAAAACAAAACAAAAACCAGACTGCGTCAAAATCTGCCATCTTTATAACATTTATTGAAGAACTGAAAAGATAGAAACAAGATTTTAATTGGAATATTTTATTTTAGTTTTGAATGATGTTAGTTGACAGTGTTCACAAACGCTGTCGGAGGCATAACACGCTAACTGCTCATAATTTGGTTGGTGATATAGGTAGAGTAACAAAATCTCGAAGTGAGCAAATGCCTCCGACTGCGTTTGTGAACACTGTCAACTAACACAACTAAGATTATATTCAAATTAAAATCTTGTTTGTATCTTTTCAGTTCTTCAATGAATGTTATAAAGATGGCACATTTTGACGCAGTCTAGTTTTTTGTTTTGTTTTAGTATATATTTTTTTTATTTCTATCTTTTTAGTTTTCTTTTTTTATAAACTACCTGTGTGCCAAATTTCAGCCAAACCCGTCAAGCCGTTTTACCGTGAAGAAGTAACAAACTAACACAAACGCATTTATATTTATTAGTGTGAAGTGTGATGTGATTTATTAGCATTTCCTATTCCAAATTCAAATAATTTAGATCACTTTTTGGCGCAAAAAATCCTTAATTTTTTAAATTTTGATGTACCCAGTGTCACTCGCACGACTAAGGGGAATCTATTGACACCACTCACATGAAAATACAACAAGCCGTCTAGGCTCTAGGGCGTGCCAAAGAAAAATACATACGTACATACATACATACACTCCAAAAACATAACCCTCCATCTTTCGCAGTCGGTTAAAAACAAAGGCCAAAAGATTTGATTCACGAATTCACTCCCACGCGAATAACAAGTAAACAATATTATCATAATATTTCACAACACAAAGGAATTTCCATTCCCAAAAAATGCCAACACAAAACACGTCTGTAGAGGAATAATTAAATCAGTGATGAATGCCAAAACCAACAATACACATACTTTACGACTCCCACACTTCTATAATTTATACCAGTGCTCGCAAAGTAAGCCCCTATGTGATCGTACACAATTTTTCCAAGTATTGTGGTACTGTTTTATAATTTGATAGTCTCGACTGCCTCGGTGGCGTTATTTATTATGGTTCGACTGCAATGCCGAGGTCTCGGGTTCGATTCCCGGGTCGGGCAAAGTCATATTGAGTTTTTCTATTCAGTACCAGCTCGGAGTCTGGAATTTGTGCCCGATATGGCGATAGGCTCGCCCCCTATCACCTCATGGGACGGAATAACGGCAAAAAGTGGGTGCACTAGTTGCGCCTCTGCCTACCCCTTCGGGGATAAAAGGCGTGAGTGTGTGTGTATGTATGTCTCTGTAGCGTTGCGTTCTCAGTACGACACCGTTCTTAGGTCCAAATGTGATATCGAGTTTATCAGCTCCTTAACAGCCCTTTTATTTTTGCGATGGCCATCTACAGCGCATTAGGGACGGCTGCAGGCTTCCACCGACTCACGTCTAAGTTTTCCGCAACCACCCCTGCGCGTACCGCTAGTGCGGTCCGTCTCCTGTTGTTGGAGGGGGCTTAGAAGCCCCCGCGCATCGAAGGATGCCCTCAGCGTCAACGGCAGCGTGAGGCCTATCTACCACGCTGCCGTCCATCACGGGGGTCACGAAAGTTAGCTAAACCAACTAATAGATGGACAGCCCCTTCCATCCGCCTGCGACCCCCGGTGGCTCTATTAGTCGCCTTTTACGACAGGCATACCGTGGTGGAATTCTCCAAACGCCTCCAATCCACAGGGCGGTCCTTAACAGCCCGGAGTCTGATCACGCGACCTTATATCCCCAAAGTTACTCATGAGAAATAAATATTTTCAAAGACACTTAGTCGATTGGCTATGTTTAATATTCCATTACCCTATCAAACCATCACATCGTTATAATGATTGTATACTTACCTACCTAGCCTATCTACTACCTAATGTAATACGTTATCAAATATTCAAGCTCTGTTAAAAACAGAATATTTTGTTTATAAAATTGAAATAAAGTATCAAAATCTTACGTTACATTACAGGCGAATGCTTTCAGTGAAGGAGCACCTTTAAATTGTATACACCTACCCCTTCCGGGATAATAGGCGTGAGTGTATATGTCGACGGTCCCATAGAACAAAGTCGTATATGCAAAATGTTAGCTTTTCAGTAGAGCGCTTTGAAAGTCTAAGTTAATTGTGAAAATCACAATTTATACATGAAGTAAACATTATATTCTAAAGGGTTCAGTAACAACTTTGAACCTAATGTGTGAAAATAGCACTAATTCGCACATGAATACAAACTAACGACTTTCAAAGCGCTCTACTGAAAAGCTAACATTTTGCATATACGACTTTGTTCTATGGGACCGTCGACATATACACTCACGCCTATTATCCCGGAAGGGATAGGTAGAGTCGTAACTAGCGTACCTACTTTTCACCTTGCGTATTCCGTACCATGAAGTAATAAGAGGCAAGCCTATCGCCATATCGGGCACAAGTTCCAGACTCCAAGCTGATACTGAGAAAAGCTCAATATCACCGGCCGGGGAGCGAACCCGAGACCTCAGAACTTCAATCGTACCGTAATACAATTACTCCACAAGAGCCCACGATATAGTATTGAAAAATCTACTTTAAAAACATATTAGTTATTACCGATTTTAAAGTTTTATACCGTAAAACTGACCTCTCAAATATCGAGTGTGTTCATGTTTGAGACGACACTGCACGGCGTTTCCCAGCACACTCGCCGGGGCTCAAAAGCTTGGTTAATTGATTGGCTTATGTGCATAGATAATATGGACTCTAATGTATTGGTTTCTGTTGGGCTTCGAAACGCCATTTTTGTTGAACTCTATATAGTAATAGAAAAAATATGGAATTTAAATTAAAGCAATTTGTCAGCCATACAACTAAATATGGTGTTACATTAATGTACTTAATTAAAATTTAATATTAAGGAATGACTAATGGACAAAAGCGTCGCTTTTTAAACATTCTTTATTGGTATAATATTAGAAGGTTAAAAAAAGAATGAGCTGAAGCAATGGCTAAAGCGTATAAGTTATATTTAGGTACGAATAAAAATCATTTGGTATCTAATTTGTCGCCACGACTCGTGTCGATATTAGCAAACCACACAAAGGATATGTCCTAGATTTTTTTACGACAACAAATATCTACCATTATCATTACCAATATCTACTCAACTAGAAGCAATTCCTTAAAATTGGCGTACATGCTTCTGTCTGACAATCTCCAGCAGAATAAGTTCGAAACTACCGTTGCCTTTGTGAGTCAGCTCAAGCTGCCTTCTGTAAATACTTATGTATTGACTATTTAGTCAATTTGTTAATATATGTTTTTCCATTTACATTTTATAAACATAATTTGTTTACGTGAACCAGAAATATACTTATGTAATCTACATGAAATAAACATTTAATTGGCCTGCTCAAATCCAATTCAATACGCCAACGGCCACAAAAACACGGCTATAATAACCAAATTTTATCAAAATAATGAGCTGTGTTTGCCTACATTTCGGTAATAGATTATTTCAGGCTTCGAGAAGTAGGGCGGTAGGTGTATATATAGCATACGTATAAACTATAATTATTAACGTTTGGTAGAATGCGTAATTTTTTTTTTTAATCTTTTTATTACACTCTTTTTAAAATCTATGGTCATAATAGTTATGTTAACATCAACCGTGTATTATTGACTAGTTTTGTTCGCGCCGTGAAAGAGTTTTACCGGGATAAAAGATCCACTATATATTTTCCAGGATCTCAAACTATCTCCATACCGAATTTCATCAAAATCTATTCAATAGTTTTTGTTTTATACTGTGTAAGGATTATACTGTCCCATTGTTGGGCACGAGCTTCCTGTACTTCTGAGTCTTTAGACCTTAATCTACCACAATGGTCTAAAGGGAGGGAGGATGTTAATACATTGCCTTATTTGTTCAAAACTAGTTTTGCTCGCGGCTCCGCCCACGTGGAAAAAGTTTTTCGGGGATAAAAGTTCCGCTTTATGTTTTTCCCCGGATAAAAAGCCTATGTCTAGGTCCTATATCTCACAATCAAATTTCATCGAAATCGTTTCAGTCGTTCAGCCATGAAAGCATAACAGACAGATTTTATTTCGCATTTGTTATGTAAAGTTTTTATTTATAAAAATATTTTTAGGTTATTGATTAATAATTATTGATCTCATTTTATTCATGTTTGTATTTGATTTTTTTTTATTTACTATAAAGCATGTTGTGGTTACCTGTAATCCAAATTGCAATTAGCTCGATATTGTGATTTTTCTTTGTAATAACTGTTGTTATACTGTAAATTTTGTTGGCAACTCCAAAAAAAAATATTAATTTTTCACTCTATTTTTGTGAAACGAAAACAAAAATTTTGCTACAACATAAAAGTCTACCTATAGGCGAGTTGTAGTTTTGAATGTGTTCAAATACTTATGTGGCTGACTGTACCTAGTGTATTTGGTGGAACTGATAACTCAAAAGGCATTCTATTATAAGCATTTTTATCATTTAATAGTTTTTTTCTTTGAATATGGTATGTGTTCCTTATAATATGCCTAATAAACGGCAATTTAAAAAAAATGTTTGTAGCAAAAAAAAACTAACGTCATACCATTTTCCAACACGCAATGTATGGTATTTTTGCTCCATAATAGTATTATTATCGTATGATATTATCACGGGCTTATGCGACAAAAGATTTATAATTAAGTAGTTCCATTTATTAGTATACTATTTATGTTTACCATAATTATCGTAACTAATGCGTTTGTTAAAATTCCTCGGATGGAGAACAATGAACGTAAATTAATCGGTAAATATCGTACACCGAATTTAACTAATTGTTAACTGAAGTTTGCGTAATTACTGAGTATTGTGACTTAATATCCAATGTCTCAGGATGACGAGCGCGGTAGAATGCCACACAGTACTTTCTAACTCAAGGTACTGTATGGTGTTGCTACTGTTTATGGGCGGTCGTATCGCTTACCATCAGGCCAGCGGCATGCTCGTCTCGTTATTCAGAAACAACAAAAAAAAACGTTATTACGAGAACCAGAAGCAACTTATTTTTTAACTATGCGTAACCTGACATCAAATAGGTAGTTTATAATATTATTTTAGAATGCAATTTAAAATTTCTAAGTCGTGCAAAGCGACTCTTAAATAGGTTGTATCGTCACGCCTAACCATTTTCAATTCAATGTGTGCTGTATCGGGATTCCGTCACTGGGTCCGTATTTGACTATAATGAACCGTCGCTAGAGGGCGCAACCAAGTTCGAACTCCGAGAGGAATCGGCTATCATCGGCTACACCGAAGGACGCCTACCAATGCGATACACTCGCGGTAGGCGACAGTTTTCTTGGAGAAAAGCCGTTGCGACACTTCTATTCCGATCGTGCAACAAAAAACATTTGGTGAATCCTTTGCTGTAGACTAGCAGCATTTGACGATGATAACAATTAATAACTATCAATCCTACTAATATTATAAAGGCGAAAGTTTGTAAGAATGTATGGATGTTTGGATGTATGGATGTAAGGATGTTTGTTCCTCTTTCACGCAAAAACTACTAAACGGATTTCGATGAAATTTGGCACACGGGTAGATCATGTCCTGGATTAACACATAGGCTACTTTTTATCCCGGGAAAATATAAACCGGGACTTTTATCCCGGAAAAACTTTTTAATGCGGGCGGAGCCGCGGGCAAAAGCTAGTATCTACTATATTTGAAGTACAGTATTATGGCGTTTACGAAAAGGTCGGGCTTATACAAACCGTACCAGAAAAATAAAAAATGTCGAGTCTAGACTATTAGTAGAAGATTAATCTACTTTAATATTACAAAGAGGAAAAGTTTGTGAGTTTATAGGAGCTAGTCTCTGGAAGTATTGAACCGATTTTGAAGGTTCGTTACTTCTGAGTGCTGGTTCCCTATTGGATTGCATACATTTTTTTGTAATAATATTGTTACGCATTTTAGTTTTAAGCCTAAATATCAATGTGCATAATAATCATTACGCATAATTGTTTTAGCATAAAATAAAAAAAGCATAAATATCAAAGTCATAAAAATAAATAAGCATCATTCATGTTTGGTTTTGTCTGAGTTGGAAAAGACTTAAAGTCGGTTCTGGCACTCGCTGGCCGCTGCCGCGGCACGTTCGCTTCGCTCGCTCGGCTCGTGCGGTGGTTCATGTGCACCTAACACGCTCGTCGCTTCGCTCCTCGCTAACCTAATTTATTCTAAATACATATTATGCAAAATGTGTATTAGTCTAATACAAATTAGTCGAGCTAAAATTATTCCAATAGCTTATTATGACAAAAAAGTAGTAGGCCAAAATATTACTATGCGATAGTACTATTATGCCAATACATATTATGCAAAGTCAATTATGCGAAAAAATAATAGTGTAAAAAAAAGTAGGCGAACCAAAGGGATCCCCTGAGTGCTTTTTATCACGGGAATATATTTATCTCGGATAAACTTATTGACCTGGGCGGGACCGCGGGCAAGCGTAACATAATCTCAAATCCTACACACATCCGAGAACACCAGGCATACCACCACCACAAGCCCCAAATAGCGTTAAAAATTAAATTTCAATTCAGTGTCACTAACCTAAGCCAATTCAGCCCAGTAATTAGAAATACGACGCTCACTACACATTTAATTAACATGGCCGGGCGGATCTGCGAATTTAATTTATTTCATTTCGTCTTTGTAACAGACGCTTTGTGGGACGGTACTCGTAATGACAACGGTGCTTGCATAAAAGGGTTACAAGTAAATATTGAATGTTGTTTTGTGAGTTTGGGATAAAAGCCGTTCCCTAACAAGGGCTTGTGTTGGTACTAATGCATTGAATTTTATGGAATTTGTGGCCAATATGGCGACGGGCTCAACCCCTATCACATCGTGGGACGGAATGCGCACGGTGAAAGGTGGGTGCACTACTTGCGCCTTGCCTACATCTTCGGGGATGTAGGACTTGTAAAAAGGTGTAGGGTTTATAAACGACAAGTTAAATTAGACCTTACCTTCTGTTTTAAGATAAAACTATATTTTGAATGCGACTTATATCTAAGTTCACTTGCGGCATGCCTTATATCCAATTCACTGTCTTCGTTTGCATAAAATGTGTTTCAATGGTGTGATACTATGTGTACCGGGTATATTGACTTTATATCCTAGGTCTATCCGTTACTTCTTCTTCATTTTTTATTTATTTTGTAATTTATTTTGTTTATTGTAGATTAATTTTGTATTATGCGTTGAGTAGACTAAACGCACGTGCGGTTAATAGTCACGAGTGCGATTGTAATGCGATGAAATCCGGGCGCTACGGACTACCCACTGACACAAGTAGAAGAAAATGTAAAGTTTGTTTTTGTATGTTTTTTGTTTGTTACTTTTTTGTTTGTGGTAATTTACTACTCATTTCATTTGTATTGTTTATGCCTCCAGTTTGTTTACCGACTGGACATCCGCGTGATACTTGTTTTGTGAAAAATTACTTTATTTTTATAACTGCATTTTGTGCCAATAATGAAACTCTTTCTTTCTTTCTTTCTTAAATAAAGTCGAAATTAGTGATAAAGTATCTGCCTTTATTGCTTATTTAATTACTAGATAAAATATCTATTTTGATGATGTCTATGTTAAACATAATAAAATATTAGACTAACCTTATTTTTTTTATAAAAAAAACACAAAAATAGTCACGTATCTGATCGCTCTTTTTAATGGAACCTTCTTTATTTGCAAATATGTAATTACCTAAATGTAAAAATGTGTTTATAATATGTCTGTTCGTTGGTCTTGGCTTGTCTCCGGAACGGCCGCTTTTGACGAAAGTTTCATTAGCAGTGACTTGCACAAGAGCAATTTAGGTCTATAATTTAACCTAAAACATAACTTTACATAGGCGGAAAGCTTAAAAACAATAGATATGCTAAACAACAGGAGTACATATAATTTAAACATACATTCTTTGTATTCGTTCCCAAACCGGATCGTCCTTGAATTCCCTGGTCAAGCTGAATCTGTCTAAGCTTCTTACACTATTTACCTAGAAGGGAATTCCCACAGGGGTTCGACGTCACACGGGCGGTCTTAAAAACCAAACCAAAATCTTCCTACAACCGTAAAAAGCACATTAGTCCCTTCTCTTTAGAGATAAGGATGAGGTAATGTTTATGGTGCTTTTTCATCGATTTTTCCTTACTTAAATCTTGTGTTACACTGAATCTTAAGAAGTTACACAGCCTCGTACATTATTAAAGACCATCTAGAGAGGTAACGTCTGTCTTTAGTCTAAGGTCAAAATTTTTGGACTGAATTTTATTCATAGATATACCTTTAGCTTAAGTTATAGTTAGACGGTGGCAAAGTAAAAATAGTTATCTGCAAAATAGCTCCTACAGATAACTGTTTTTACTTTGCACCCTTTGATTTATATAGGTATATGATAGATTGATATAGGTATAGGTATATTGTTATAAACAAAATAATTGCGCCTTTGACTACCTTACCAGTAAAAGACGTAAACAATAATTTACCACACATGACACAACATGTAACAAAACAAGAAAGAAAACACTGAATAATAACAAATGCATCTCACAGTAATAAATCAAAGATTTTCAGCGGCGGCGTCGAGACAAAAGCCTCGCAGATTTAGAATCATGATGCAAAGTTCGATAGCGTATCTTCTAGTCTCTGTAACCACTGTGTCAGAGAAGCTGTAAGTCAAACTAAGAGAATGGTAGAGAGATGCAAGCTTACTTGTATATTTATTTGGAATTGAAAGTGTCGTTTGTTAGTTACACAAAGAAAGGATTGTAGTGTATTTCGGATGCGTATATGTCGCATTGGCAAAAAATATAGTTAAATTTCATTTTTTCATTTATGCAAGGTGACTGATAATATGATGTATTCCTGTTAAAAGATTTCAGAATGGGTCAAAAGCAATAGATTTTGTCACATGAAGCACTATCCGAAACTCAATAGCTTTCGAGCAGTTTAAGGTTTATTGAATTTTAAGATAAAACACTTATCAGATCAAATTAGATTTAATAATAAAAAAATACTGAATAGAATGTTTTTTTTTGTTGTTTTCTAATATATAACATTTAGCATCATAACATAGTATAGTAAATTACGAAGTCTACAGCCGGAGGTCGCAAAAAAAAACAAAATGAATTTAATAAATTTAATTTAAAATTAAGAATTACAAAGAAATTATAACTCATTAAAATATGTTGATAATTGACCGATGTTAGATCAAGAATGCGGCGCGGTTGCTACGGCGGTTTCATGTGCCCTCCGATTGACGTCAATGGTAGGCACGTTCCGCTGACGGTGCAACACGTGTAGCTTCTAGTGTTTTCAGGGCGATGCATACGTAGCGTTTTCTATATATTAGCTATGCGTAACAAGTATAGTAATGTCTAGTATTTAACATTTTAGGCTTCCATAATAAACAATAAAATGTTATAAAGTTACGATGAGTTTCTAATTATAGCCTAAAATCCATAAATTTAGTATTTTATTCTACAAAATTTTTGTCAAAAAGTTCTGTTTAATTCTGAAAATCTCCTAGTGACTAAATGTGTAACACACAAGGTTTACTGGTGGTAGGTCTCTCGTATGCAAAAGGCCGCTTGAGTAGGTACCACCGCAATGTCTATTTCTACCGCCAAGTAGCAGTGTACAAGCACTGGTGACGAGCCCAGTGAAGTGCCACGCAGTAGGGGAGACCGGGGATGGTTGGCGATAGGGGCAGGATAAATAATCGTCAATAACTCGAGCTATTTGAAAGTGTTGCGTCGTCCTGATATACACGAAAAACCGTTATCTGTTTCCGAATCTTCACCGCAAACGCGGCATCGCAGGCGCAGGTATCCAGGGAGAAAAAACGATTTATCGAAAAATTATACCTATGAGTAATTATTTACCTCTTAATGTTATATGTATTGAAGCCTTTCTACTCGACGCTATGTAATTTCAAGCAATTTAAAGTAAGAGTTTGGTTATTGATGACTATTTTAGTGTTTTTTTTTTATGTTTCGACACAGTTTTGAGGTACTCACATGTGGTTGAAATTTAAAAAAGTTGATTGGGGTTGGTAGACAAACTTTGCATTGGGGCTAGTTGACTACCTACAAAATGTACTACGTAGTAATCGAAATATTCTTCACGTGGAATAAAGTGAGTTTTTTGGCAAATTTATCAAAAGTTTATAATTTTAAAACCATTTGGATTTACAAAAGAATAACTAATCGAAACAGTAAACCCTATGCTGGTGGTAGGATTTGTGTTTCTGCCCCAATACCGAATATCGTACAAAAAGTGACAAATTATATGCAAACTATGTAAATGTTACTGACATTTTGACTTAATAGGGTACATTGATAATAGTAGATAAGTATTCGTTGTCTTTTCTTTTATTTTATTGCCGTATTTTATACCACTCACTTCGTAGGTCAATTTACCCCAAGTGAATAGTCCACCAACCCCAGGCAAGGGGCAGGTTGACTTGATTTTCTTGTTCCACAAAATGGCTTTTGTACACTATGTTATGAACAATCTCGAGGTTTTTGGTATTTCTTTCGAAAGCTTATTAGTTTACCTATCGAACTTATAGGATTTTTTGACATTGTACACTAAAACAAAAAAATTATAAGCGTCCAAGCCGAAATTTGGTCAACTATCCCCGGTCTCCCCTACTTTGTAATTCATATTTCTGTGCGGCGTTACTACTGTTTATGGGCGGTTGTTTTTTTTTTTTTTTTTTTTTTATTTAATTTTTTTGTAAATACAATAATTAGGTATTACATGCATAAAAACCACTGAGGTTTATAGTTATGCATATAGTTTACATTATCATAGGGACGAAACTAGGCAAACGCATCATAAGTTTTTATATAAAATAATAATAATAATATTAATCATAGGTACTCATATTATCTGTAGATAATAATTTTTTAATTTCTTTTTTATATTAATAGGTGTGATACTGTCACGTAAGTCGTTAGGCAAGTTATTTATTAATCGTGGAATCAAGTAGGAGGTAGTTCGTTCGCCATACACATTAGAGGCGCTGGTCGTGCAGAGCCGGTTCCGTGCAATTGCACGCGTGTACAAAGGATGTTTAATTTCGTGCTGGAGTGTTTTATTAAAGAATTGCTCTTTAAGTAGCATATAATTAAACTTAATATGAACGGGTAATATTTTACAGTGATTAAACAGCCCCTGAGGATCATCACAAAATTGGAGATAATTATTTTTAGATACAATATTTTTTAAGATTCTTGATTGGAGTTTATATATTTCATTTAAATAAGTTTTGAATGTTCTACCATAGCTAATAAGTCCATATTGTATACTAGCTTTTGCCCGCGGCTCCGCCCGCCTTAAAAAGTTTTTCCGGGATAAAAGTCTCGCTTTATACTTTCCCGGGATAAAAAGTAGCTAATGTGTTAATCCAGGACATGACCTACCTGTGTGCCGAATTTCATCGAAATCCGTTCAGTAGTTTTTGCGTGAAAGAGGAACAAACATCCATACATCCAAACATCCATACATCCAAACATCCATACATCCAAACATCCATACATTCTTACAAACTTTCGCCTTTATAATATTAGTAGGATAAGATTCAGCTAACGAATTATATAGCATTAATTTGACTTTAAAGGGAATACGTTTTTTTAGTATTATTATATTTGCTAAAATTGTCTTAACTTATTACAAACATTTTCAATGTGATAGCTCCAGTTAAACTTGTTGTCTATTACTAGACCCAGATAAGTATGCTTATTGACTTCTTCAATACATGGGCAATCGCAAGTAGGTACTATAGCTTTGGGCATGCAAACAAGGGTGATCATGGGCAACAATATTTGTTTTAATAGATCGTTTAGAATACGGTGATTTGATAGCCAATAATTTAGTCTTATTAGCGTTTAACACTAAGCCGGCATCATGGCACCATTTATTTAGATTATTTAAATCGTCCTGTAACAAGGCATTGGCCTTTAGTGGATCATCATCAGCTATCAAAACACACGTATCATCTGCGAACTGAAAGCACGTACTGTGCTTCAAGCAGTCACACATGTCATTAACATAGGTCAGAAAATGTAGCGGGCCTAGAACCGAGCCTTGTGCGGTGCCTTCCGTTACTGGTATCGGGTTACTAAGTGTATCATTTATTTTAACTGAATAAATTCTGTTTTTTTGGTAGTTTTCACACCACCTAAGCATTGGACCACGAATTCCACAATTTTCCAACCTATTTATTATTTTTTTATGCTGTAATGTATCAAATGCACGAGAGAAATCGATAAATAGGGCTAACATATTATATCGCTTACCATCAGGCGAGCGGCACGTTCGTCTCGTCATTTAGTAGGAATTACTAGGAATAATAATAAAAAAAACAATCATCTGAAAAACCCCATTCAAGTTGGATCAGTCAGTAGTTTTTGAGAAAATCGCGGACATACATACACACATATGCGTCGAATATAGAATATCTTTTTTGAAGTCCGTTATAAATATACCAGTGTATAGAAAGAAGAAGCGACCTTGCCGCTAATGGCTTTCCTCTCTCTACCCATTCTCCAGTCTTGATCTATGAGCCGCATAGTTGCGCAGTCAGTCAATTCTGTACATCTGTAGTAACACTGGATGTCGTAATAATCAATAAGACGAACGCTCTGGGCCCGAAAATAAATCCTTTAAAAATCACTGCGAAAAAAGTATCGTAGGCGGGGAAAAATGTCAACCGTGATTTCTAACTTATTTATAGCCTGTAGTGAATACCATTCAAACTTTAAGATGATTTATTTGTATCATAAGGTAAAGTAAATCACATTTATTTTATTTTTATGACGAAAATGATGGTCGTAAGAACACAAAACTGTATAGACGATTTTACTTTTTATTTTTTGGTTTTGAATTTGTTTAGCTACTTATGTGGACGACTGTACTTTATGTTAAGTATCTGAACAATTTTAGACGACGTATTAAAGTAAATTTGAAAAGGAAATTCAAAAGATTTGGGTGGTACCAGTTGGAGCTAACTCAGACCAATTGAAAGTGCGTAGGCAGTTTTATTTATCAGGCCGCAAAAGACAGAGCTCACTGAGAGAGAGAGAACATTGATTTATTCCGAAAGGTCCGTAAGATAACAATTAGTTTAGAAATTCGACCATAAAAATACTTATAATAAAAAAAACCGCCGAAAATCGAAACATAATAAACATTTTTTATTTAACGTTAAGAACTAATATATACGTATATTTGGAGTCGATGCCTAATTTCAATTGAACATTATTTTCGTATATTTGTTCGTGTATTTGCTTAGCTTAGCGTGCAATTTAACTTAGGCACCAACTCCAAATATACGTATTGTTCGGATAAAAGTTTTGTGACGGTATTTGTAGCGGGTTGCCAGATATGAAAACCAGTCGAGACGTCAAAGTAATGACAGTTGTGTGTATAAAAAGGGTGCCGTACCGCCATTTGCATGCATTCGTGCTCAGACGCTCATTGGAGCTCAGTCTCATCGTCAATCTCGGTTGCGTAAGTTGAACATTGATTTTCATACTGGTCGGTTAGTTGTTGATACCTATCTGTGTAAAAGTATTTCTTATAATAAAAGTGTTTATGTAAAATCAGTGATAAATGTGTTATGTAAAAATCAGCAATAAATCGTTTTTATTTAAATCAAAATCGCTTCTGTTTCTAACTTTCTAACATCAGAAGTGAGATCGTAATCTATGCCCATACAAGTGGATTGTGTGCATTACATAGGTACCTACGCTATGTGCCATCAATACGACTGTGGAGATATTTCATTACCCGCATATAACGCGGCGAACAATTGATTGCACTGAAAAATACCTGGATAAGCAATCGATGTCCATACAAGTGGATTGTGTGCATTAGATACCTACGCTATATGCTACTACTGCATAGATATTTAGTGCCCGTATGTATATAACGCGGAGAACAATTAAGTGCACTGAAGAATACCGGAATAATTAATCGATGTCCATAGAAGTGGATTGTGTTCAGTACATATGTACGCTATGTGGAATCCATAGATGGTACGATTGAGAAATTCGACTACCCGCAATTTACGTGAAGAAAAACAAATTACGAGTATGAGTAATATCGAAATAAGAATTAGACTGCAATGTGAATAAAAGTAGTCGTGGGGTGTACAAGATTGTGATGACGTCATGTGTATACGACTTCGAATGAACAAGTGTGTCCGTGTACCACGAATGAACTGTTCGAGCTCAAGCATTGTTTTTGGTGTTGAAACGTTCCTGTTGGTGTGCATACGTTCCTGTTGGTGTGCAAACGTTCCTGTTGGTGTGCAAACGTTCCTGTTGATGTGCAAGTGTTGCGATAGATGTGCCGCGTATGGTGTCAATTGGTGTCCTGGGCAAAGTGACTGCGCGGGTGGCAACTGGCGGTTGAAGCAAACTGCTCCAGCACAGAGAATGTTCATCGGTGACTGTAAAGGAAGTTTGGTATCGTATGACCCGTAATCCTCATTTGAGGTTATGGCTTCTTTTATTTTTTGGTAATCTTAACGAATATTGAGATCTTGCTTAGTGAGTAGACATTGATTAATTAACTATTCGTGTTGTAACTGGCTGGTACATATTACTCTTCGAAAGTGGACCTGCTTTTAATAGCAATGAGATGTTTGTTCGGATGTAACAGCTATAGTGCTCGAGTTAAGTACTCATGTGGTCCAAATATTTTCAGTTAAGTAAAATAAAAATATTTTACATGGCAGCTTAAGTAAAAATTATTGTACATGGCTCTAATTGGTAAAACTTAACTTCAATAGTTGCAACGATACTTAATAATTTTACCTACTTGGCATAAAAGTTTCCTATTTAAATTCTTTCTTATTAAACGTTGTGATTTTTAATTCGATATTGAGGGTACTGGAAAAAGTGCCGCTGCGAGGACAAACATTACACATAACATAGTTGTGTGGTTACACGACATGCATTGTCTATAACCATAACTGCGGTTTACATGTGGACTACAGAGTGTGATGGGTAGTTAATGACGTGAATTGTAGTAGTGTAGGATTTAAGTTAAGGTCAGAATAGGCCGAACGGTGTATTGCTGTTGTGGTTTTAATTTTTGCAGAAATTGGAAATCTATGCAGTGTGTGTGCACTGTCTTCGCAATGCGGAGCGGCGCGGAACGACGCGCTCCAGGCTGTACGAGTGCGGAATGTCGCGCTCCTGGCTGCGCGAATGCGAATCAGCACGCTCTGCTACTTACGAAGAACCTAGCAACGTGTTATGGGTGCAGTTGTACCTGTGCTTTGTAACATCCATGCGAACTGAGAGAAAAAGGGTGAGAAGTTTTCATTCTGCCGCTGTTTTGTTATTATGATTCGATGAGTTTTTTATAAAGAGTCAATGTTTTTTTTTATTAATTTAGAAGGTTGATCAGGGTACAAAATTATTGGCAAACCGTCTATATAACAATATTTGTCATTATGCCGCTGGTTAAGCGATGAACACATTTCTTAAAAAAGTTTCTTAAGGGGTAAACACATTATGTTAAAGTTTCCTAAGGGGGTGAACACGTTTAAGGGAAGTTCAGTATTGCGGTCGGTATAGTCTTTGTCTTATGTCAGGCATGCTATCCTGATCGACGGATACACTTCAAGTGAGGTACGGTTTCATATTATTGGATGCTGCTTCGACTGCGCTCGGGCATGCGATCCTAGTATATGGGACGTACTTTGTGTGGTTGTGTGCTCGGACACTGTCGAGGATTGCTCAGACATGTGGTCCTGGAGTTTCGGTACACGCAGGGTCATGTCATAAGCGGGCTTCTGTCGTGTGATGTATTTGTTTGGCAAACACTGTTTGTCTTATATTGAGAGGTTGGGTGGAAACATGTTTTTATGTGGGACCGATTCACAACGCAAAGCTATGTCTCACGTATGTTTACGTAGACCTCTAACGAGTCGTGAGAGGCACTCCCCCGACGGGAACTGCCTCGGGTGATTGGTACAGATATTAAGATGTTTCATATCCACTGTGCTTAGATTGTATTATGATGAGAACTGCCACGGGTGATTGGTACAGATATTAAGATGTTTCATATCCACTGTGCTTAGATTTTATTATGACGGAACTGCCACGGGTGATTGGTACAGATATTAAGTTGTTTTATATCCGATGTGCTTAGATTTTATTATGACGGGACCTGCCAAGGGTGATTGGTACAGATATCAAGATGTTTTGTATTCGCTGTGCTTAGATTTTATTATGACCGGACCTGCCACGGGTGATTGGTACAGATATCAGGATGTTTTATATCCGCTGTACTTAGATTTTATTACGTTGAGTAATTTTTTCTCAAGTCATATGAGCTGTGTCACTTAATTTTTTTATCTTTTGGACATGTTTTTGTGCTTTGTTTTATTTTTGTACGCAGATGCAAATGATGAACTGAGGAGGCTGACTCTCCTAGCGTCGCCCAGCCTTCTGAAAAAGAAACACCTGGTGGCGACGGTGAGCATCAATCAAGCACGTCGTGGATGCAGAGCTGCATTGAAAAGCCTGCTGCATCATCTAGCGTCATGGCGAGTGAAGAAATTTTGGCGACTTCATCGTCAGTTCTGGAGACTGATCTTCAGAGCTAGAAGATGGAGCCCGAGGACGGACTCCTGTCAGGAGAGGCCGTGTTCGGATAAAAGTTTTGTGACGGTATTTGTAGCGGGTTGCCAGATATGAAAACCAGTCGAGACGTCAAAGTAATGACAGTTGTGTGTATAAAAAGGGTGCCGTACCGCCATTTGCATGCATTCGTGCTCAGACGCTCATTGGAGCTCAGTCTCATCGTCAATCTCGGTTGCGTAAGTTGAACATTGATTTTCATACTGGTCGGTTAGTTGTTGATACCTATCTGTGTAAAAGTATTTCTTATAATAAAAGTGTTTATGTAAAATCAGTGATAAATGTGTTATGTAAAAATCAGCAATAAATCGTTTTTATTTAAATCAAAATCGCTTCTGTTTCTAACTTTCTAACAGTATAATATTAGTTATTAAGGTTAATTTTTTTTATTAATTTTTCGTTTTAGTTTTCTCGGTGGTTTAATTTACACTATTCTTAATTCAAACTTATTTTCTAGTTTAAGTTGGATTTTTTATTAAACGTGTTTTATAGTTTTAGAAACTATTATTTTTAATTTTTTTAGTTCCGCTCTACTATTGCCCAACAGATGTCACTAAAAATAAACAAAAGCGCCATCTTGTGACAGGTAGGATTTTTTACACATAAAAGTAGCCAGTTTAGTTATAATTCTACTTTGGTCCAACAAATTTCATTAAAAATTAATAAACTATTATTTATTTATTTTTTAAGTTGGATTTTCTGTAGAAGCGTATTTTTAGTTTAAAATATTGACTCGTCAAGCCCAGCGCCACTCGTCGCCATGCGACGGACGCCGGCGTCCGAGTATATTATAGGGTTTCTGCATACATTTATACATATAAGCGGGGCTTGACGGGTTGAATTGTCATAGGTCCTTGATAAGTATGCCAAATTTCGATTTAATCCGACGTTTTGAAGGGGTCAAAATTATGTTCAAAGTTTCTGTTACATAGATACATACATACATACAAACATACGTCTGAAGCTAATGCGTGTTAAAAAAATAAATGAGGAACATTTATTTTTGTAACGAAATGCTAATGACAAATAGAATGTTATATGCAACAGACAACAACGTTTTATGTCGCCTATGTGAAGATAAACATTGTTTTAAATTACATGCTTGTTTGTCTTTCATGCTACTTTATATAATGTACGAAGTTCACATGTGGCCTGGTAAAAAATTGCTATAAATATTGGAATTAACAAAATTCAACAAAGAGATAAATTCTTTCATTATTCAAATAATAAAACTGCGTTCGGTGATTTTGAAAAGACTCAAACCAGCCCTGAGGAGAAAATAGAATATAACACTTAAGGTATACACCAAGAGGAAGAAACAAAAAACGTACCTTAGATATATAGTCGAATTTCAAAGAGGAAGATTATAATTAACTAGCTTTTGCCCACGGCTTCGCCCGCGTTAATAAGTTTTTCCGGGCTAAAAGTACATAAAAACCTTCCCGTTGAATCGCTCTATCCAACACATTTATTTGGATGAAGATTAATATTATGACGTTGCTACAACTCTTAACAAATAATGCATTAATTTCGACCAAATTTGATTACCATAAAAACGGTTCTAGTGAGTTAATCTTAAAAGATAGACATATACTGTCGCGGACATTTTTTTAGATCATTTCAAGAGGAATAATTCTTTCATACGTATATTTTTGGTATCTTGAACCGTTTTCGCAGCGCACGCAATGGAAGCCCTCAAGGATGAATAATTTTCCCCGTTTTTTTCACATTTTCCATTATTTCTTCGCTCCTAATAGTTGCATCGTAATGTTATATAGCCTAAAGCCTTCCTCGATAAATGGTCTATTCAACACAAAAAGAATTTTTCAATTCGAACCAGTAGTTCCTGAGATTAGCGCGTTCAAACAAACAAACTCGTCAGCTTTATAATATTAGTATAGATTTAAATCACAAGATTCCAAAGGTATACAAGCCTAGAGCGATAATGGCTATTCTTGCGAACTTTCTTACAACATAACAATGAACTACCAAATTATCTCTTTGACTGTTCCTTTATTTATATTACTTCCTACAATGCCCACCTACTTCAATGTAAATTAGTTTCCCGCCTACGACCAATTTACCGTCATTTGTTTGAGCGAAGAGACTCCTTTTATACAGGGTCATTTTGACTTTGTGTCAATAAAGGAAACCACATAGGTGCTCGTCGTTACCTCAATTGACATTGAGTCAAATTAACACATGCTAAGGTAACAGTTTCAACACAAATCCCAGTTTTATTTTCTGATTTTTATATATATAATTTTTTTCTTTATTCTACTATAGTGTGTGCGTGAGTGTATTTCATTAAAGTGTGATATTGCTGCTGCGCCGAATCCTCTTACTAATAGTGGCCTAGGGCCTGTAAAATTAAAACAACTTTTTATTTGTATTTAGTTTGTTTTAACGATTTAAGTAATTTATCACAAAAGTAATTAATTTAAAAAATTAAGTAATTAGTTCAGAGAAGATAATAATGTTTCATTTAGTAACCTGATGTCAAAATAACCCTGTATATTATAGTAAGTATCGTAAATTTTGACCCAGAAGGTAAGATACGAACAAATTTAAATTTATCCTACGTATCTAAATTACTGTTCATTTAACGTTTGTCGTGCACGATTCCGGATTCACAGACGAAGCTGTTTAAATATTCCCGATTGTGGATCGTAAAAGGTGTAATAAAACTGAGACTGCGTTTGCGTTTAGTATCCAGTCCGAATTTCAAGTATCGTCTATCAGTATAAATAAAAGCACCGGGAACGGAATTGTCCACGGTAGCAATTTCCGTTTCCGTAGGACGAAGCGGTATCTCCATCTCGTGAGCACAATCAATATCGATACACAAGACTTGTATTGAGAATAGTTACGATATATTTTTTATGGCATTGAATGACGAGACGAGTATGCCGTTTGCCTGATGGTAAGCGATACGACCACCCAAACAGTAGCAACACCATCCAGCATCTTGAGACATACATATAAGAGATCTACCACCAGTACCACCATTTGCAATATAATTCGGAATGTAACTCAAATGACTATAAATTATACTGCGAAATATATGAAAAGTGTATAACTTTTTAGATTTTTAGCAACATCTCACGCTATTGTCCGCGTATAGGAGAGAGTTTTACTATACCTCAATATCTTATTGAGTACCGTTTGATCTCTGCTTCCTTTGCGTAAAAATCCTTTTCTTATTTCTATAACACTTAGAGATAACGTAGCGTCGTCTATTAGTTTAAGAATTTTAAGTAGCGTTTCTTTGATTTCAGCGTTTCCGTCACATCCACCTTTATAGAAAGCAACTGACGTTTTCAGTTTTACTCATAAACTCGTCTTATTTTTTAATCAATTGCTTTACCACCGATTAGCAAAAAAAGTATTTGTAAGCTTGTTTTAGCGTTAAGAAGCGTTAAGAATTGCTTAAATAAAAGTCAAAATTAAACATCGCCGTGGCCTAGTTTAAACCTACTTAAAAGGCAAGATGGCGGGGCTTAATTTACAGCTGATCTAGTAAAGTGTGTCATAAGTTAAGCATTGATTAAGAGCAGACTAGTTAAGACGGAAGTCAGCATAGCTTTGCGATTTTTTTTATTAGTAAGAGTGTATGTCTTTATCATTTTACTATTATAAATATTTACATATTTCAATTCCGGCATGTTTTTTTTTTATTGCATTGAATGACGAGACGTGCATGCCGTTCGCCTGATGGTAAGCGATACGACGACTCATAAACAGTAGAAACCACATCCAGCACCTTGAGTTACAAAGTAGGGGAGACCGGGGATAGTTGACCAATTTTCGGCTTGGAAGCTTATAGTTTTTTTGTTTTAGTATACAATGTCAAAAAATCCTATAGGTTCGATAGGTAAACTAATAAGCTTTCGAAAGAAATACCAAAAACCTCGCGATTGTTTATAACATAGTGTACAAAAACAATTTTGTGGAACAAGAAAATCATGTCAACCTACCCCATGCCTGGGGTTGGTGGACTATTCACTTGGGGTAAATTTACCTACGAAGTGATTGTTATAAAATACGGCAATAATATGAAAGAAAACACAACAAGTACTTATTTACTGTTATCAATGTGCCTTATTGAGACAAAATGTCAGTAACATTTACATGATTTACATATAATTTGTCACTATTTGTACGATATTCGTTATTGGGACGGAAATAAAAATCCTACCACCAGCAGACAGTTTACTGTTTCGATTACTTAATCTTTTGTAAATCCACATGGTTTTAAAATTACAAACTTTTGATAAATTTGACAAAAAACTCACTTTATTCCATGTGAAGAATATTTCGATTACTACGAAGTACATTTTATAGGTAGTCAACTAACCCCAATACAAAATTTGTCTACCAGCCCCAAACAACTTTTTTAAATTTCAACCACATGAGAGTACCTCAAAACTATGTCGAACTATAAAAAAAATATACTAAAATAATCATCAATAACCAAACTCTTACTTTAAATTGCTTGAAAATAAATAGCATCGAGTATAAAGGCTTCAATACAAATAATATTAAGAGGTAAATAATTACTCATAGGTATTATTTTTCGATAAATCGTTTTTTCTCCCAGATTACGTGAGCCTGCGGTTCCGCGTTTGCGGTGAAGATTCGTAAACAGTTAACGGTTTTTTTGTATATCAGGACAACGCAACACTTTACAACAGCTCGAGTTATTGACGGTTATTCATCCTGCCCCTATCGCCAACCATCCCCGGTCTCCCCTACTGTGTGGCATTCCACTGAGACATAAGATATTAAGTCTCATTATGTCCAGTAGTTAACTGGCTACAATGTCCTTCAAACCAAAACACAACAGTGCATGCACACTGCTCTTTGGCCCACCCAAACGGACTCTTACATATGATAGACCTACCACCAGTAAATGCATACCAGCATAATGTACCAGCATGTAACATAATATTATAATATATTTTTTTATAAAGGCAACATAGACCAAGGATATGTGGGCTTTACCTATTTCAGTGGAAAAAAACATTCCTAAAGCAATACATTTCAAAAGTCCACAAAAGGCTAATTGGGAATGGAGCGGTCTGCTGAGACGAATGTCCGAAGGTTTAAAACCACAAAAACTCTAGCTTTTCGTGTGTATTGTTAATTGATTATTGCTCGCTTTAACGGTGAATGAAAACATTGTGAGGGAACCGTCATACCTGAGAGTTCTCCAAATAGTTATTTCTAAGGTATGTGAAGTCTGCGAAGCGCACTAGGCCAGCGTGGTGGGCTAAGGCCCAAACCCTCTCTGTAGTCCGTACTAGAGGAGGCCCGTGCCCAGCAGTTTGCAGTATAAACCACAGAGCTGGTCAATGATATTCCAAGAACATAAATATTATGATTTTAGCAATCGCAATCTGAAGACTCGAAAGTTACCCAAATAGGATAGTTATTTACACTAAACTTAAATAATAAATACTGTCTTTATTTTTCATACTGGTTTAAATACCTCAACTTTTCAAAATGTGTCATGTCAAAAATGGCGTGTGGAACACTTTTTTCGTATAATTTGTTATGTTATAGCGTATCTACAGGTACTTTTTTTAAAGTATTGGGGCTGATATTATTATTTTATGATAATATCTTCGCATAAACTCCACATTACAACGCGCGAACCTTCTAAAATTTAGTTTGTGACATTATGCACCTCAAGAAAGCATAGCGACACCAAGTTTATGTACATTCGGCCTGAAGACCGACGTCCACTCAAACTCAAGAGCAAACAGCTTCTTACTAAATAAACATTTTTATTACGTGAAGCTACTGCCGTTTCTGTCTCAATGTTTTTTCTGTGGCAAAAGCTACATAACAATTCTAAGTACAATCCTGTCTAATGGAAATTTTATAAAAAATTCTGGAAAATTCCACGTTGTTTTCACTTGGTAGGTATTGTGAGAAACAAATATTTTGTCTGTCGAGATTAATTTTTATTTGTTATTTTAGGGCTACGTAAATTATTTATTTATTTATTATATATTTATTAGTAAAGCCTTACCAACTCAAAATACGTACAAGACTTTAACATTATGTGGAAAAATATAATTAACATTTAAGTGTATGCTGCTAAATTACAAGTTCGACAGTGTTTACTTAAATTATTTACAATCAATTCTATCAACACACAAAAATCATCAATCATATTATATGATATCTTCCAAAGAATCTGGTATATTATAACTATAAAATAATAAAGTTGTTTGAGCTATATTCTATAGAACTCATATGCTTTCAAATCTAATAGATAAAGTAAATCCGAATCCTCATGTTTAGTATAAGAATGCTATCATAAGATCCACATTAAGATCAATGAGGTCACGATCTATTATTGCACAATGTGTCGTTTACGAAACAAACGTGTACCTGGGTGACAGGTAAAGAGATTAAATATTTACCCAGTCCTAAACAAACCTACCTTTACTACTCAACTATGTCTTAGTATTAACTACGAACAATAATATTCTCTACATTAGGTAATTTCGTTATGAAAGAAACTTAATTTTATGATATTTTACATTTTGTATTGACTTATTATGTTCTTACCAAAATTCTAAATTATTTGGGTCTTCATCGCAAGAATTATGTTTCGTTTTTGTGCCCCAATGAAGAAAGTAGTTTCCTTCGTCCCATTTTTCGCGCGAAAAAAAATCTAAATATTAAATAGTTGCTTACGAGCTACGACAACTACACGGAGGTGTGAGCTTGTTGAGATTGAAAGTGCTATTGAATTAATTGACCAAAAATTTAAAATATTTCATGTCTCAAGAAGTATAAACTTTCCAACATGTATTATATAGAACTAGCATTTGCCCGCGGCTCCGCCCGCGTTAAAAAGTTTTTCCGGGATAAAAGTCCCGGTTTATATTTCCTCGGGACAAAAATTAGCCTATATGTTAATCCAGGACATGATCTACCCGTGTGCCAATTTTCATCGAAATCTCTTCAGTAGTTTTTGCGTGAAAGAGGAACAAACATCGATACATCCATACATTCTTACAAACTTTCGCGTTTATAATATTAGTAGGATTGGCAGCCATACAATTTCATAAAATATTTACACTTAGTTATTAGAATGAATGCTGACACCCTAACAGGGTATTCAGGGCTGTATTGATGAATAAATAAATAGTACACAATGGCGTCCATCCAATGATAGCCTAGTTGGGAGTGGAACGGACTGCCGAGACGAATGTCCGCAGGTTCAAAACTCAAGGGCACACATCTCTAACATTTCTAAAATGTATGTGTTCTTTGTGAATTATCGCTCGCTTTAACGGTGAAGGATAGGAAACCTGCATACCCGAAAAGTTCTCTGAATTTAGAAGGTATGTGAAGTCTGCCAACCCGCACTAGACCAGCGTGGTGGACTAAGGCCTTAACCCTCTCCGTTGTAGAGGAGGCCCGTGCTCAGCAGTGGGCAGTATATAATACAGAGCAGGTATGGTACACAATGATATCTAAGATTTCTATTATTACTGCACCGCCTACCCCTCGCCCTACTTCGTCTTACTGTTTTACTGAGCCCTGAATAGCCTAGGGTTGTCAAGACAGTAATAAATACAACCAATCGGCTAAATCAATATCCTTCGTGATTGAAAACGTTATACAAGGGTTTTATGTACCGATGGGTTTTAATGTGTTAATATTTCAATGAGACGTTTAGGGTTCAAGAGAAACTATATGTTGAACCGAGGAGCAAGCCGAAGGGGTTATACGTTTGCACATTAAGCGTGTCAACCCTCTTAATAGAGACGCTAGTGAATGATAAAGTAGGCATGGGACAATCTCAAAGTCAACATAAGTAGAATCACAAACTTTGACGCTTTGAGGCGTATCTTAACCGAAGTTCGCCGTTTAGGGCAGAAACATGAACAAGACATGTTTAAAAATTGAAGTAAGGAAGTAACATTATCGAGTTGTTGACATGTGGAAAAAGAAAGTTTTAACATAGTTCCTTCTTTGAATGACAATAATACAAGGAATCATTTTGTCATCGGTATTTCATTAATTTATACTGTAAATGATTAATTAATTATCAGTTCTAAACCATGGCAAATTAGGTCTCATTGATCAATACTTGTTACCCACCCTACATTGGAAAGGGACAAAGGCACTTATTCAACTTTAGCAATACCAAAGAAAAGTTCAGAGTAGCCAAAAGCCAAAAGCCAAATAATCCCTCTACAATCCAGAACAGCAACACTTATTAATTGTGTAGTATCTTATTTCTTGAACAATGATGCTCTCAAACTTTGAATTACTAAACGATGCAGTGACAACAAAAAGTATCAACAACTCATTGCACAGAAGCGGGTTTTTTAATACATCAATGACAGAAGCATACTGTCACAATTGTGTAATCGACTTCCCAGCAATGGCAATTAGTTTCTAACAAGCGTTCAAACTTCGGAAACTCAGTCTATTTCAAGAAGGAGCAACACAAATATATATGGAGCGTAGAAGTTGCTGAATAGTTTTAAGTGGCAGCCAGGCTTGTGAAGCAAGATCTGGCTGATAAATAATCTTAACTCTGTATTTCTTTTTACTGTTGTGTATTGGTTCTATGTATTGTATAATTGTAGCTAGAGTAATTATTGGGGGTCACATAGTATAACACCATGTTTTATGATGACAAGCGCAGGGATATTTTTATATTATTCTATACTAGCTTTTGCCCGCGGCTTCGCCCGCGTTAGAAAGTTTTTCCGGGATAAAGTCCCAGATTATATTTTCCCGGGATAAGAAGTACCCTAGGTCCTTTCCAGGGTCATAAACTATCTCCCTATCAAATTTCATCGAAATCGGTCTGTGGTATAGCCGTAACGACTCGCGAGAAAAAAATCCGGGCTAAAAGTCCCGCTTTATATTTCCCGGGATAAAAAGTATCCTATGTGTTAATCCAAGACATGATCTACCCGTGTGCCAAAATTCATCGAAATCCGTTTAGTAGTTTATGCGTGAAAGAGTAACAAAAATCCACACATTCTTACAAACTTTCGCGTTTATAATATTAGGTGGATTTTACGTTTTAATTACAACGACTATTCCTAGCTGGAATTACGAACATTTGTGGAGCTAAGCATGAGGCGAGCAAATTGTTCATATTCCTCGCACAGTATTTATAACAGAACCTTTCCTGTATTTTGCGCGAATCATAATTTTGTATGCTTCGTATTTGTATGCTCACCCGTCCGCTCCGATGTTTTCCTCGGACGCGGTCGGCTTACCGCGTTGTGGGTTAAACCGCTTTGACCTTTCCTACCACGCTGTCCTTATACGGATTTGGAACTTACCTTCCAAATCCTCATGGGGGATTTTGAATCATCAATGCTTCCTTGTTATACTTTCCTCCTTCATTTGATAAAATTAATACATCTTTCAAGATTATGCATAAAGATCTGTTTATGGTCGAACTATACAGCAATTTCACTCTTAGTTATTATGGGGACAGGTGGCAACGTTCCAAAAGTAGCGTGTTCCACGTTCGCCATTTGTGCAACAGTCGTTCTCCTTCCGTAGCGGTATTAACTTGTGTTTTTCTTATTAACTGGTGTGTAGCAATATAATGAGATATAAGACAATTGAGACTTTCATTACCCATCAAGTTGCAGTA
Organism: Lapara coniferarum; assembly: GCA_949316025.1. Classification (NCBI taxonomy): domain Eukaryota; kingdom Metazoa; phylum Arthropoda; class Insecta; order Lepidoptera; family Sphingidae; genus Lapara; species Lapara coniferarum. Next base: position 15,150,198 of record OX438922.1, read on the forward strand.
CCCAAAAGTGACGACCCCGACGAGAAAATATCCCAAAAGTTATTGTTTCTTTAATGAAGGAAAACTTAGACCAGTAATCAACAGGCGAAGAATCGAAACACAGACAAAGCTCCGATTCTCAAGCAACATCTCTATTCGCGTTAGGTATAAAAATTTTTTTTTGATAGGTAGGTAATAGATGAAAGTCAAAGGGGCAAGGGCTGTGGCTTGAACACACTATTACAGAAGAAACTTATTTCTGTGAACTAAGAAGCTTGTTCGTGTGCATACTCTCGTCTCTATTGACTCAATTCTGCTGTTAGTAATCAGCGACCTACCAAAAAAACAGTAATTAATCTTAAACATGGAAAAGCCTGTGGTGGCGTTAAGGGATCTTCTGATTTGTATCCAGGAAAGACTGATGAGGTCTATATAAGAATATGAGGTAATGGTAAAAAGGTAATTTGATCTAGTACATTTGGCGTTTGGATTATAGGTAGGTACCCATTATTCCATAGAACATATTAAATAAACTCAAGCTGAATCAAAACCAAGTCCATATAATTACTATTACCTTTATTATTTTTTTTACATTATCCTCTGATTTGAAGATCGCGTTTACTTGGAACTTGTTCTAAACAATATTTGATTTACAAAAAAGATCACAACGTTTCTCGGTAAACACGTGCTTTATTCGTAATTGTTTGTTTCTGATGTAGGCTAATGAAATTAAACGAAAATATGTGTAAATACATCTCATTTATTTGTGCGTAAAGTTTTTTTAGAGTTCTAGGTGTTGCTCGTGACTCCGCTGGCATTAAAACTAGCATATGTTTGAATGCAGGATATTTTCTATCTGTATGCCAATTTTTATCAGAATCTGTGCAGCGGTCCCTGTGTTTACTGTTAACAATCCAAACATCACCAACGCTCGCATATTCGATTTCTTGATAACCACCGCATACCGAATCATTAACTCGGCAAACGTTCTTAATTCAAATTAATGTACCATTATATTAATCACAAAATGAAATCCACAAGCCTTTTAAATAGTTGGGATTCAACTTGAAATGAGTCGATTAAATTCGCATACTGAGTCCAAGTTTAAATGAAAATAGTAGTTAATTTAGACATTAGAATTCTTGACCCACGTTGCTGGGCCCGTGTCTGTTGCGGTCTCGACATGCCTTCTTGACCCTTTACAGCAGGCGGGTCGAGCTTGGGACAAAATATTATGTCAACACAAAATAATAATCCTTTATGCCTGAAAATAGAATTAATTTTAAATAGGAAACTTACCCAAATGTTATTTATGTATTCTTCGTTTAGGATAACAAGAGGGTTAAGAGGTTCGCTCGATGGTAAGCACAACAGCTTATCCATAAACAGTATCAGCGCCAATTCTGAACTTAGTATAAACGATAATTATTATGTAGTTAGGATTTTAGTAACGTTTTTTATAAAAAACTTATGGACTATCTCGGTGGCGTAGTTATATTACGGTACGACTTTGGAGCTGAGTTCTCGGATTCGATCTCCGGGTCGGGCAAATTTATATTGCGTTTTTCTACTCAGTGTCAGCCAGGAGTCGGAAATTTCTGCCCCACATAGCGATAGGCTCACCCTATATAGCGTCAGGGGACGAAATATCACGAAGAAAAGTGGTTGAGTTAGTTGCGCTTCTGCCTACCCTTTCAGGGATTAAAGGCGTGAGTGCATGAAAAAAACAATTGTTCACAATTATGTTACCAAAGAAACCATTGTTGTGTGGTACGTAAACAAAACGTAATCCTCCTAGCCAGCTTCGGCCACGGCGGCCAATCTCAACAGAGATCAGCCAGGTACGCAGGAGATATTATACAGCACAAGTATTTTGCGCAATACACCGGTACCCTCGCTATTCCTTCGCTCTCATAGCCCAGTGAAACAGCAATCCAACATGACCGGATAAGTGTAGTAGAAATCTCACCAAACAAATATATCGCGAAACATATCCGTTCATCAAATAGTTAGATTAGGACTCTGTCACACTGATTTACACTCCTTGGACTTGATCGATGCCAAAGTGGTTCCAGATTTTAAGTCGGGGAGTCATATAGTCAAGGCAGGTCTAGCCTCCTGGCTAGACCTGCCTTGACTATATGACTCCCCAACACCTCTGGATCCGCCCTTGATCAGAAGTTACTATGGCATATACCATTCTAGATTGAGATCTAACGACGTTACAACAGCCGTACGATAAGTTTTACTTCGATCATCTGTGATTAATCAGTAACATAACTCCCAGAGTCATGTACAGAAAACTAGCCCCCGGCCCGCTACTAAAGTCATCTTCATTATAAAGTGATTTATACATTTCTTCAATTTTAGGTAGCAACAAAATATTTTTTGTTACCTTTATTACTTGCTGTCAATTAATTTCCATGAAATGTGTTGTGAGTGCCAATTGATTAAGCCCAACAAACACACCACGATTTCATTCGCTTTTATGTATGAATTGGTAATAAAAATGTGTGAATACAACCAAATTTCCTGCTCACAATAAAACCTTTTTCATGAATAAACATTTACATTTTTCACCCTTGGATTGGGGGATATATCAACAATATATAAGTAAAACATATACGCAAATAAACATCTTTCATGAATTGATTTACTTTCTTTGGAATTCTGTTCACCGCAAATTCAAATATTGGGTTTGATAGCTGATTGTTCATGAATATTGATGAGAGAAAAAATACTGTTGTAATAAAGAAATTCTATGAACATTGCTAACACACTTAATATGAATTATTAATACTGAAAAATTGAATTTGGAATAGAATATTGGGAGTAATCTTTGTTGTTAAACTATAAAAACGCGTGTTATACACATTGATGTGGGTTTTTTAATACATCAATGGTTATACAGCTTAATTACTTTTGTGTGTGATGGAATTTTAAAAGTCCAATTAATCTTCGCTCATATTTTCATCACCTCAATTATACAAAATTACTTAACCATAATCAATTAAGCACTTAATAAGAAACAATTGCTACCAATTATGGTGAAAATCACAGGTATTAGTGGACGTAAATTTAGGAGCGGATTAATTTCGAAGCGGGGCGTTTACGACAGGCGCGAGTCGCGTATGTGCCTTAAAATATGGTATAATTTAGCGAACGTAGGCCGACGAGGAATGTGATCATCGTAAACTTGCCACTGTTGGTACCCGCCGTTAACGTGGGCACGTGTCTTATTAAAACAAGTATACGTACTTACTTGTTACGAACGTGTAAGTGCATAGTATGTTTCTACTCATGTTACTGTGGGCGGAGTAATGGTTCATTCCTGGAAATGACTTAGACCTACCGTCCATGTAAGCCGTCCGTTATACTCAGGATATCGTCAATTAACGTATGTTTGTGGCCTGCTTGCATCATGCGTAGAAACAAACAAAACTGTCCACCTTCTTATATGCTACCGCGCGAAGCGTATTACGAACGCATAGGCAAATGCGGACATTGCGGCTTCGTAGACGCAATTTTCTTTTTTTTCTACGCAAAGGGCCTCGTATCGATGAATCAGTCATTGCAAGCAATAGTCGTTTGCAATTATTGGACGCCGTTTAAACATACACATAGACCATTACTCGTCGACATTGATGACTGTTTATGAGTCTTTTGAGAGAATTCAAAAAACGAACATTCCTAGCAATCATTTCTAGCAATGATTGGTCCGTCTGAATGTAGCTTTACACGTGAAAATAAAAATGGAAGGTTTTCATCGCTATATTATATTCACAAACTGTAATGAAACAACTGAAGGTACAGTCAGCCACATAAGTAGCAGAACAAATTCAAAATTACAAATCACTATAAGTTTAACTGAAACTTTTTTTTTTGGGGAAGTAAAGTTAATCGCCTTTGCATTGTTTTTGTGAAGAGGAAACAAAAATTGGTATGAACACGAAAGTGTAGTCGCAATTTGAAGTTTTGAATTTGTTCAAATACTTATGTGGCTGACTGTACAATGTCGATCGGTTTCCTGGAACCAAAACGAGAGAGCTTGTTTCAAAATACTGCTTTATTGAACTAAGTCGCCGAAGTCGTCTGCGATCAATTCGATTACACTTGAAACTTAAAACAACATGAAAACGACTATTTGAGAAACTACGCCGTGTGAAGCATTAATAGGTACTGTTTAATTGTTTCGTTCGCAACTCGTTTTGCGTATTTTTACGTGATTCGGATACGGCCGGCTATTGAAAACGTTTTACGATTCAATCGGAAAAACGTTTAAACCGGAAATACGATCGCAGCTACGATACTGTTAATCTTATGAAAGAAAATAGACATCACAGTGCCATAAAAGTATAAAGTCATGTTCGCGAATGGATAAAGTTGTTGAAATGTGTTTAAACAAAATGGAATTAATAATCAAATCATACATATGTATCATCACGCCTTTTCCTTTCTCAGGGGTAGGCAGAGGTGTAACACACATTACGCCAGCTATATGAGACCCCATGTAATAGAATGCGGGCATTTGAACACATTTCCTGACGATGAGAAGAAAAACTCAATATTACTTGACCAAAAAGTGGGAGTCGTACCTACCAAGACCGCAGTTAACTACGCCTTCGAATTTCTGTAAGAATAATTAGTAGTAAATGTGAAACTACAATCATTTTTAGAGAAATGCTTTGTAGTTTTTTTTGGGTTTTTGGCCGATGATCCTCTAAAACCACATGTGCTACTTGCTCATTCGACAGCCTGTCGTATAAAAAAGATCAAAATTTTGAAGGATAACTAGATGGCAATATCTATGTCTATCTATACACATAATAAAGTCGTAGATTATGCGTCTCTCTCTCTCTCTCTCTGCATAGGTAAGGTAAGGTACTTATCCTACTAATATTATAAAGGCGAAAGTTTGTAAAAATGTATGGATGTTTGGATGTATGGATGTTTGTTCCTCTTTCACGCAAAAACTACTGAACGGATTTCGATGAAATTTGGCACACAAGTACATCATGTCCTTGATTAACACATAGGCTACTTTTTATTCCGGGAAAACATAAAGCGGGACTTTTATCCCGGAAAAACTTTTTAACGCGGTCGGAGCCGTGGGCAAAAGCTAGTAAGAAATATTTGTATAAAAAAATTGGAAGACTGGAGAAATTATTTACAGCCTAGTCCAGCGTGATGTGGATGCCGTAGTAAGATGGTCGCATGATAATGGAATTCTCCTAAATGCGGAGAAAACTAATTACCTATTAATCCATTCACCTTACGTACGACTGCCAGATATTGTTAGCCCCATTGTAACACACAGTTTTAATTGTATAGATAACAACCACTTAAGTTGTGATTGTAAACGTATTGAAAGAGCTACAACCGTTACCTACCTAGGAGTAAAAATTGATGAAAACTTTTCTTGGTCCTCTCATATCGATTACTTATGTAATAAACTTAGAATATTGTTACAAAAATTATATCATCTAAGTTTTAAAGTGCCCACTAGTACCCTTAAATGCATATATGTATGCCTAGTTGAATCTATTTTGAGTTATGCCCTTGACTGCTATGGTTTAACATTTAAAACTAACTTACAAAAATTGGAAGATCTGCAAATTAAGTTTTTAAAGCTACTTGTTAATAAAAAAACTATTAACAATTGTAAGAATAATTACAGGAAATTATTTAAAGTGACAAAAATCCTTCCAATTTCTTTGAAATATAAATATTTAGTGCTTAGAAACAACCACGGCAGCCAGGAGCATAAAACTTTGATATCGCATAAATATAGTACTAGATCAATATGCACAGGTAAATTTGATGTACCAAAGGTTAATAATTACTACGGTGACAGAACCCTGAAGAAGCGTATCCCATATTTTTTAAATACGTTACCGATGCATATTAGGTCTGAACCAAAAGAAGGCAAGTTTTTAAAATTATTAAAAAAATATATGTTTGAAACCTTGGATAATGTTTAGTAGGTACCTATTGTTAATTCTAAAGCATGATAATATTTTTATGTTAAGTTAGAGGCTCGTTATATTCCTGCAGATAAACTGCGTAAGTAGTTTTGTGGGGCATTGTACTAGTATATAAGAACTTAAATTAACTGTAATTTATAAATAAATAAAAAAAAAAAATAAAAAAAAAAATAGGTAGAACATAAAGAGAATTTTGAAATTTTAACCTTTTCCTCAAGTGTTTTGTTGCATTGGTCTATGCAACTAAAACTACTCATTGGATTCAAAATCTACATATACAAATATACACTCACGCCTGTTATCCCCGAAGGGGTAGGCAGAGGCGCAACTAGTGCACCCACTTTTCGCCGTCATTCCGTCCCATGATGTGATAGGGGGCGAGCCTATCGCCATATCGGGCACAAATTGCAGACTCCGGATTGATACTGAATAGAAAAATTCAATATCGCTTTGCCCGACCCGGGGATCGAACCCGAGACCTCAGCTTTGCAGTTGTACTGTAATACAACTACGCCACCGAGGCAGTCAATAATTCAAAATCTAATAAGTGAGAAATATTCAAATTCATTATGTGGAACATGTAGGATAAGAGCGTTTCCACATTATCCGATAAATGTATGAATGTGCTGCCCTCCGCCCAAGCCACGCTACGCCATTGGGCATCACGTACATTGTTACTAATGGTAAAAAAAAGAGTTGAGACCGTCAACGAACTATTTGAATGTGACATGTCCTTTGAACCTCTACGTGAGTTCAAACTCAAACTCATAAACATGCATTACACGAAAACAATAATAAAATTACTACGTCTCGAACTTGGTACTAAGATATTTGAAATTCTGCGCGAATGTTGTTTATTCACTAATCTAGAGACAAAATATTACTGAAACCTAATGGCGAACGCGACATGGTTGAATTTTTAAGTATTTGTTTATCTGTACCTTTTTATATTATCAGATGTAAATTGTAGACATTTTCATTATTTCCTTCACTTGTATACATAGAACGTAAAGGTACATTGACTCCTCAAGCCCCGCGACGGACACTGGTGTCCATATATATAGGGTTTTCCCATATATCTATATATATAAGCGGGGCTTGAAGGATTAATACTAAATCGCGTATACCACTGTAAGACCTATTGTAAAAACAGATCACTATTACATTTCCTTCTAAATAATTACAAAGTGCTAGTTTTTATATAAATAAACGAAGTTGTAAAGGCACGAAATACACGATTAGTCAACATACACGCTGACTCGTGTGGAATTAGTATTAAATGCTCATATACATCAACTCCACGATATGAGGGTTCAATTTAAGTACCCAGTGAGATTAATTTAAACATGATTATAACTCAATCTTATGTTTAATATCATCACGTAATCGATAATGATGGCTTAGTTCCATTTTGGACATTAATAATTTTATCGTAGTCATCAAAATTTCAGGTAAATAGAGTGTCATTATAACATTATGATAAAATGGAACCACATACTTATCTCCTTGAAAATAACTTTTTCCATTAAGTTTTGAACCATAGACATGAAATATTAAAATAAATATCACACATACATATACATATACACTCACGCCTTTTATCCCCGAAAAGGTAGGCAGAGGCGCAACTAGGGCACCCACTTTTTGCCATTATTCCGTCCCATGATGTGATAGGGGGCGAGCCTATCGCCATATCGGCCACAAATGAGCTGATAGTGGTTAGAAAAACTCAATATATTCAGTAGTAGGTGATTTCATTTGTTAACCCAATGTCAAAATAACCCTGTGGCCTGTATGTTTTCAGGCAAAAAAATCAACCCACTCCGTACATTTCGTTTTCAAACGCAATAAATCAGAAACATTTATAACTTATTCCTAATACTGCGTATTAGTTCGAGCAAAAATAGTCTTCAGTAACGCTATAGGAACTAAAAACATCCGTTCAAGAGGAATAGGAAACTATCTTATAGGAATTCAATATTAAGCGTAAGCTCAAGATGGAATCTCACATCAACAAAGATATGAGCTGTAACAAAGGCTAGAGGTGGCAAAACACGCTGTTAAAAAGGAATTAAACTAAAATTATCGATTTAATTGCAATCTCCAAAACGTTAATATTTACTTTGGTATTAAGCTTGTGACATTGGTTAATAAACAATGGGAATACAATAAAAATATGTAATAATTCACTCTGAGTTATTACATTTTTTTTTTCTGTGAAAAGATATTTTTAATTTCGGGTTTATTAAGGTCCATAATTATTATATTGTAAGCCTGTGATGTGGGCGCACACAAGTAGGTAAACCTACTTATTTTTTTCACATAGAAAAAAAATATTGCCCACTGCTGAGCACGGACCTCCTCTACTACTGAGAGGAGTTACGCCTGAGTCCACCACGCTGGCCTAGAGCGGGTTGGCAGACTTCATATACCCTCGAAATTCTTATGGAGAATTCTTGGGTATATAGTTTTCCTCACAATGCTTTCCTTAATCGTTAAAGCGAACGAAAAAAACCAAAACAAAAGAACGTCAAAGATATCTTAACATTAATGAAGTTCAAACAAAAACAATCCAAAATGCACCAAATATTCCCGTACAATTAAAGTACTTGGCCATACAAACACAGTTATTGCAAACATAATTTACAACGGGTCCAATATGTTTGACAGTTGCTGGTATGGCGGATGTGTGGGTGGAGCTGCGCGCTCCGAGGTTCGTTGTACACCGACACAACGCGGTGCTGCGGTGCGAACATAATGTCGACACCGACTCGTTATATAAGGTATGTATCAATTACCATAAACAAACAATGCATTAAACAGAATTCTGTGGAGGTTTATGTTAGAGTAGTAATGGTTAATGTTAATTTTTGTTTGACTTGAAGTTTTCCAGAACTGTTAATAAGTTATAATATCGACAGAAGGCTTAAGATTATTGCAGCATGGAGTTTTATAATTTCGAATCAGCACATGTTTTGTGCTTTTTAATGTTTTTAAAACCATTAAAAAAACATGTTGCTAAATCAAATTAACCTTTCACCCGTCGATATGAATCCGCTAATAAATGTCATATTTCGTAATTTGGATATATTATTACGGCACATACATAATTCTTTTTAATTATTAATAATATGGTCCTAGAGAGGTTGCAACGACCAACAATCAGGACCTCGATCTCAAATGTATTCAAAGCTTTTCTCTAATGAAAATGCCGATTTTACATGTGCCGTCTAAGTCGTAAAAATTAAAAAAAAATATATGTTGTTACTGAAAAACCTTAGTATTTTTTCATCCTTGAAAAAATTAGAATGTTGTTATCCTATTCGAATAAGACTAGAGTAGTATACAAAAGGAGAATAAGGCTATCAGATCGTTAAGTTTAACTTGATTTATTCTAGTAACTTCGAATGGCCTCTCAAACCCCAATTAACTCTTGAACCTTTCCGTAAGCTACTCAGCCCTTATCTGAGTTGATATAATTCAACTTTCGCCGCTTAAGCACCACGCAGACGCTGCCAAGAGAACCGCACCACCCGCCAGTAAACAATTACTACTTTGTTTTCATCTATCAGTAATTACATAAACTAATTTCTAAACTAATCAGTTCGTCAGTTGATTTTAGCAATTAATTAAAGCAAGTTTGTTGACTAGTGAGTAGTGACAGCTAATTACCTATTGACAGCTCGTAACCGCCTTATATTTGGGGTTTTACAAGCAACAATTTGACAGAATCTGAACTAGTGACAGGTCTCTCGTATGCGATGGGCTAGGTGGGTAGGTACCACTAGAATGTCTATTTCTACCGCCAAGCAACACCGTGCATGCACTACTGTGTCCCGATTTTAAGGACATTGTAGCCAGCGTAATTACTGTAAAGTTCCGATTTGAAGGACATTGTAGCTAGCGTAATTACTGTAAATTAGCATCTTATATCTCAACGTGATGAGCGTAGTGGAGTGCTACATAGTACTTTGTAATTAAAAGTTTGCCACTGCTTATGGGCTTTCTAAACATTTATAAATATAAGTTTTCAAGGAGAACAACTACAAGAGTTGTTAATAATTTGGCTAGTACAGAATTTATTTTAACTTTATTCAATGCATCGGTTATAATAACAGACTTATGGGTATACTAGTCCTCTATTCGATAAGTAAGATAAGATTTAGTCCTATTATGGAAATCGGGTAATCGAGTTTACCGACGGTATGTTTACTTTTACAGCAACTACAAAGTCAGTTTCATTAATAAATATATTTGTTTCTACGGTTATATACTTGTTAATTGGCATTAACTGCCTCGGTGGCGTAGTGGTATTGCGTACGCATTACGAGTACGATTTGCGCGCTGAGGTCCTGGGTTCGAATCCCGGGTCGAGCCAAAAAAAATTGTGACTGGGTTTTTCCATCTTAAAATTTACTCAGTCGCAGCTCGGAGTCAGGAAGTTGGCGGTGTGATACCCCCGTGCCTCGGAAAGCACGTAAAGCCGTTGGTCCTGCGCCTGATCTCTCTCCGGTCATGTCGGATTGCCGTCTCACCGGACTATGAGAGTGAAGGAATAGCGAGTGCACCTGTGTATTGCGCACACACTTGTGCACTATAATATCTCCTGCGTACCTGGCTGATCTCCGTTGAGATTGGCCGCCGTGGCCGAAACTGGCTAGGAGGATTTCATTCATTTTCAATTGGCATTGATTAATTTTGTTAATAGTAGATAGAAAGATGCTTAAATGTTTGTCTTAATTCATTTATGTTATTAAACAGCTGGCATGACAGACTTACTATACGCAAAGCGTGGGAATAGGTGCGCTGTGGCTGGCAATATTGAAATACAACTTTACTTCAGTTGGCTGTCAGATGAACAAAGGTGGAAAAGCTCAAAGAAAACTTTGAAAATGCCGACACAATGTCCAGGCGTACTTATAGCTTAACGTCCTCATAGTATTTTTTGTGGATACGTGTATTAATATTACGCTCGTCACCATGAATGTGACGAGCGTAATCTATTCCCACGCTTTGCGTATAGTAAGTCTGTCATGCCGTTAACACTGAGAAGCATACATATCATATTTAACAGGTGACTACCTCGGTGGCGTAGTTGTATTACGGTACGACTGCAATGCTGAGGCCTCGGGTTCAATCCCCAGGACAGTGATATTGTGTTTTTCTATTCAGTACCAGTTTGGAGTCTAGTATTTTTGCCGAATATGGGACAGAATATACACGGCGAATAGTATGTGCACTAGTTGCGCCTCTGCCTACCCCTTTCAGGGATAAAAAGCGTGAGTGTGTATTTATATATGTTTAACAGGTGGTGTTTTTCAAAAACGGACAACGTTTGATGAAGTTTGTCCACGGAAGAGATCCCCCATACGAGCTCTACAACATCACCGGCGCCGACATAAACGTGAGTACTGAATACAATTAAATGTAATACAGCAATTTGTTTCTGTGGATAGGGTTGTCCCGCAACCGCAGACACCGCAAGGGATACGAAATTACGTATAATGAATGGAATAAAGGGAATGGAACCAGTGTCATTCGATCTAAGAAATTATGGTTAATTTGTATTCGATTGTATTCAAAAGGATTTATGTACTGGCTTTTGCTCGCGGCTCCACCCGCGTAGTAAAGGTTTGCCGGGATACAAATCCGGCTTTATATTTTCCCGGAATAAAAAGTAGCCTATGTCAGTCGGTCAGTCCAAGACATGGTCTGAGTGATGATGAGCAATTTTGGAGGTGAGCAGTAAAAAAACAGAAAGGCAGAAAAGAATTCCAAAAATCGCTGATTTGTTTTCCAATAGGTACTCTTCTTTAGTCACCCCTTTTCATTTTAACACGCTTTTATTAGCTTCATACGTAAATAGGTATGTATTTAGGTATGTAACAGAAACTTTGAACATAATTTTGACCCCCTTCAAAATGTCGGATTAAATTGAAATATGGCATACTTATCAAAGACCGATGACAATTCAATATTTCAAACAAAAAACACGCTTTTATTAAAAATTCAACAATAAAATTAATAAATAATACTTTATTTATTATAGTGGCATCTGTTGGAGTATAGTAGAATTATAACTAAACTGGCTACTCATATGTGTAATAAATAATTGTTTAAAAAGACAAAAAAAACACGCTTTATAGAAAATCCAACAAAAATAAATAGAAAATAAAATTTAATAAATTTGAATTAAGAAGAGTGTAAAGAAGAAAAAATTATATTTATTGTAATAAAAGCGTGGGGTGCATGTGCATCTGTCAATAATAATGCATCTTTCTTATTTACACTATTCTTAATTCAAATTTATTTTCAATTTTTAGTTGGATTTTGTATACATCGTGTTTTTAGTCGTTTTGAACTATTATTTATTAATAACATATCTTTAATAGATGTGTACGTGTTGTGGGAAGATTTTTAAGTGTTTGATTAGGTACTTCTGATTAAAATAAAATATTTTCTGTTTGATTTAAGTGACATACTTTCTCACCATGATAATATCACTTAAATTAATTAATTGTGGAAAATATATCCGAAAGATGAAATAAAAATCATTTTTAAATATTTTTTATTAAAAGAAACATATTATCGGTAGGAGAACTTGTGCATTTGAGCGGAATTTTCAACAGTTTGTACAGTTTGCAACACTCTGATAAGTTTTCAAACTATCATACTTGTTGAATAAAGAATACGGTGCAATTTCCAACACATTTATATTTCATCATTATTCCTCTATCAAAAATGTATAAAGTCATGCGAATTGAAAACTTCGGATATTAATCTTGAACTTTTATATCATAAATTTTCCGACCCACATCTTTTATATCCGGAGGCATAGAGAGATACATCACCTATGCATTTTCACTTTGTCGACCTTATATCAGTCCCATGATGTGATAAAGAAGGATAAGTGATAGGAATACAAGATAGAAGGCGGTTTCAAATCCTTCTAATAACTGTGAGATTTACTTTTCCAATGAGCACACAATTCGCTTATTGAGTTTACATATTAATAAAAACCACAAATATTCTACCCCGGATTGACATATTGTTAGCTATTTTCGATCCAGAAGAAAATCGATTGGTAGGTCATTTATTCCCGAAAATAATAGAGTACACACACAAAATTACAAAAAGAAGCATATAACAACACCGAATACAATAATTTCAGTCGTTCACTGCGTCTTCGTCGAACATGACAATCTTTTGCATAAATGATTGTATTATGTAAATTTTCCTTGTATGACACTCTTCGCCTTGACTCACCCCCTAATATCATCTTTTTAGACATCATGAGCTTCAGGAAGATTATCTTTGTTTAAAATTTTCATTCAGAAGCCCAATTTGTTTGCAACTTTGTTGCAATACGGTAGCTTCTTTTAGCTTCTAGAAATAGCGATAGGTTCCGACATAACAGTCTGTAGCTTATTTCAAAAATATGAAACGGTTGTTTACTTTGTACTTACAAATATTTTTGTTCAGCACTTAGCGTGTATAAATGTAATTGTTCCGCTATTTTTGTTGACTGTACCTTCTTCGAGGATATTGAAAAAATATTATGTTAGATAACAATATTTTCTAGCAAAAACAAAAATGAAATTTTTGCATCCTGTGGATAAAGTTTCCTGTCGATGCCGCTTCTTAATATCCTCTGTCTTTAATAAACATCACATCCGGCCTGGCACCACCGGGCCTTAAATTAGAGAGCTGAAAAACAATACTAACAGTAGGAATATAAATTTTTGCAAAAATCCAATGATGCTGTTTTACACACACACACACACACGCCCGTTAACCCCGAATGGGTAGGCAGAGATGCAACTAGTGCACCCACTTTTCGCCGTGCGTATTCCGTCCCATTATATGATAGGGGGCGAGCCTATGGCCATATCGGTCACAAATTCCAGACTCCGGGCTGATACTGAGTAGAAAAAAGCCAATATCACTTTGCCCGACCCGGGATCGAACCCGAGACCTCAGCATTGCAGTCGTACCGTAATAAAACTCCGCCCTGTGGATTGGGGGCGTTTGGAGAATTCCACCACGGTATCCCCTGCCTGTTGTAAAAGGCGACTAATAGGGGCCTCCGGGGGTCACGGGTGGGCGGGACGTGCCGCCCACCCATTAGTCTAGCCGACTTCTGTGACCCCCGTGATGGACATGTCCGAGGCAGCGTGTCTCACGCTGCCTCGGACACCAAAAGGTGGACACGGTACGGTGTTTCGGGGGCTTCTGAGCCCCCGCAACAGGGAAAAGGACCGCAACAGCGGTACGCGCAGGGGCGGTTGCGGACGACAACTTAGACGTGGGTCAGAGGAAGCCCGCAGCCGTCCCTAATGAGCCGAAGATGGCCATTTAAAAAAAAAAAAAACCGTAATACAACTACGCCACAAAATAGACCCCGAGACTTCTTTGAGCATTTTTCGTTATTGCTTGTAGTTTTGGATTTCGCCATCCACGACCACTTAAAAAAAATCACCTCTATGAATAATAGATATAGAGGACAAAAGTGCTGCTTTACGTAATACAGAATGGATTAACTATGAACATCACAAAATTGACCATTGTAGGTATAATATATCCAAAATCACCATTATAGTTCAACATTCCGAAACATGGCGGGACGACTTGCACAAGACGGCCGGCAGCAACTGGATGCATAAAGCAGCAGACCGGGCTCTGTGGCGTATCTTGGGAGAGGCCTATGTCCAGCAGAGGGCTGCAACGGGCTTATGATGAAGATGTTGATTCCATAGAGTGAATAGGATAGAAATCGCATCAGCACGCGCAATCTGAATGGTCTAAAGTGTTCCAATTGTGACAGTTTTACACACTACACTTAAATCATATTATACTCTCTTTTTAACTCGACTACGGTGAAGCCAGGAAGGGAAATGATTTTGATTATTACTACTAGTTTAAATAAGTCAACCAGCGACTATATAACCCATATAAATAAATTCGCGTTATATAGTCGCTGAAGTCAACTCTTTCACACGAAATGTCTATGTCAAGAACATTCTTGACATAGACATTTCTCTCATCCATATACATATATGGATTGGCTTTAGTTATAACTGCCTCGGTGGCGTAGTTGTATTATAATGGTACGACTGCAATGCTGAGCTCTTGGGTTCGATTTCCGGGTCGGGCAAAGTGATATTGAGTTTTTTCTATTCAGTATCAGCTCGGAGTCTGGAATTTGTGCTAGATATGGCGATAAGCTCGCCCCCTATCACATCATGGGACGGAATAACGGCGTAAAGTGGGTGCACTAGTTGCGCCTCTGCCTACCCCTTCGGGGATAAAAGGCGTGAGGGTATATGTATATATGTGTATTAGTTATTATTTTGAGATATGGATGCTTACCATAGGTACTTACTGCTTACGAATATTTTTTTTTTCGTTTAATTTGTCAGGGTATAGAGGAGTTATAAGTTTGAAAATAGTTTATGTTATGCCGCTTATGCAAAATACACATGAATAAACTAACAATACTTTTACCTAATTGATAAATCTGTGAAATAGTAATAATTATGCTTTAAATAACAATTCGGTCATATCATCTTTAACCACGAGAACAGTTTTGTCCCTATTTGCCCTGGTTTCCTCATTTACCCCGTTTTAAAAGACCGAATGAAACAATGTTACACTAAATGGAATCCGAAGTCGAACGCAAGATACAACCTGACTTGGCAACTTTCCGTGAGTTTCGTGAACTTCCAGCCTAAATCAGATTATTTAAAGACCTCAAGAAATTAACTTTATGACAAGTTAATTACTTTTTTGTAGCGACCCCAGAAATGGCGGGTCGAACGCTGATAAAGGAACTTTCGAGAAATGTAATTTGTTTGAGTAATATTTCAAGCTGCCTAGAGATGTCCTTGGTTTACAAATAATACACGCATATCGATATACTTCGTTCATTTATTACTACTTTAGACTGGCTTTTGCGACTTTGCTCGAGTGGAATTTAGTTAGTAGCAAATAAAAAAAATAGCAAACATGATTTCTTCGAGTTGAAGTTGACCGTACGACTAATTTTACTAAAACCGGTTTAATGGTTTAGCCGTGAAAGTGTAACAAAGTAACTTCCGTATTTATAACGTTTGTTTTAGTAAGGATATTACCTATATTCAAATTATTTGTTAACTGCCTCGGTGGCGTAGTTGTATTGCGTACGCGTTACGAGTACGATTTGCGCGCGATTTCTTCGAATCCCGGGTCGAGCCAAGAAAGTTGTGACTGAGTTTTGCTAACATAAAAATTACTCAGTTGCAGCTCGGAGTCAAGATGTTGGCGGTGTGATACCCCCGTGCCTCGGAAACCGCGTAAAGCCGTTGGTCTTGCGCCTGATCTCTCTCCGGTCATGTCGGATTGCCGTCTCACCGGACTATGAGAGTGAAGAAATAACGAGTGCACCTGTGTATTGCGTACACACTTGTACACTATAATAATATACTCCTGCGTACCTGGCTGAACTCCGTTGAGATTGGCTAGGAGGATTTTTTTTTCACAGACCGTTTTAATAAATAGTGAATTTCTATAATTACTTCTTTAAATGCTTAATTTTGTTAATGCCACTCGTCGCATCTCCTGATGGTCATTAAAACTTTGCTGGGTTTTCTTGATTGTCGATACTCAGCACATTATAATTGATGTTTATTCTTTCTACTTAATCCACCAACTGGATATTTCGTCTACATGATCAATAAATAAATTTAATTTATCACCGAGACAATATCAACATATTTAGGCTTTAACTAAAAAAAATACTAAGAGCATCACTAACAATCCATTTACACTGATTCCACTGACTCATTTCTTTACGAACACCCTTCGAGGGGTTTAATTAATAAAATACGCTACGAAATTACGGAAACAACCTCTGACAACGATGTTTAAATAATTAACCCATCAACATTTGCTTTTAATGGCGTCTTTTTTAGTATTAAAGTTCGATCGGTTCAAAAAACGTTTAGCTATATATATTATGGGTACTTTTATTACCGTCATTGTCACTCATATCTTTATCATTCATCTGGTTCACTTCATTCATTCATGTGGCTTAAAATATCCTTATGAGAAGGTTATGTAACGATTTCCAACCTGTGGATTGGAGGTGCTTGCAAATTCCACCACGATATCCTACCAGGCAGGTCATACGATAATCTCTTTAACTGCGCGGCGAGTAAAAGGGCTTTAGTTGAGTGCTATAAAAATTGCACTTTACTGCAAGCTGTAGAGCGTTTCACAATGTAGGCGGGTGATATTGGTAGTCAAATATCGACATTTGATGCTCATCCCAATCGCGTTTGTACATTCAACTGGGCAATAAACCCAATTATAACATATGAGATATGCTAACACATTTTTTTCTAGTTGGAACGAAGTTCCTTATCGCGCGTTGTGAAAGGGAGTTAGACGGAAAAAAATCTCACAAAAATTTGAACGACACTTTTATACTAACCCTGTGAAGCCAGCCAGTAACAATAAAGAACTGGCCGTAAAAGTGACATTTGAAATTTAAATAAAAAAAGACAATTTAAATGCTTTTTAGAGTAGTTTTTTTTTCGTTAGTTGTATATTAATTTTAATGTCAATGCTTGCTTAGGTGATGATCGTGATTCGATGACATATCTATTGTGTAGGTAGAAGTAAATCTTTTCATTGATGTGATAACGTTTTAATGAAATATACAATAATTATTATAACTTAAAAGAAATAAATTTTTATTACAATATCTTTACTAATTAAACGAAAAGAACTTCGTTCCATCCGGGTGTCCCTTGACACCTCTCAAGTTTTTTTTTTAATATTCTTATTTCTTTTTTTTTATCTTAACATTTTTCAATGCTAAGAGATCGTTAGTATTCCATTAGCAGAGTTAAAGCAAGCAGCGGCTTACCAAAAAACAACCCCATGAGTCTTGACGTATGCAAATCTTTAGAAGAGAATTGACATCAATCAACCATTGGCACTCCTACAGTATTAGGTTAAAACTTACAAAAGCCTTTTATTTTATGCAAAACACGCGCAACAACTCACAAGAAATTAATTCCCAAGGAATCAGGGGTTCAATTATTCGTAGTTTGTTGGATTTCTTAGAATTCCCGATCTCCAGGGCCCATGTTGACTGCGGTAGTACCTACCATGATATTGGATTCCCATACGTTTATACTAAGCTTCGTAGTCAGTAGAGGACTGATGCAACACGTGACGATCAACATGTGGCATTAGAGCCATAACTACAGCGGACTATAGAGCACAGGAATATAGTTCATATGTTCTGTGCAGCGGGCGCTATAAATTCCTACAGTTGGCAACATTGCCGAATATACTGGTAATTGGTAGCAACGTGTTGCATATTTCCGCACACGAATATAAGGCTTTAATAGCAAATACTAGAGAATGGCTTTGTTTATGTCATTGCATTTATTATGAGAAAGCATTCTATCAGCATCTACACCCGCTAGAATCCTACTAATATTATAAAGGCGAAAGTTTGTAAGAATGTCTGGATGTATGGATGTTTGTTCCTCTTTCACGCAAAAACTACTGAACGGATTTCGATGAAATTTGGCACACGGATAGATCATGTCCTGGATGGAAACATAAACCGGGACTTTAATCCCGGAAAAACTTTTTAATGCGGGCGGAGCCGCGAGCAAAAGCTAGTAGTTCATACGAAAGATTTAAAATAAATTCCAAATATGTTAAACTCAATTTACCGTTTTTTGAATATCCGATTTTGAATAAAAAAATCCCATATTCTACTCCCAATACCAAAAAAGATATGTACCTAGGGTTCGTCTCGATGTTTTTTTATACTATCAAAATGGTCTCGTTAATCAGCCTAAAATACTGACCTATTTAGAACGTCTTTGGATGTGCCTTGATCCATGAAATGATTTATTCGTTCAGGATATTTTTTGTGTCGTAGGTACTTTTCAGATCCTTTCAGAGATGTTATAATTTATATTTTTCATTAATTATTAGACGGAAAACTTAATTCCTTTAGAAATAAAGTAATTAGTCAGACCAAAAATGGTTCTTCATGGCAATATACGATTGCTACATAGCCAAGACTGCCTCGATGGTGTTGTGGTATTACGACTGTAGTGCTGAGGTCTCCAGTTTGATTCCCAGGTCGGGCAAAATAATATTCGTTTTTTTTTACTCAGTCTCAGCCCAAAGTCTAAAATTTGTGACCAATATGGATCGCCATAGGCTCTCCCCCTATCACATCATGGGACGGAATAAGTACGGTGAAAAGTGAGTGCACTAGCTGCGCCTCTCACCCGCTTTGGGGATAAAGGCCGTCAATGTGTGTGTGTGTATGTGTGTGTGTGTTTTGTGTCTTATCGAAGAGGTATGTTTGGATCAAAAAAGGTAACTACATCTAAATAACGAACCATTTACAAAGAAAACCATTTAGTAAAACGTATTTTAATTAGAATACATTCGTAATAATTACGATGTACTATGTACGCAAAATGTATTCTTACGAACAAAGCGATTGTAATTTAATAAATCCAATGTACTTCCAGTTAATACAGCTTACGCCGACGTCAGTAACACTTGAAAGGCTGGATTTCGCGGCATCGGGAACCTACGCTTGCGAGATTGCCTTGGAAACGCCCCTTTACTCCAAAGTCTCTAAACTGCACGAGATAACTGTCATCGGTAAGTTAATTTAATATTACCAACGCATACCTGCGTAGTTTGATGCTAATTATTCATGAAATTCTAGAGTTAAGCAAAGCTTATTCAAGATCTAGTAAACTGTTAATGTATAATGAATAGGTGAACCACAATAGAAAAAAAAAAGTAGTGTTGTCAGGGAACGACCTCTTTTGTCGAAGGTTAAGCTATTATATCAAAACATCGAACTAAAAGTTGAATTATTTATTCCTATTCTATACGTTTCAAATTGTCAATCCTCATTTAATTTTCATGAGGATATAACAATTCCCATTCGTTTTATTCTAAACGCAAAACAAGTCACTAATTGCGCGGAAACAACACCTCAAAATAGCGCCATCTAAAACTCATCAAAGGTTTTTGTAATTACACTTCTCATAGCACGAAAAATAAAAGCTTTTAATATTCAACTCAACTCTGCTGAGGGCCGCTTTAGGGTCGACTTAAAAATAATCCACTTTGCATAGACTTCCGTATGCTCTATGGCGAATCGCGTCCGCTCGTATATTCGCTTTACTACGCTAATCTAATTTGTTCGGAACCAAATTGGAAGCTGCTTCTTCGCAAACAGTAAAAATTGAGGGTGGATTGTGATTGCAATATATTTCATTATAAATTATATATAGTCCAAGTTAAAAATGGGGAGCTAGTTTGAAAATCTTTCTTATAATAGGTGTTTGTTACTATAGGCAAATACTCTAATTTTTATTATTACATAATTATAATTACAGGGAAAATAATAATCCATTACGAGAACGTATATGATTCTAGCTCACATAAATATTTGTGACCATATTCTATGAATACTGACAGTCAGAAACCATAGGATACAATTAGTTATGGCATGACCAACCAAAATTGAATAGCGTCTGATATAACCCAATTATATTAACTAAACAAACCTTGTTGAACTATCGCCATATTGTCTTCATCGCAGAGCAATATGGCGAGCGTAGAATTGCATGGTTATTGTCGGGTGAATGGTAGTACAGCTAAATTCAGAACAGCAATGTTGTATCAAGTTAAAATAATCCAATTGAGCGAAATGCAAACCCAGTGGTTTCGCCATTAATTTCAATGATTTAATTCAATGTTGCAGTTCGGCAGAAATTCCGTCCAAAGATAAAAATAAAGCACAAAAAGCTGTCCTCGAATGATAATCTGGAAGCGACCTGCCAGAGCGCGCCGGCGCACCCCGCTCCCCACCTTACATGGTTCATAAATAATATGAAGGTAAGTTTAAAGTCATATTGGGTTTTCTTCTAAGTCTCAGATTGGAGTCTGGAATTGTGTCCGGTAAATGGCAAAAGACTCAGCCCAATAATATGGCATCTAATAGGTATAGATGGAAAAATACCTACATAAATGATAACACCTTTGCCTACTCCTGAAAATGAAAGAAATCGTTATTCTAGGTGAGTTATGTATAAAAAAAGTCTAATATTTAATGTCGCCTGGATTTTAATGAATAGAACACCTCTTAAATTGATTATCATTATCCAAAGTGCTATATTTGGCAATTTCAGCGTTGGCAACCGGGAATGTTTTGTTCACATTTATGTAGCACTCCGTTTTTCGTTTGGCTGCAACTTGTCAATTATAACATGAGCTGGACTTGTTGAAGAATGTCGTACAGGAAGAGGTCTCTTAAATTGGAATGTCCTTTACTTTTTCTGAGTGTGTATTCAAGGCGTGTATGGAATAACATAGACCCATTGGTTGGTCTGAGGTGGGTTTTTAACATCACGCAGTCCGCCTAGTAATGTACGAGGAAAAATATTCACTTTCAACAAGAGCTATTTATTGTCGTAAATGTATTTTTTTGGTATATTTAGTTACATACATAAAAAAAACGGTTCCTTCATTTATGAGTTACATTAATAATTTCCATATTCTATTTCTATTTTTCATTAAACTCCAACAACTATGTGGTTTCTTAGCCTAAAGCTTATTTCTCGAGATGAGCATTCACCTTCCAATTAGTTAAAAGCCCGCGAGGAAAATCCTTTCTAAGCTTGTCTAAATCTTCTGAATGCTTGTCAATCTCGTCAGGCATGTGACTTCTGTTTTCAAACAGGGGATTGCTTCTCAGAATGAGCATCGTATGTGTCCTTAAGACTGCCTTTGAGGTTTTTGATAGGCATCGTGTTTTTGTTTCTGATAGTGCAAATACAACCTAACCTTACGTGCTTTGCACTTTATTTGCATATCTACCTTTTATTACATTGTTGTGGTTTAAATTGTAGAGACGGACCGTGCCTTTGTTCTATTTAGCTCGCAGTTTGTTATTATATTGTATTGCTTATCATGTTGACTGCCTCGGTGGCGTAATCATATTATGGTACGACTGCAATGCTGAGGTCTCGGGTTCGATTCCCGGGTCGAGCAAAGTGATATTGAGTTTTTCTATTCAGTATCAGCTCGGAGTCTGGAATTTGTGCCCGATATGGCGATAGGCTCGCCCCCTATCACATCATGGGACGGAATAACGGCGAAAAGTGGGTGCACTAGTTACGCCTCTGCCTACTCCTTCGGGGATAAAAGGCGTGAGTGTGTGTATATGTGTGTGTGCTTATCATGTAATTGTTCTGCTAAATTCATAAATATGTTAGTTAATTAATTAATTATGTGGTAATGTTTGGTTTAATGAAAACACAACTACGATGTTAATATGGATTAGTATCGAACAACTTAATGTATCCCAGCAGTTCCTTAAAATAGTTAATCGAATCGAACCCCAATGAGTGCCACGGGTTTCTTTTACTGCTAAGGATGTGAGGATTTTCTTCGACAGTCTATCATCAGACTACCAGTCATCCTTATCAAATATCCAAATCACTTTAGCATACCGTTATCAATTTTTATCATTACATCCTCTTTCACTCCACACAGATCCATCATCACAATACTCCGCACTTATCATTCATAGTCAGCGCACACATGTTTCTTAACGTTGTCATTTCCACCGCTTTGACTTTTCCTTTTGTTTATATAAATCTTAAAAAATTCCAGAGTCAACAACAATTAACAGTATATTTATTCGCAGGTAGACGAACGCCTCACAGTGCCTCACGGTACGGTAAACACGCACCGCCACCACCATGGCATGCAGCTCGCCATGACCAACTCCTCGTTGCATTTCCCCCTCACCAGCCTGCAGCTGTTCCCCAACCAGACAGTCGACATCTCTTGCCTCAGCACAATACCGAGCTATGCAAGCGTTGGCGAAGGATTTGCTGATGTCCAGAACCATACGGTCACTGGTAAGTGAAGTTTATCCGCATTAGGGTCTATTTACAATGATCTAGGAAATGCTATCTGCTAAGTAACGTATAATATAGTCTTTTAGCATTTATTTGGTAGCTTGAATTTTGTATTTATCGCCCTCCCTAAATTATATTCGGCGATTAGCGTTTACTCAAACATTGCAACAAACATACCCTTAGTGGTATTTTCAAGGTTGGACTGTATATGAAGCATCAGGACGAGAAAATTTTGAACGGTCGCTTAGGTTTACCCTAGAATACTTTACAATTATCTGGTTTTTATGACAAAACAAGCAGGTTGCGTAAAATGGTAAATGTGCATGTGGTCTCAATTCCTCAGAAACACCAGCCGAACTTTTCATAATGCAAAAAACAGATGTGTGTGCCTTGGGTTTTGAACCTCCGGACATTGTCTCGGCAGACCGTTCCATTTCCAACTAGGCTATCGTCCACTTTTTTTATATTTTCTCAATGCCCAATTATAAGAGTGTATCAACAGTAATTTCGTTTAGAGGAGAACAATGGTTAGCACCATTGGCATAGCACCTTGGATAATAAAAATAGAACCTCTTTTTCAGTGAATGTGGTACGAATGGAGCCCCCGCCCACTCAGTTGCCAGTCAAGATCGTTAGTTCCGAGTTTAGCTCGTCGACCCGATGTGAATCTAAACGTATACTAATAGCATTGATTGTATGTGTGTGCCATTTTAAACCTTAAGCAGGCGGAACGCCATAGAATATGGACGATTTTGTAATATTTATATCACCACCAATTTTTCATCCCTGTTAATTATAACTATGTGTTACATTGCTATTGATTTGAACGTATGGAAAGCTCATTAGTAAATTAGTATTTGTAAAAATAAGTGTATGTAACGAAATAATTTATTAGAATTATTATAACGATTTTTTATGTCTCATCTGTCGTTTTTCGTTCCTCTTAATACATTCGTTCTATTAAATAATATATCTAATAGATTTATTTCGTAATGTACACTTATTTTAAGATGTACTAAAATATGTGCTTCGGGGACCTTCTATTTAAACAAATTGTAATGTGATCTCATATAGGTGTCAAATAAGCTATCCTTTCCCTTTTAATTACTCTAATTGTACTTTATAACTTAAGGGCGGGATACAATCCTACTCTTAGGTTATTCTTAGTATAATCAACATAATCATAATAATTGTTTTAATTAAATTGAACAAAATGTAATTAAAATCTCAACAAAATAGATGTTTGTACAAGAAATCCGGGAGAGGCTTGAAACCGAAGCATTAACAATTTAAATCTCGAACACGAAACTTATTTAATTTAATAGAACGATGAAAGTAACGGTAATTCTGAGGGTAAGTATAATATTCTGTTATGAGTTCACCTTTTATTTGCAATTTCAACTGGAAAGGTTATAATATTGCTGGTTCTAATCTTCGACAATTTTGTTGAGAATTCAAACGTTTTAACGCTTTTCATTGCTGCAAGTATTTTTTATCGTGTACTTTGATTTGTATTCCACGAGCATATATTTTACCAACTTTTTTAATTTAGTTGACCAAATAAATGGTTGTATGATATTTTAAGAGTAAATCCAGAAGTTTGCGAAATCCTACATTGTTTATACATCACCGTATTTTTGTACATACGCAAGCGAATGCGCTTTATATCGCTTTTTACATGTAAATATTCTTTGTAATGGTAACCTTTCACTTATGTGCGCAATTATGAGACTGATTTAGGAAGTTAGGGATTAATTCCAACTAATCACCCACAACCACAACGCTAGAGTCCCAAAATTGTCCATTATCATAGTTAATAGAGAATGGATTCAATTATTAGTAAATGAGAAAGTTTGCGCATTGACTGTCACAAGTGACACTAGGTTGGCAAACATTTTTGTCGATAGATAAGTATTACCACTTTATCAAGAAGAAAGGTATTAAACTATTAATGAAAGTTAATAGAACAGCGGAACATTATATAAAATTATATAATTTACGTGTATCTATAATGCTTTAAAGTTTAACGATGAGTGCAAGTATAAAGGAAAGAATGTATCTATAATAATGCGGTTCTACACTTCGTGGAAAATTGTTACATGTTATAGATTGCGTTCGGGTAATACCGGATTTCAGAGTAATCCCGTTTCAAAATTACCGATAAACTGTAACTAAAACTTATACAGTGGAAAACAGTTGTGATAAATAATAAAGTAGCTCTTTAGGCTGCGTTGTCCGCGTCAGGAAATGTTGTCGGGTTTAAAAAACAAAGATTTCTTATCAAAGTAAAGACACAGACAAAAAAGTACCTACAATAAATAATCTTCATTTCAAAGATATATATTATGGTTGACTATTTCAATAAGTTGTTTAACTGTATCGAGGTTTCAAAGGCATTGTATAATAGCTTATGTGCACATTTCTAATAACTTCGTATAACATGCTTTCAAAAATAATTTATAGTGAATTTCGTACTTCGAGAAACCGATCTGTGCACTTCGAAATGTAAATACAAAAAATCAACGTTACTTTTCAATGAATATTTTCATTGCGAAAAATAGCTTAGTAAATTTAGTAGGAATTAGAATGGTGTGTCCCCGTTTTAAAGTGCGGCAGGTTTAATGAACCCAAGTAAAGCTATTGTGTTTCGCGGCGGAATACAAATACTTTCATTTTAATTAATTTCATTTTATACTGAGCACATTTACATTTATTTGTACCAAAAAATATAATTATGAAAATATACAGTGATCGCAATGCATGATTGCAAAGGTTCCATTTATCCTTATTAAAATCAAAATGGGAATACTTTCTAAACTAAATAATCATAAGAAAACTGAAATGTGCTCTCAACACATATACATTTAAAAATTCAATAAATTAATAGGGCTCCCGAATTCATTTACAAAAAAAATCCAAATCTTTGAGATCTAAGAACAAAATACAACAGCCCTGGAAATGATTAACAAAAGTAAATTAAAATCACATAATTGAAGTAATCAGTTTTTGTTTAAATTCTTAACGTCGCAAAACCAAACAACTAGCTATCAAAACAATAATCAACATTTGCTAACAACGTAGTGATTAGAAATGTACTTATGTAAATACTGCTATCTTGACAACACAACCTACGTTTTTGTTTAATTACTTAATATTAAAACGTCCCTTACAATTTACAAACATTTTAGTCATTCTGCCTTCTATACAATGAATGACGGAATAAGTTTTCACAAAGGAGTATTGTATAAACCAACAAAAGCGAGGTAAATGAAAATAAACTGTAAAAGCGTGACAATTGGGGATAGAGTAGAATAATAATTCATTGAATTATTTAAAAGGCTTCGCTCACTACGCCATACTAACGATTATTGCGATATCTGATTAAAACATTACAAATACAAAAAAACCTAAACTATATGCGTTCACGAAAATATCGTGTTATCAAATGTAAAGTACCATTTATTTTTTTGATAAAATATCGAGTTGAATATTGTGTCGCAAATTAAAATCGGCGGCCCAGCGAATGCAATTAAAAAGTGCTAAGTGCTAATTGACAAATTTTCACGAGAACACAGTAAAGGAAAATGGCCATTTTTTTGCGTAACTCTTGATGGGGACTTTTATTATGGTATTATTTAGGCGTTATATTATTTGGGTTTTTAAAATACCAGCATATTTGTCCACAACACCGTTTTGATTTGAATTTTTCATATAAGTCTTGTCACCAGTGTTTTACTTTTATGAAAAATTGTAGGTCGTTCGACTTACATCGGTGCATAGTATTGCAGATAATTTAAGTAGACAGCAATTATTTATAATACAATGACGAATGAGATGTGAGTAATAAATGGCAGATAAAAGCGAAATATGCCAGATGGACTCGTTTACATTGAACAGTTTTATACGACCTAAATACGTTTTTATAGTGCTTACGTTACACAATTTTTTTATAAGTTTATTTACCATAAATTTCATGCCAATAATTTTTTGCATTCGTCGAAACGAAATTTATTCAAAAAATTAAAACATCCGAAAGCACCGATTGCACCACAACCATTTAGGAAATAAAGGAAAATGGAAAATCAAGGACAGACCGTGGAAACCGTAATTGAAACTGCTTTTACCTCGGATTGCCACGTACAGACTAACGCAGGTGACAGCCGGCGCCACTGCGGTTCTGTATGCAAGATTGGATTCAACTCGTTACAACATGACATGTGACATTTACGTAGAAACTTAAATGAAAATATTTGTACTTGATTTTGTTCCATAGCTTAATAATACACATTATTCGTTGTGAAGCAGCTGATATAAATTATTTTTTTACAATTCAATAAGGTTTTCCTATAAGCATATTGTGAAACATTCACAGGCTTCCTACATAATATTCGTTGCTCTTAAACTTTCATATAAATAGAGACATTAATGCGGCTGTTTCTATTCTTGGCAGGTTAATATTTACGAGATCTCATTACCGCCGAAAATCTTGTGAGATATAAAAAGGTTGTATCACAAAATTAAAAGCCAAAAGGCTGATATGATAAAGTACGTTTACGACGTATAAACAATTTTCTGTTGTCCTTGGAGTTTTACGAGAGTATAATATTGTAGGCTATGTTTGGCAAACAAAATGTTTCGGAGCAATTGTGTAACAAAACATATCATGATTAGGAGTGAGTATTTGTAAAATACAATTTATAAATGTTGTCAGGGATGAATTATATTTTGTTTAAGTACTCACGATACTACCTATTTATTTACGTCATGCAATTAAAGCTAAATTTAATGTAGTAACTTAGATGTGCTTATTGATATTAATTTTCAATGTGTTTGTAATTAGATGCCATGCTTAAAGCATAATGTAAGTAGATTATATGTTTGTGTACAAATTGATAGAATTCTTTAACCAGAATCTTTTATAAATAGTTAGATAAATGAGAGTAACAGACAAAGTATACTTATGATATTTATTTAAAATTAAATAAATTCCAAAATATATCGTCAATGTAGAACAATCTAATTTCAAATCCTTTACAACTGTAAATATTTGTAAAACAAGGGAGATTTGCTTTTTATTTCAATCGACATTGCATCGAAAATGGCTTAACACTTACACTGGTCATCGCTACTGTAACGAGTATAGCTTAGAGATTACCGCTTTGATAGCTTATCCTAGTACTCAAAGTGTCCTAAGCACCTCTGAACACATAGCACAAAAAAATCAAATAATATCTTCCCAAGCCCCAATTCATTTTGAGCTCCGGAGCCTTAAAACATCTTTAAATTACTGGCAAATCTGGTATTTTGAGTCCGTTGGCGTAATAAGAGGATTAGAAAACATAAACATTTATTGAAATTAAATATTGACATGCCTTTCGTTGGATTGTCATTGTCATACATATCAAAGTTACCGATAAAGATTGTAGAAAGGTATCTTAGCTATGACTCTGTAAACAGCCCCCTCATTCTCTAAACACGCGATATGTTCACCGCTCATAACAAACGCGTAACCTAACTCATCGTGTTTATCACTATGGAATTGGCGTACATGGCAATACCGAATACCATTAAACGCTAATTACATGAAGTTAAAGTATGCGGTCGCGTAGAGAATAAGGATGCTAGACGCATGTTTTAAAAGTCATCCATGTATCTCCCTCGTTTTATGTTATGTATAAGATAGATAGATGTATGTGTAGAGCGATATTTTAGACAGGGAGTAAACGATCGACCTTGATTTCCGTTTCTCATACTTCATTATTTACGAGATAGTTAGCTATAAGTGCGTTTTTGTGTGACGTTTATCATTTCATCCGAATCGGATTAAAATATTTTTTTTGTGTAATTAAATAATAACAAGTCAATGCTTAGAAACTCTACCGATACGTTTATATTGTAGCTTTTGCTCGCGTGAAGCAGTTTTCCCGGGATAAAAGTCCCGCTATAATATTCCCGGGATAAAAATATATCCTTACCAGGGCCTCAAACAGTCTCTATACCAACCTTTATCGAAATTGGTTCAGTAGTACAACCTTAAAAGCGTAACAAATACATAGGCTGACACCGTATTCACGAACATTACTATAAGGAGTTATGCCCCCTTATTCTCTATGACACATGTTATTTTCATTGTTCATAACAAGCGCGTAACTTAACTCATCGCGTTTATCACTATGGAAATTGGCATATAGAATACCGTTTAACGCTAATCACACGAAGTTAACGTGGCCGCGTTACGTGGTAACACTGTCATAGAGAATAAGGGGGAGGACGCGCAATGCGCCCGGACGCACAGAGTCAGAAATTTCATAGTTTTCTTTGGCTTTGTTCAGCGTTGTTTATCTGACAGCCAACCAAGTTGTATCTCAATATTATCCAATCACAGCACCGCTACGCCTACTCACCGCGGCATAACAGCTTCGTACTTACCCGTTGTCTTAGGTGAGCGGGGGGACGCGATAAGCAGCGACGCGATGTAATGCGACCGATACTTCACTTCACACTGCCCCCTTATTTCTCTATGACAGTGTTAACTCGTGACGCGGTCGCGTTACGTTAACTCCTTGTAATTAGCGTTAAATGGTATTCTGTACGCCAATTTTCATACGTTACGCGCTTGTTACGAGCGGTGAAAATAACGTGTCATAGAGAATAAGGGGGCTGATTAAGGCGACAACGTAGGCCACAAGTACATACAAACGACTATTTGATACTATACTGTAGATCGTAGAATTATCTTGTTTTTGTTTTGTTTATATAGAGTCCTAAGTAGATGGCAAACCACAAATCACGTTCTATCTGTATGCAATATAACCTATTGTGCAAAACTTGTAAGAGCGTTGGTACCCAAAACACAAGTTAAATCTTACTTTGGGTACCTGTGTTCAATATACTTACTACTTATATATTATGTTATAATGCATTTTTACAAAGATCATATTATTTGAAAGTGGTATCTGTAATATATGTTTTTTGAAATAAATAAATAAAATAAATAAAAATAAATTAAATACATTTTCGCGTCGTGTCGCGTCGCATTACCGCGTATGTCGTTCAGCTAGGACAACGGGTTAGCTAAGTAACGTTTGTGAATTCGGGCCGTAGTTACTTTCATATTTATAAGTATGGATATTGATGTATGTATATGAGGTCGATACGTTTCATTCCTCTATGATATAACAGAACTGCATTTTCAGATATCATTTACCGTATTCTCTATATTAACGATGTAATTCATGCAGGCTATCGATGTCTTCCTTATTGCTATACACTCTATATAAATCTTAAGTGATAGTTAGTTAGATTTTATATTGATAGTCAATGGTGAAAATCTACGAGAAATGCCGAATATAATTTTGGTAATCATTTATGGTGTATCCGTATTGCTTTGGTGTAAGGTTTTCTATTGTCGACATAATTTACGTTATTGACATGAATAAATGTATGTTACATTTAGCTTCTTCGCATTTAAAGGCACTTGTGTGCATTGTGCTGTTATTTTCGACCTTGTTTGTTTGAACAGATACGAAGCAGATCGTAGTTAATTGATATATTAAATGTGTCATTGTAAACCTATCATCGTGCTGAATTTATACGGAAATGTCTAATATTTACAAGATGTGGAATTTTATCTCTTTATAATATAAATGTATTACACGTTCGATTTACAAATAATTTAATTTTTATTTATTTCCTTTATCGCCGAATAAACAGACGATAATATACAATACAAAGAGTAAAAAAAATATTACTAAATGTATCTAAATTATATTTTTTGAACAATGTTTTCACGAAAAAAGAAAGACCAAAAGTTGAACAAAAGGTAAAGCCGGTTTAGATTAAAGTAACGCCAAGGATATAAAGAGTTCTTAGGAAGGGGCGATTAGATTATATCTCACCACCGTATTTAGTTCTGATAGAAAGGTGGCTAAGTATATTTCGACGGCCCCTACGTATACCGCGACATGTCTAAATCGATGGTTTACAGGAGAGCGATTTAAAGGTTCAATTAAAGTTTAAAAAAAAATCGTTATATTTTTCTCTAATATGACTTTTGAATTTAAGTATATAATAATTATAGCTTCTATTGGCAGTATTGAAAAAAAATTACATGTGCATTTTCATGGAAAACTTAATAGCTGACCGTTTCTACGTTAATTTTTAGGAATACGCCATGAGAGTTAAGTCTGATATGTCCGTTTGTACGTGCAAAACTAAATATACTTTATTTCTAACAAATGTTTAAAATTTTATGTATTATTTACGTTGTACCAAGTAACTAGGTAAGAAATTGCAATATTTTGTTGGAATTTATTTACAGAAGATGATAAATAATGAAAATAATGTTACATAACCCTTTCTACGTGGTAAGTATTTCATCTTTACTGTCAGTATCTAAAAACAAGTGGTTTAAAAAATAAATGAAATATGAAGCTAGAAAACAAAATTCATTTTTTAATATTATATTTAATTAATTAATTATATATACATATATTACGTATTACAAATATTATGAGTTACAAAACAAAATTTACAATATTATCTCTTTAGAACGATAATGTGGTAATAATGGTTTATACTTAAAGTATTCATATTCTAAAAACACAGTAGGTACAATCAATAAAGTTTTATATTTATAGCTTCGATCAACAATACCACTAGATAACGCCTCAGGAACAAAAACAATACTCAAATATGGCATCGACTGGCTATACCATCAAACGGAGAAAAACGACGTAAAAGTCTAACAATTTCAACCTAAACTATACTTTGTTCACAAGTAATAAAGCGCGGTTTAGATTGTATTACCATTCACTTATAATCTTACGCCATAAATGACAGAAAGAGATAAGAAATTTACAATAACTTTTGTTCCAAATTCAACCTTATTCTGTTTCGATAAAGCAGAGAATTACGAACACAGCATTTTACTTACGCCAATTTAAAATTATGACTACTGCTCTGAACAGGGTATTACGATTTACGGAGTCGCGCTTCGTATTTATTTTTTTGTAAGAATAACTTGAGAAATGTATTTTAATTATGTTTTTATAATAATAAAGATTCAATAATAATAATTCATAATGTTTAACAAATATTGTATAACTATACAACATTTTATACCTTACCTACTTATGTTGTATCTTGTGCATGGTTGGGGGAAAATGGGTAAGAGCTTTTTACATCACAACAACATAATCAAATTGTTTTATTTATAAACATATATAGTCTATAATATATTAATACCAATGTTTAAGCAAAACAAATAGTAACATTTAAAGTTGTTTTCATATGAATGACAATTCTCCAATATTTTTCGCATTCTCATTCGCATCCGTACATATTATAATACATGGAAAACACCCAGACTGAAGGCAAATACAAGTTGTTCATCACACAAATATTTGCCTTCTGCGGGAATCGAACCAACCACACCCGGCGTCGTACCGGCTGTCAGGTACACGGACCACTAGACCAAAGGTGCAACAAAAAAAACGAATAAATAAAAAATATGTAAAGTAGTAGACTACTCCAATGATTCAGTTTTCTAAAGCAACCATTTGTGGGCCAAACATTGGCGAATATTGGCGCGTGGTTTGGCTAAAAACTAAATAATTGTTGTTTTATTAAAATAGTAGGGTATTTTATTATTTATATTAAAACACAGCATTTACTTGCCGAAAGTATGATATTCCTTCCGATACATTTATTTTTCGATAGTTATTTTTACCGTTTTTGAACACACGATGAGGCATTGTGGAACGTTAGCACATTGGCGCAATCGAAAGTGAACTACATTGAAATAAGACCCCAAGTTTGAAGTGAGGCGTTATTCGCTCGGCCGTTTTTGAGACTCTGATCGGTTATCTAGTGGTATTGTTGATCGAAGATTTATAGACGTAATCAAGATTATTTGGTACTATAATTCACTTTCAATAAACTATTACTGTTACTCGGAAAACTAGGGAATATGCTAATTATAATGAAACAAGACTTCTGCTCTCGGCTTCGCCCGCTTGAATAAGTTTTCCGGGACAAAAGTCCCGCCTTATATTTCCCCGGGATAAATTAAACATAATATAAACCTTCTTCTTGAATCACTCTATCTATTAAAAAAAACCGCTTCAAAATCCGTTGTGTAGTTCTAAAGATCTAAGCATACATAGGGACAGACAGCGGCAAGCGACTTTGTTTTATACTGTTTAGTGATTTCTATTCAAACCAATCAACAAACAAATAAACATTTTTAATAATCAATAGAAATAACAAAAGCTTGTTAAAAAAAAGCTCTCAATTTTACTTTTAGCAGTCTCATAGATATGAGACCAGAAAAAGAAACTTAAATCAATCAAGGATCAGGATCAATACAATGATCAGATATTAATTATATAAAAAAATAGTGTAATTATATAAAATATATTGAAATCAGTCTTCATCATCAACATAACATTATTGCTGTGACTAAGATTTTTAAATAAGTTATGATATTGCAGAGGTATTATCATTGTGTCTCACAAATTAATTAAATCTTTATGTTTTAAATCTGGTAAATGGATTGGTTCTCTATACAAAGGTTGAAACGTTATCCCTTGCTCTACTCTTTTTCTTCCTCTTGTAATTTTTATATTTTTGGCATTATCAAGTTAACTTAATTCTTCATATAAATAATATTTAAAAAGTAATTTACCAGGTTCATTTGCTAGAATTTCTACTTCTCGAATCTTATTCCAATTTATTTTATTACCATTGGCATCTTTAATCCAGCTTTTTGTGTGTAACCAAGCTTTGAAATCTAGCACTAGGTCCTGATTAACTTCTACAACCTTGTATGGAGTATTGTTTTGTTTAGGCCATCTTACTAAGGTGTACCACTTGTCTGGGATATAAAATATAAGCTTATTTTTAATTGCTTTTTCAATCAAAGCATGGCCACTGTCTGCTTCATTTTGTGTACGTCCTTTTTCAAGAAACCGGTGGCATATTTTAATATTAAATGTTTTGCAAGCCCACATGTACATAAAAAAGACAATGCGGTTACGGTTTTGGCCTGCGCAATTATCAGACCAAAAACGGAAATCTACTATACCATCCTTAAATCCTATTTTTAATAAAAAAAATATAAACAACTTGCCACTTCGTTTGCACCGCCTCTTGCTATAGTTTCATCTTACACAAAACATGTCGCTTCCTTTACTCCTGCGTCAAAAACCGTGAAATTGTAGACGGACAACTATCTTTTCAAACATGGTATTTCGCGTTAAGTACGACTTGTCCGTGTATACTACACGGTCCGTGAAATGTGTCGGACTT
The DNA here is from genome assembly GCA_949316025.1 of Lapara coniferarum. Classification (NCBI taxonomy): domain Eukaryota; kingdom Metazoa; phylum Arthropoda; class Insecta; order Lepidoptera; family Sphingidae; genus Lapara; species Lapara coniferarum. The sequence continues at coordinate 15,184,438 of OX438922.1, forward strand.
ATTACCATATACGCTTCACGTATCTCGTGAAATAATTGAATAATTAAAAAAATATTAAATTGGTACATGCATATTGATAAACATAAGCATAAAATGCAATAAAAAAAAAATGCCATTTTGGACATGTCTTTTTATACGTAGGGGCCGTCGATTTATTTGTTGATATGCCGTCTAAATCCTTATGACAATAGGGATAAGGTGGAAACTTGTTTGTAAACAAAGTTGTACTTCAGAACAATGTTCAGGTAATCGATATGCCATCACCAATTTTGAATCATTTTTGATTTAAATTAACTTGTTCATTTAAGTCTGGGTAGCCGTCTTTTCTGTTTACTTTTAAGTAAACTAGTTTATATTTCATCTACCATCTACACCAAAGAACTTAACATAAACAATGCACAACATTAAAAGGGTAAGATAACAATGAAATAACAAGAATAATAGAAAGATGATAATTAAAATAAAGCGCCCTGAGCTACAAAATATTACAGCTCTCATCTCACGTACGTCGCGTCGCAACTTACAACTAGCACTTTCAAAATGTATAAAGTAACAGCTTAGCACCACACAGGGGTGAACGCTAAATTTGCAAACTTGCGAAATGTTCACCGCTTTTATATTGTGTAGACGCCCATAATTCTACTTATCGTGTGGCATTTCACTCTCAGAATATACTAAAGGTAAGCTGTTTATCAGAACATTGGGAAACATTGCGTAGTTTTCCAAATGGGACCATTTAAACACTCGGAGTGGCTTGGGGATCAAAATAAATCTAAAACAATCGAAACCCAAGTACTAAAGTTGTTACCCAGTATCGTAAAGTTTGCCGACCTTCATCAGAGATCGTCCCGGCAGATTTCAACTGATATAAACACTCGTATTTTGTACCGGGATCCTCTGTAGGATTACCCGGTGGATCAGTCAAGCGTTCGAGGGTCAAATTACTCCCTTTGTTTTCATACTTCGACTCATCTGAGGAAATCTTGTTAGTCTCCCTGTTACAGTTTTATATTCTTATCGCCGATATTGAAGGTATTGCTCATAAAGGTAAGATATCGACTATGTTTCATATCTATCTACTGAGTACATGCAAAAGATCGAATGGGTTAGAAAGACGCAACTTTTAAGATAACTAAATCATAAATATGTTCGCTCGTTGGACTTGATTTCAAAACCTGATGATGAGAGGATACCATAATTATCAATTTCTTTCGTATGTGTAAAGAGAACAAAATAATATTACAAATAGAAAGAATATACTGTATGAAACAAGGGTTAGGTAGCAGTGAAATAAAGAAACATAACATTGTTTGCTATAACAATGTACAGCTTAAACCAGTCAAGCACAAAACTGCACAAAGCTGTAACAAAGGTGAGCATTAAGTGCTTTAAAAAGGAGTTAAAATGTTGATGTAAAATCCCTTCGGGAACATAACTACGGGCTATAATTAAGAAAATTCATAACAGTGAACTATTAATATTTTATGAGCAAATTCATTAACTGAAACGAGTTCAGGAGCGAAGCTGTTCGCTGAAGAGACTCAATCAAAACTCAGCACTACTAAACGCCTTTTAAAATAAAACTTGTTCAAGTGTGAAAGTTAAAAACGCTAGTAGAAATTTTATTATTTAACACTTTTATTTTCATGTTACTTACACTTGCCTTTATCCCCAACGGGGTAAGCAGAGGCACAACGAACGCACCCGTTTTTCGTCACCGTCAATCCAAAGTGTGATAAGAAGCCTACTGGCTAATACTGAGCCGAAAACCCCCAATATCACTTTGCCGGACCCGGGATTCAAACCCAGGACCTCAGAGCACAGTCGTACAGCGCACGCAATACAACTACACCAACGAGACTGTCACTTATTGTATGTAAGTACTGCATTATTAATACGCAAACGCTTTCCATCTGTATCTTACGTAGAGAGATGCCGGCAAAGTTTAGAGAGACGCAGACGTGTCTGTTAGAAAACACTACACTAGTGTCCACCTGACAACAGTAGTTTACATACATACATACAGTACAAGCTTTTTAGCCCCAAAGATCTAGGAAGAGGCGCAACTGATGTACCCACTTTTCGCCGTGCGTATTCCGTCCCATGATGTGATAGAGGGCGAGCGTATCGCCATATGGTGCACAAATTCCAGACTCCGGATTGATACTGAGTAGAAAAACCTAAGACCACTTTACCCGGCCCGGGATCGAACTCGAGACTTCAGCAGTGCAAGCGTACTGTGATATAACTACGCTAAGGAAGCAGTCTAGTTTTCCGAGGAAAAATAACTACTGTGAATCTGACAGTTGTTTCAATTTTAACCCTTCAAGGCCCGCTTATACATATATAGATGTATGAGAAAACCCTATGTATATGGACACCGGCGTCCGTCGCGGGCCTTGACAGATTAAATAAGTACTTATTATGGTGTAGTGTGTAGCTGTAGTATTTCCTGACAAGATGACGTCTGCGCGACGTCTTATTGCGGGAAAGATTATTCGTGCGCCACGCCAAGGTCACAAGCAAAACATAACAAATAGGAAATAGTAATTTCCCCAACAAGTTGTTGCACCTGTGTGAAGTCTTATCGTGATTGAACTTTGAAGTTTATAGGAAATTGGATAGCGAATAATGAGGCTATTCTATACAATGCTCGGGTAAATGTGCATATAGCAGGCATTCTATATAATGTCCAGGCAATATGGATAATGAGGGCATTCTACACAATGCCCAGACAATGTGGATAATAAGGACATTCTACACAAAGCCCAGGCAATATGAATAATGAGGGCGTTCTTTACAATAATATACATGCAAACATATTAAATCGAAAACAGTAAGTAAATTTAAATACTTTATTTGAAAACTTATGCACAATATAGTGCTCTCGCACTCATACTCAATATAGTTGAATATTTTTTGTGATTAAGAGATGTTTGGTCATTACAATTTGTCTGACTGATTAAATATAACTTTATAATAAAGTCAGACATCTAAAAACAAGCAAAGATCATTTATTTTCTGTGGAGCTTTAAAGCGTCTGATAAAAGTTCTCCTCCATGGAAAGTGTCTGATACTGTTAGTAATATACTTCGGAGTTATATACTACAAAGTATACATAATAATCAGCCACCCAAATTGAAGTTAAGTAACTCTTATTTTTAGATACTTTTCTCGCTTGATACCTGCCCAAGTGTCATAGGGCGAACCCCATAAAGTGCGCAGGTATTCAAAGCACATGAGACACTACTGAGAGCGTAAGGTTTCATCATTCTGAAAATAAGTTACGTCTTATCACTCTGGGATCTTAATCTATCAGAGGAATCATGGATGCACCACTTAAACAATATAATACTTGTAGTATTTGGTAGATGCCAAAATCGACTTCGATAAAAAAATGTATGGGGCCAACCGAAAAATAAAATTTCAAACAAAAAAAAATTCCACATCGCTACTTTAAGTTATTACAAACCGCTACAATTGTGGAATGGCTATGCGCTTTGTGGCTTCTGTTGAATGAAGGCATTACAGCTGAAATAGCTTTGAAAGGGATCCAACGCGAACTTAGCCTGTGAGTTTTAATAAATGAGCTATTTTATGAGACAAAAGCTTCAGTCAAAATATACATTAATGGTGTTCTATTTTTATTGAAGACAAACTACCGAAGTAAGTGATAGCCTAGTTGTGAGTAACGGACTGCTGAGACGGAGGTCTGCAGGTTCAAAACCCAAGGGCACGCACCTCGGACATCTCAAAAAGTATGCGTGTACTTATTCTTTTTGAATTCCCGCTAGCTTTTATTATATTATGGTCAAGGCTAAATCTCTCCAATGCACTAAAGTCCAGTCCAAGTTTTAAATAAGCAGAATTTTAGCATTTTAAAACCCCCCGGTCCCCCTTGTCAATAAAAGTGAGCAAAACTCTTACTATCATTATTTTTAATATCGGTATTCTGTGCTTAATAAATACATTTATAAAACAGCAAAGTCTATAGATGATCAAAATATGATCAATGATGAAACGATACAAACTTACGTTTGTATCGTTTCTATACTACGAACAAACATTCTTTTTATACAGTGTATCCGTGTTTCACAAATTAATTGAAATCCATGAAAATGGTATGAAACAGACAGTTGTTTTTAGGCAGAGAAAAATATTTTTTCAAGGGCCAACACGCGCCCTCGCTTTACAAACATTCTATAGTCCGTCCAACCATTTATTTAACTTTCGACAGTTCGGTTTCTAATCAATTGGGGATGTACTAAAGCGTCACAGATTTGATTCCTTGCAGCAATCGATTTAATTTATGCAGAAGTTTTGATCGATTCAACACATCGAAATGTTATTTTTGCTCAACATTTTGTATTGTTTTATAAACTTGCCTAAGCGTTTGAATGTGTATATTTTCTGTTTATAAATTTATTCTGTAGGTATATATTCTATATCTAGTATAATTTTGTCAAAATTTAACTTGAACAGTTTATTTTATCGGAAATTATATATTTACTTAAGTTTTTTTTTTAATTTACACTGCGACATTTTGTTTTTCAATATAAAAGTTTTGAATTATTTTTGTTACACAATCAGTGGGCTTAACGAATATCGATTGATTATTAATATCGGAGCTGAACAGCGAGTCCCTTCACTATGGAAAACAAAAAGTGGCGTCCATAAAGTATTCAATTATTTTATTTCGATTCCTTGTCAAGAATTATAAAATCTCATAGGCGTGCATATGTCAAAAGTTAAATAAATGATTGGACAGACTATAGTTGGTTCGTTTTGTTTTGAAAACGAATCCAAAACATAACCAATAAGAAAAATGTATTACAATTAAAAAAATCAATGAGTTTATAAATATTTTTGTGTTTGCCAATAGCGTAGTTGAAACCTAAAATACGTTTATTAAAAATATAGATCATCCACAGCCTAACGGCAAAATAATTTTCGAAATTGATGCAATAATAAGTAAGTTATAAAGATTTGAAATTAGGTGGCAGGGACAGTTGTCAAATAACAGTAATATCCGACTGTGACGTCACCGAGTGTTGCCTACCATAACGCTGCGTGCGTGTGCGACAGACAGAGCGATATTCCTACCGCGCCCCCACTTTTGCTCACAATAATATTTCAAACATGAGTATTCCTGATTTCACAGAATAATTTCTTTTTCATATTATTTTCTGTAACATACAAAATGATGTCCAAGCTGAACAGTAGCATTTATCTGGCACATTTACATAATGTAAAGACAATAATAAAAGGTAATGTGGGTTTAATTAATTAGCAAAGCACATTTGGTTATCTTATCGTTCTCAAGAATTACAGAAACAAAAAAATAAACAAAAATGTTTTAGATAATACATACCTATTAAATTCTGAGCCTATTAATTTCAGAACGTTAAACAAACATTATAAACAACTAGCTTTTGCCCGCGGCTCCGCCCGCCTTAAAAAGTTTTTCCGGGATAAAAGTCCCGCTTTATGTTTTCCCGGGATAAAAAATTAGTTCAGTAGTTTTTGCGTGAAAGAGGAACAAACATCCTTACATCCAAACATCCATACATTCTTACAAACTTTCACCTTTATAATATTAGTAGGATAATGTTTACAATTTGTCCTTTAACCATTTAAAAACAGTATTTATCTCATAAGTAGAAAACAACGTTTTCACACTGTGTTGTGTTTACTAATAAACTGTTTACCAAAAAAAATAAACACTGAAAAGCAAAAAATAATAAACATTTTCTATTTAACCTTAATTACTAATATATACGTATATTTGGAGTCGAACGTAATTTAAATTGAACATTAACATTTTCGTATGTTTTTTCGTGCATTTCCTTAGCTTCGTGGAAATTTAAATTAGGCACCGACTTGAGATATACGTATACATTAGTCATTAAGGTTAAATAGATAATGTTTATTATTTTTTGCTTTTCAATGTTTTCGGTGGTTTTATTTTTTTGTTAAAAAGTTTTTATTTAAAAAAATATTGTGGGTATAAACTACATGACTGCTTCGGTGGCGTAGTTGTATTACGCTACGACGGTAAAGCTGTTTCAGGTTCAATTCCCGGGTTAGGTAAAGTGATATTGGATTTTTGTACTCAGTGTCAGCCCGAAGTATGAAATTTGTGCCCGATATGGCGAGAGGCTCGCCCCCTATTACGTCATGGGACGGAATATGTGCGGCGAAAATTAGGTGCATTAATTGCGCCTCTGCCTTCCCTTTCGGAGATAAATGGCGTAAGTGTGTGAGTGTGTGTGTGTGTGTGTGTGTGTGTGTGTGTGTGTGTGTGTGTGTGTGTGTGTGTGTGTGTGTGTGTGTATGTGTGTGTGTGTGTGTGTGTGTGTGTGTGTGTGTGTGTGTGTGTGTGTGTATGTGTGTGTGTGTGTGTGTGTGTGTGTGTGTGTATAAACTACATGCTTATCAATATACCACTCAGCATTAAAATCTGTGAGTTAACAATATATCACCCCTTTTTCCCACCATTAGGGTAGATTTTTCCAAATTTACTTGGGACAAACTTCGAGATATCCCCTATCCAATAAAAGAAGAATTATTAAAATCGGGCTACTCTGTAAAAAGTTATGCGTGGCCGTACATAAAAAAATATACACGTCGACTTGAGAACCTCCGCCTTTTTGTTCGTCAGTTGAAAATATAAGAAAATCTTTCTGACCTGACACGCCTCACGCGTCCGTGCGCCTTTCACTCTCCGCTGAACTTACACGAGTGACATGTTCATTTCAGCTTTCTGATGCGTACACGTCTTTAAAAATATAAACACTTTAGGAAAATATTTGTCACTAGCTTTTGCCCGCGGCTCCGCCTGCGTTGAAAAGTTTTTCCGAGATAAAAGTCCCGCTTTATGTTTTCCCGGGATAAAAAGTAGCCTATGTATTAATCCAGAACATGATCTACCCGTGTACCAAATTTCATCGAAATCCGTTCAGTATTTTTTGCGTGAAAGAGGAACAAACATCCATACATCCAAACATCCATACATTCTTACAAACTTTCGCCTTTATAATATTAGTAGGATATTCCGTTTTTGTTCGAATGGAGAGTGAAACGCGAAAGTGATTTTTGTATACTGCAATATATTTATTTAATTTCTTTTTAAATTGACACTGCAGTTATACCAAATTATTGTCCTGAAAGGATTATTTTTTCCTTTTTTAATGCTTTTCAGTCCATCGTAGTCAGAGATTTTAGTTTTCTCTTATTTTTGCTCAACACTATTTCCCCGAGATTCCCATGAGTGGATGTCGAGCACGGAGCCGTTCGTAAAAACCACCCTAAATCGATTTACCAAGATGCTTGAAAACTATGTTGCGCTCACCACAAATTAAAGTATTATAGACTGGAGGAAGATGCAGAATTTTTCGTAATATCTGCTACTAACCATGTTGTTGAAGCTGGTACGTTTACATTTTAGAATCACAAGGTTATTTACAAGAGTTCCTTTAATGCAGGTAAAAACAAGAAAAAAAAGAACAAGCATACAGTATTTTAAAAATTCATACAACAAAATTTTTGTTTAGATGTGCTTTGGAGTTATGATCAGCGAAGTCTACAACCACATAGACAATTATGGTTGCGTCGCCAGTTAAGGAGGTGGATATTGGCAAAAGGAGATTTATCGTGCGGCTTCCGATGTCCCTGACCGCAAAACGCAATAGCCACCAATAGTAACAGATGCCATTTCACATCGGTTTTATATGAGATATTGATAGGATTGGAGAACTAATTCATCCAATAATTCCATAGATTCTAATTTCAAATGTAAGATACATAATATAGTATAGCGGTAAGCAGCAACGTCCCTGGCATTAATAAAGTCTATGAACATCTGACGCCGCTAACAATCAAGACGAACGCTTCTCCGTCTGGCAAGAAAATAAACAATAGCATAAATCAACGGTCCCATGGATAACAATATACGTCCTTTCTATAACTTTCATACTATAACCTCGATTCAAACACGTCACCTGTGATAACCACCTTAACTCGGAAATGCCCAAGGGCCAAACTCAACCTTAGCTGTTTTGGCGTACCGCATAATCATACGTAACAAGTCTTGTTTACTTGTTACGCGAGGTTATGAACTTGTTTACATTACGAGGGTGGGGCGGATGATTCGGCGCGAGGCCAAAACACCAACAGGTTGTGTGCCCTATGTTTGTAGTGATAATGGGTCTGAATGGCATTAATGTCGCAGGCGTGGAACAAGCAAATCGTTATGTAAATTCAATGGTACTTCAACCAAAACTATTAATTTCTTCATTTTGCTTGAATGAATGTCTTTTTCCCGGAAGAACGTCTCTCTGTGCTTTAAAAAATAAAAAGGGGCCAAGATTGTTAATAGCTCGATATAAAACTAATCGTCTATCAATGAATGGGCCGAGACTCTAGTCTAAGCGGAAAATGGATACATTCTCCGCTCCTTTGCCTCCTTTTTGCTCCTCTGCCTCCTCCCAGAGATGAAGGACGACGGTGCCTGTGGATGGTGGCTTAACTGTAGAGTGGCATGACGACTAAATGTCACTGGCTCCCGACCCGAGAAAAAGAAGGCCTCTCAGGAGGCCTCTTTGGACTGGCGAGGGGCCTTGTTTAATATTTATCAACATTGTTGAATGAACCGAATGAATATACGCAAATACACACAAACATTATAAAATATATAGTTTATTAGTTTATTATATTGTTCCTATTATCCTCTTTTGTGCGGCATAAAGTAAAAAAAAGTGTGAAACAATCTTCGGACGAATCGGATCGTCAGCTCCCGGGAGCAAAATTAAAAGGAAAAATAAAACGGAGAAAACCAGGGGTTGCAACCCGGATTAAGGCGCAGCACGCACACCATAATATGTAAGTGATTTTATTCATATAATTAGTGGTATCGCACACAAGAACGAGAAGTTCGACACGGCGGCCGAAATTTCAGTTATCACCAACCACACCCAAGACTTTGTATGAACAGCTTATATACCTAACAGGCCTCATTCAATGGATTTAGCAAGGGCCTGCACGGGTATAGTTAAGCCACTGTGTGTAAGTATGGTGTACCTACTAAATTAAACATTCACAAATATCTAGGAGCATAGATTAGTGTTTGACTTTTGTATTTCGTCGACTTATACCTTTATGTGGCAAATAGCATTTTCCAGCAAATGGTAAAATCGTTCTTAAACGTTAACCATAATGACAAGAATAACAAGGCAAGCGTAATATAATTAAAATTAATTGTGTGATCGTATTCAACGCACTCTGCCGAGGACCGTGGATCGTTAAATGAATTATTGGCGACCGGTGCTACCCCATTCTGCAAAGACTTAATTATTTTTTTTATGTTTAAACAATTGTGTCCTCAATTTGATTAAATGCTTCAATATGCAGGGTAATTTCAACATGCGTTACTGAATGAAAACACATACTTATCTTCTTGAAAATAAGACTGCAATCAGCTACGCGAACCGTAGATGGAAAGTGTAAGTTTCGAACAAAATATACATCAATAAAAAATATTATAGTTTCGTACGCCCTCATGCCACTACTACTCTAAGAAAATTCGTCGCAGTGGCATGACACTTTTTTAATCAGAAATACACTCACGCACACGCTATATTCGCACTAAACTACCAAATTATTAAAATGTCTGAAAAGTAAAACCGGATTTCTGGTTTGTAAGAATGTATGGATGTTTGGATGTTTGGATGTATGGATGTTTGTTACTCTTTCACGCAAAAACTACTGAACGGATTTCGATGAAATTTGGCACACGGGTAGTTCATGTTCTGGATTAACACATAGGCTACTTTTTAACCCGGGAAAACATAAAGCGGGCCTTTTATCCCGGGAAAACTCATTCACGCGGGCGGAGCCGCGGGCAAAAGCTAGTAGTTAATAAATACTCTGTTTTTTTATATTATGATTTTTTATACATGTTAATGGCCATGTAGTGCCTGGATAATGATTTTATATTTTTGTGGAATCTTGAAAAAGAAACAGTCGAAGGCGGGACTCGAACCCACGACCTCCGGCGTACCGTGCCGGTGCTCTCCCAATTGAGCCACCTCGACCCCGCCTTAGATTGCCAATTTCAAGATGCCTATTTAATTCTCTTAAAGGAGATGCAGTATGCATGCACTGTTGTGTTTCGGTGTGAAGGACATTGTAGCCAGTGTAACTACTGAACATAATGAAACTTAACATCTTATGTCTCAGGATGACCAGTGCAGTAGAATGCGACACAGTACTTTATAACTCAACGTGATGTATGGTGTCCTATTGTTTATGAGCGGTCGTATCGTTTACCATTAGACGAACGGCAAGCTCATTTCGTCATTCAATGAAATAAGAAATTCAAAAGTGTCTCATCGTTTATAGTTCAAGTGGGCAATCTTCCGCTTGTATTTTATTTCTATACTAGGTTGTGCTCACGACTTTGCGCGCACGAAAAGCCTTTCCCGCTACAAAAAGTCTCTAAAACACAGTGCGACGCCAACGCCATCTAATTAAAGAGTTAAATTAAAATATCCATTATCTCCTACGGGAACAAATTACTTGGATAAAAAGTAACATATGTTAATCCAGGACATGATCTACTGGTGTGCCAAATTTCATAAAAATCCGTTTAGTTGTTACAGCGTTTACTTGTAACAAACATCCAAACATTTTCATAAAGTTTCGCATTTATAATATTAGTAAGATTTTTCCGTAATCATTTTTGTTTTACTAGAACACTCTGTCTAGTTCACGCTTACTGTCGTACAGACATCTGTGGCCTAATCAATTCATATATCAGCCTGTAACCCAAGTTTTCTCTAATCAAAATTACTTTACCTAGACTAAGTAGCGATCCGAAGTTACAAACCTATTTCTGATTCTAAAATTGAACCAAAGATAAATATCAAAGGAAATTCGATACGTTGTTTGAATACAAAACAAATTTAATGGAGTACTCAGGGTCACAACTCTGCCTCCGTTGCTACATAAACAACCCAAGTTAATTGATATTAGAATTTATAACAATGCAACACTATTAATGATGTATACAATAAGGGTTATTTAAAAAAAAACCTTTTACTCATTAAAAAATGTATTCAAATGTAAGTTAATAAGCACTTTCTATGCCGCTGATTATGTTGTTAGTTGTTATTGGAACGAAGTTTTGGAACGAAGTTCCTTATCGCGCGTTGTGAAAGGGGGCTAGACGGAAAAAAATCTCACGAAAGTTGTAACGACACTTTTATACTTGCCCTGTGAAACCAGCCAGTAACAATAAAGAACTGGCCGTAAAAGTGACATTCGAAATTTAAGTAAAAAAAGACAATTTAAATGCTTTTTAGAGTAGTTTTTTTTTTCGTTAGTTGTATGTTAATTTGAATGTCAATGCTTGCTTAGGTGATGATCGTGATTCGATGACATATCTATTATGTAGGTAGAAGTAAATGTTTTCATTGATGTGGTAACGTTTTAATGAAATATACAATTATTATTATAACTTAAAAGAAATAAAATTTTATTACAATATCTTTACTAATTAATCGAAAAGTAATTCGTTTCATCCGGGTGTCCCTTGACACCTCTCAAGTTTTTGTCTTTTTATTTTATCAATTTACTAGCGGCCCCGACAGACGTTGTCCTGCCCTAAAAAGGAAATAAAATCCTAGAACCCGAGTACAGCGCTACTTACCGGATAGAATTGTAATCTAAACCATTCTGGAATCCACCTGAAGACACACAAAAAATTACATTTAAAACGGTCCACCCGTTTAGGAGTTCAGTGACATGCACGTTTAATATGGTGGTTAAGTATTCTTAAGTATTCTTAAGTTTTCTAATTTTCCGCGCGATTTTCTTATTTTTTTCTTTCATAAGAACTTTCTCCTGACAATACCAAACTCATCAAAAAAAGAAATAACGAAATCAGTCCAGCCGTTCACGCGTGATGCCGTGACCAAGGAAAATAGGGATTCAATTTTATATATACAGAAGATAGGTAGATGCACGTTGTATGTTTTTATTTTTTTTGTGTGTTCTTGTTCTTGATGGGTCATAGACTCGCCTCAGGTAACCCATAAAACAATGGCAAATCTTTGCATTCTTTCTTATATAATCGATAGATTATCACAATTCTTTTCAGTTTAAACGACTACGGGTTCTCTTTTACCATGCCCATAATGAAAGAACAACAAGCAACCGTACCGTTTGTTGTTTTTCTGTACATTTAGCTGTGTGGTAGGTACACTAACGTACTCCACAGTGTTTTTTTTTTTTTTTACGCTGAGCAAGTGAATTATTACTATCGCCCAGTGTTCAAGGGGAACGACTGAGCGGTTATGTTGGGTTCACCGTGCCTTACGACCCGACGTTGAGCCGCCCGGAGAGATGGAAAACGTCGGGCGACCGCCGGGCCGAGCCCCTAACCTGCGGGCTTCCTACGACTCACGTCTAAGTTGTCGTCCGCAACCGCCCCTGACTCCACAGTGAATAAAAGAGAGATAGGAAATTATCAAATGTTAATTAAACTTGCAATTAAACTTTCACAAAATTATGTAAGAGGGTAGGTACTACATAGAAAACATTTGGCCGATATATTATTACGATATTAGCAAAGATTTTAGGGAGTACGGACATGGCGATATACAAAATCATGTGCTCAAGATTAGCAAGTACCTACTTATGGGTTTAAAGACTAAGTAACTTAACGTTTTAAAGAGTTATCTACACTAATATTATAAAGAGGTACATAAAGTTTGTAAGTTTGTTTGTAGGAAGTAATCTGTGGAACTGCTGAACCGATTTCCATAAAATTGGGTATGGAGATAGTTTGAGATCCTAGGAAGGGCATAGGCATTTTATCTCGAGAAAAAAAAAGGCGGGACTTTTATATAGGAAACACTTTTTCACGTAGGCGAAGCCGCAAGCAAAAACTAGTATTATATAAAACGAAAATATTATGCAAAGTTTAGAATTTGTAATCATGTTTATTTTACTATCAAAACTAATATTATAGAAGAAATATTTGTATTTTTGTATGTTTGTAAGGAATAAACTCAAAAACTACTATACCGATTTTAAAAATTCTTTCGCCAATATAAAGGTGCATTATGAGCGAGTAACATAAGCTACTTTTTATTCCAGGAAAATATGAAGCGGCACTTTTATCCCCGAAAAACTCATTCACGCGGGTGGGGCAAAGGAAATTCTGGTAAAGCACTTTAATTTACATGACACGGTATTCCGTAAATGTATTAACTATATATAGAACAAATATTTTTTATCCAAACAAAAATTTCTATCCTTGAGGCCACGAAGAAAAGAAGAAGAGCGGAGGTGTGTCAAGCCAAAATCTCTTTAGAACGTAGCGTCGCTAAATGCGGGGGGTCGGGGGATGAAATATAACGATAGCTCCTCCCCCCAATCAAAATCCATCTAGCGGTGAATGGCATTATTACAACGTAACAGAGCTAACTTGTCAATAATTTAGTTCGTCTTTTCAACCCTACAGCGTAACAAGCAAAAGTGTTTGTTCCAGACGATTCTATGTGCGTTAGTATGGCGGACCACATTATTTATTATTCTACTGGCGCTTAACCGATTTTTCAGCATATACATTACATAGGTGACACATATATGATAAAATAATTATATATGTCTATAATTATTTTATCATACATACAGGAAAATTAGGGAATAAAACAAAATAAAATAAGTTGTTAAAGTTCTTGATAAAAAATCTTTATTGATTAAAATTAATAATTACGATAATCTTACTAATATCTACTTCAGTATCCTGTGATAATATTATAAATGCGAAAGTTCATAAAAATATTTGGATATTTACATGTGTGTTAGAAGTAAACATAGAAACAACAAAACGGATTTAGATGAAATGGCACGCTAGTAGATCATGTCTTAGATTAACACATAGTCTACTTGTTATCCAGGTAATTTACCCCCATGGAAATAATGCATATTTTTAATCTCTTCATAGGGACTTTTTTAGCGGAAAGGCTTTACACGCGGATGAAGCCGCAAGAAACACCTAGTATTATGATAAAAATGAATGTATTCCTTATTGGCCACTGAACAAATCGCATCATGCACATAAAAATCAAATTCAACCGAAACAACGCAACCTTTACGCCCAGGTTCCCGCCAAAGTCCGTAAAATATTATAGTTGCGATCATAAATTGTTGGTTGTTAATGTTAAATGTCAAAAACAAATAAAAAGAACTAAAGTATTCTTTTAAATTTAATTTATTTCTAAACGATGGGACGAATATTCAACGTTTGACATTCAAAACCAAAACAAGAAGAATAAAACTCCACTTTTAGTGATATTTTAACTTGTAAATTTAATTGATTTCTAAACGAAGGGACGAACATCAAATGTTTGACAGGTAGGAATATTTTCTAAAGAAAAGCGAAATTGTTGTTTTTACTATATTCCAAGCATTTTTTTATATTTTCGAATATTTTGTTGGCATCCAGTTGTTGCGTCTATTCATAACACGTATTCATGCATTTCTATTTTCTGTATTTACAGCATCGGTAGTAATAAGTTACTTTCTCCGCAAAATAAAAAAAAAATGGGGAATCTAAAATGATAACAAATAACTCAATAACACGAAAAAAACTTACAAATACAACGAAATTAATAAAAATAATATCGACGCTTGAATGGCAATCATATCTAAGCGACATTTAGCAAATTTTTTCAGTAGAGCGTTTTAAAGTTTTGATTTTGACAAAAAAATCATAAAGAAACTATTTGCTACACAAAAATAATTGTAACTGTTTTAGAAACTTCTTAATTTTTGACATTTTTTGACCTAAATCAACAGCCTTGACGATTATAAATTAAAAAGTTACCGTCGCTTAGTTAAAAATTACCTTAATTTACAAACAGGTAAAATCATCTAAATGGATAATTTTATGGATACCGTAACAAGTAAATTTAAAGAAATATGAAATATTTAAAAATGCGCAGTTGGTAAGAATCGTATAAGGATAACTAAACATATTAATAAAATCAATTAAAAATATCTATAGCTAAATTACTGGGTCGCACGAATGTAGAAAAACATAAATATGTGCACAATATTGTAAATATTGTTATTCCCACCAACATTAAACTATTTAATAAACAGCAAACTTTAATGAAAATCAAATTTTATTGTTACATAAACATACTTACATCCAAAATATAGCATATTGATATAGAATTTGTTAATAGTTAACAAATTTCGTTAGAGGGAGGTTCTCGCCTCAAGCAGAACTAGAAAACAATAATATTATCATTTATTCATTGTGTTGGAAACTCGTAATTTTCACTCAAATTTTATTTTTGCTGAAAGCACACACATACAACCTCACGCCCTCATCCCATACGGGTAGTCAGAGACTATGGAGCACCACATTCTACGATTTTGACATACGTCTTCCACAAAGGATTTTCATAGTACTTTGCAAACACGAGAAAGAATGTGGGACGATGTAAAAGAGGCCATGGAATATAAGAAAAATACATGGCTAGATGAGAATAGCCAACGACACTTTTAAAACACTAGGTGGATCGCAAGCGGGTGTATTTTCTTTATTACGAACAGGTGAATATCTCCTAACAATAAGTATAACCACCTGAACATACCCGGTAAAATTAACTATGCGACATCATTGAAGTTAAAGGTTGACAAGTAAAAATATCTAAGCATAAAAAATAGAACTTATATTATTCAGGTAAAACTATCTAACCGATTAATCTCTTTTTATTTTGTTTTATGTAAAGTTGTATATATGTACTATTAACAAAATATTTTATTAAGCTGAAAATATCTAAGCACATCATTATGGTGAGTATGGGTGCAGGCAAATATATATCTACGCCAATGCTATAATTTTGTTGTGTAGGTAATAAACAACTAATTAAAGAGTGAGCATATTTTTATTTCAAGTAAACATATATTAATGCAAAACATGTAATATCACGATTTCAAGTAAGACACGATAAGTTCAAAATCAATTTCCTTAAGTGTACCAACTTCTATAAATCCGAAAAGTCGTAAATTTCTTGTCGGTAAATGAGAAAAAAGATGTGAAATTTACCGGAATTATCTAATATCTAACCGCCAAAAAAGTTGTCCTAGAGCTACGAAACCCGGATCAATCGACGCAAAAAAATTTGGCGATTCCAAATATGTATATAACTCATTTTCAGTATATTTGTCGCTTAGATATTATTGCCTTTCAAGCGTCGAATTATATTCGATGTTGGGTGTCGCTCGCATGACGCACATGTTTTTCGCTATCCGTTATTTCTGAATACTTACCCACAGATGTCACTACATGTTTTAATATATTTTTTCACATTTCCTGTAACTAAATAATAAATGATTGAATAATGAATATATTTAGAGGCAAAATGAACTAAGTTAACTTATTTCTGCCGAAAAATTATTGTAATATGCGTTTATAATGTTAAAATCAAGATATCGGTGAGAAATATGTAGAATGCAACTTTTCGACGATAGATGTCTCTTGGTAATGCAACAAGAAAATATGTTTCAAAATGCAAATAAACATAAATTTAAACGACTTACACATAAAATGTTATGCCATCTTGTTTGATATTTGATCCTGAGCAACTTCTACTCTCATCAATATCACATTTCATGGTTAAAAGAATTTAATACGTATTTAAACGTCAGATGAGGCCGAACCGAACGCACTGACGATTCACTCAGAACTACGGTTTTAGGCCCCGCCTACTGTGACGTCATGGCCTAATTGATGGTGACATGACCTATATGCCTTGCGGCACCTCCGCTCTTCTTCTTTTCTTCGTGCTTGAGGCAAACTAAATAATATTGAACCCAAAATGAAAATTCTTTATTCTAACAGTTGATTTTGTGAAGCGGTCGTATACATAATTTGATAAGTCAAATTCAAATAATTGGTTTAACAATTTTACCACTTGCCTGTCTTCTACTATCTCAAATGTTCGGTAAATTATTTTAAATGTCGAATAGTATACCATACTGCTAGGATATTATAGTTGTATTTTTAATCTATTCATAATACCTACTAAGAACTCTAATGATCATAAATATCTCTAAATTGGATACGAAAGAGACTTTTAAATATATCAAAGATACAAAAACTAGTCGATGTCTACTAACTAAATCTGCTTCAAAATATATCGCGAAATGTCATTTAATTTGTCCGTCTAAACGAACCAAATATTACACATTACAACACGAAACTGGGGGCTGCGACATTCCGTCGCATGTGGCCTCGTCTCCGATTCTATTTCCTCCCAACGCGACGTTTCACAATCTAAGCCAGAGGTTCTCAACCAAAACACCAAAGCTTAAAAACGTAAACGTTCACCAGAACAGTGTTCAACTTAACGAGACTGTTCTAAGATTAATTTATGATCGTAAAAAGCGCTCAACAAATGTCCACACAAATGTTGAGAGCCACTGTTATGTAGACACTTATCACTGAGCGAAGGAAGCGTCTAGGTAGCTTGCTCCTGCGGAATCTTAAAAAAGCGACTAAGAGCAACTTTTTTATTCACCTCTTCAACACGTAGAGGGAATGTGAGATTTTCTTTCTATTCAAATATTTTGTGGGCACGGCGTTGATGTTAGAACACATTGGAAAAATAAGATTTTCATTTCATTTACTTTTTGCGCAGTTTCAACTGGTTTTGATGTTTATCCCTATGTCTAATGTCGATATATTATTATTAAATTACTTATCATTAAGGGAAGAGCGTGTCGGGTCTGTCTTACTAAAACGTTTGTGGCTGTTAGGATAAAAGGAACAATAGTTTTTGAACAACAATTATGCATAATACATGGTACTCATTAATTCGCACATAACGAATATTCTTAATTAGCTTTATTATTTAATAGCCTAGGCCCTAGACCAAAATTTATCAATAGGTCTTTATGAATAAGGTATCATACATACATATACATATACACTCACGCCCTTTATCCCCGAATGGGTTAGCTGAGGCGCAACTAGTGCACCCACTTTTCGCCATTATTCCGTCCCATGATGTGATAGGGGGCGAGCCTATCGCCATATCGGGCATAAATTCCAGACTCCGAACTGATACCGAATAGAAAAACTCAATATCACTTTGCCCGACCCGGGGATCGAACCCGAGACCTCAGCATTGCAGTCGTACCATAATACAACTACGCCACTGAGGCAGTCATAAATCATAACTAGATTAAACTGTTTATTATTTCATATTAAGCCTTGAAGGCCAAAACAAATACAGAAATTATCTTTACATTCTCTAATACCGATATAATTACTATAAAAAAACATTCCTTTCAAAAAGTGTAAAAAAATTAAGTTGATGGCATTACGACATAACTCTTTCCATTTAACTGCAAACGCTGTCTGAGTAAAAAGGAATTTTATTGATATACCGGCCACTCTAAAATTGTTACAGGATAAAATCCATACAGCTTTGAACTTTTTCGCCACGATACGCTTATAGTTAGTCAAAATTACATTGAAAGGAAAATAATACATACACATACACATACACTCACGCCTGTTATCCCCGAAGGGGTAGGCAGAGGTGCAACTAGTGCACCCACTTTTCGCCGTTATTCCGTCCCATGACGTGATAGGGGGCGAGCCTATCGCCATATCGGGCACAAATTCCAGACTCCGAGCTGATACTGAATAGAAAAACTCAATATCACTTTGCCCGACCCGGGAATCGAACCCGAGACCTCAGCATTGTAGTCGTACCTTAATACAACTACGCCACCGAGGCAGTCAGGCAGTGAAAGGAAAATAATATTTTATAATTAGCGCCGATATTGCAAATTTGGATGTAAAAAATATGGAAAAAGGAATGCAACGATTTTACTTCCATCATAATAATAATAAACAAGGAATGGTCAATAATTTTAAATACCTATTTTTCAAGTGCTTAATAGATAAAATCCGCTAAATATATTATTGAACACGAAAATTATTGATTTTAAAGTAGGCAAGTGGGATAAAAGATTGTATCTAAAAATAGATTACTTAAGTGAAAAGTATAAATTAAAGCCAATTTTTCGTACATTACGCTGGAAAAATAATCAATATTAATTCGTTGAAGATGAACTCCACAATGTACCCTGCCCAGCATAAAGTCGAGCTGAAGAAGATTTCAGGAATCATCGAGTAGCCTCCAGGACTGTGACTTCTGACTAAAAATGTCAGTGAGTGACTGAAAAGCTGAAACACGAATAACAGCGGAGACACGGTCATCATTTCATGCAATAAAAACTCCCTTAAATTTTAATCGATGCGTTGGCAGCTTAGTATTTTTTAAGACTGGTTTATTTTTTTGCGATTGTACCAGGCTTAAAGCTGTTTGCCTAATAATGGTTACGACTCCCAATACTACAATACCACTTATAACAGTGGTGTAGCGTCAAATCTTGCCGCAGGGGCAGTCCCAAAATATATCACCACAAGACACCAACAACGGTAATTACGAATAAGAATCACGCGTGCAAGCCGGGGAAGCCCCAAGTCAATAAAATAAAAAATGGTATTATTTGATGTATTTTGCCGCCCCCCCAAAATTGTCGTCCGGGGCGGACCGCCCCTCCCTTCCCGACAACGCTACGCCACTGACCTATAACCAGGGACCCATTCATTGAATTAATACATTAGACGGTTTTATCAATAACCTTTTCATTTGCTTAACCCTTTTACGGGTTAACCGTTATACGAGAATTACCATACCAACATACCAGCCCTGTATTATATATTTGCCCACGGCTTCGCCCGTGTTAATAAGTTTTTCCGGGCTAAAAGTACATATACAGGGTCATTTTGACATTGCGTTAATAAATGAAACCACATACTTATCTCGTTAAAAGTAACACTTTCCATTGAGTTACCTTAACCATGGATGTAAAATAAAAAAGTGTAAGTTTAGAACAAAATAAATATCAATAAAATGTAACTTCAAGTTTACAAACCCTAATGCCACTATGACTGCTCTAGGAGAATTCCTCGTAGCAGCAACATTACACTTTCAGTCAGAAATACACTCACGCACACACCATATTCGCACTAAACTACAAAATGATAAAAATATTGGAATCCTACAACCGGGATTTTTGGCGAAAGTATTCGTTATTCATGGATAATATTCAGCGCGATGTTAGCAGAGGTATAGACGAACGTGTGGTTTTATTTAGTAACGCAATGTCAAAATGACCCTGTATAAAAACCTTCCCGTTGAATCACTTTATCCAACGCATTTATTTGTATAAAGATTAATATTATGACGTTGATACAACTCTTAACAAATAATGCATTAATTTCGACCAAATTTGATTACCATAAAAACGGTTCTAGAGAGTTTATTTTAAAAGATAGACATATACTGTCGCGGACTTTTTTTTAGATCATTTCAAGAGGAATAATTCTTTCATACATATATTTTTAGTATCTTGAACCGTTTTCGCAGCGCACGCAATGGAAGCCCTCAAGGATGAATAATTTTCCCCGCATTTTTCACATTTTCCATTATTTCTTCGCTCCTAATAGTTGCATCATGATGTTATATAGCCTATAGCCTTCCTCGATAAATGGCCTATTCAACACAAAAAGAATTTTTCAATTCGAACCAGTAGTTCCTGAGATTAGCGCGTTCAAACAAACAAACAAACAAACAAACAAACAAACAAACAAACAAACAAACAAACAAACTCTTCAGCTTTATAATATTAGTATAGATACTGCCCACTGCTGAGCACAGGCCTCCTCTACTACTGAGAGGGTTAAGACCTTAGTCCACCACGCTGGCCTAGTGTGGGTTGGCAGACTTCACATACCTTCGAAATTCAGAATTCAAAAACTCAGGTATGCAGGTTTCTTCACGATGTTTTCCTTCATCGTTAAAAGGATAATTCACAAAGAATATACACATATTTTTTTTGGAAAGTAGAGGTTTTGGGTTTTGAACCTGCGGACATTCGTCTCGGCAGTCCATCCACTACCAACTAGGCTATCGCCGCTCAATATACGAGAATTAATCGTTAAATATTGCTGATTTTAAGCCAAATTATTAAAAGTGTAAAATTTTGACGCAAAGTAGACCTTTTTACAAAACCGATTAAGCTTATTGTAGAATTGCCCAATATCGATGCCGAGACCTCAGCACTGCAACCTTATCAGAATAAAACTACGCCACCGAGGCAGTGTAGTTCCTTATAAACTATGCACTAATAAAGTCTGAGTACATCAAATCGAAGACTAGATACCGCAATATAAGGAAGTAATTACATCGCTTCCAATGTTTCACACAGATATTTATTCGGAGCCCTCGTAAACCGTGTTTATAGTCTCCGTTCACAAAATTATTTTCCTTGTAAGATATGGTTCGATTCCATTTCGCTATTTTATTGCCCCTGACCGCTAATCAAATGAAACAATTGTACAATTTGCAAACATAATTACGGTAATTTGAGGAGTGTTTGTAACCTTGGGGATAATTTGATTTTTGTTTATATGTTTTAACTTCTATACAGTAAAAAAATATCAAAATGCTTTGGCCTATGCAGGGTTCCAAACAGCGAATTTTATACGCGCGGAAATTGATGTATTAAAAATAGATCAATGCGCGCGAACGATGGGCTTCCAATGCAACGAAAACGCGCTGGAAACACGATACAGCTGGCAACTGTGTACGTTTATATTATACTAGTAGTGCTCGCGGCTCCGCCCGCGTGAAAAAGTTTTTCCGGGACAAAAATATTTTCCCGGGATAAAAAGTAGCCTATAGCACTCAGGAGTTATGTAGCTTCCTATTAGTGAAAGAATTTTCAAAATCGGTCCAATAGTTCCTGAGATTAGCGCGTTCAAACAAACAAACTCTTCAGCTTTATAATATTACTAGCTTTTGCCCACGGCTTCGCCCGCATTAATAAGTTTTTCCGGGCTAAAAGTACATAAAAACCTTCCCGTTGAATCACTCTATGACTATGACGTTGATACAACCTTTAACAAATAATGCATTAATTTCGACCAAATTTGATTACCATAAAAACGGTTCTAGTGAGTTAATCTTAAAAGATAGACATATACAGTCGCGGACATTTTTTTTAGATCATTTCAAGAGGAATAATTCTTTCATACATATATTTTTGGTATCTTGAACCGTTTTCGCAGCGCACGCAATAGAAGCCCTCAAGGATGAATAATTTTCCCCGATTTTTTCACATTTTCCATTATTTCTTCGCTCCTAATAGTTGCATCGTGATGTTATATAACCTAAAGCCTTCCTCGATAAATGGTCTTTTCAACACAAAAATAATTTTTCAATTCGAACCAGTAGTTCCTGAGATTAGCGCGTTCAAACAAACAAACTCTTCAGTTTTATAGTATAGAAGAAGATTAGTATTAGTATAGATTATAAAGAATTATATGATAAATTTACACGCTGAAAACGCATGTCATCCGCGCGTAATTCCGAAATTCAATCATAACAAAAATAATTTATAAATTATATAAATTTTCATAGGTCCGTCTTTTATTCAAATTCAAGGCGATCTGTTGTCGGAGCGATAAGTCTGCGTCGACCTTAAACTGTAAACTGGAAAACGGCTCTGAAAGTAGAAGCCATTAACATTTCATCAAAGTAAAGTGAATACTTGATGAAGGTACACTCATCGATTCAGTCAAGTGTTTGTTTTGCGGGTCAATGATGTTGCTGTGGTCAGTTTTAAGGGTCCAATGCAAACATCTAAAGGCTATGTAGGTTTATTTACTGAAGTTGACCTCTTCGTAGCTTACCGTAATTCCTGGTTATTTTTTATTTACGCGGGAAAACGAGATTATCGTTTCCTAGTAAAGTTTCTCGAAGAATGTTGTAACTATGTGATTACAACAAAACTTTCGTGTTAAAGAATTCTTTGAATATAATTTTTACTTCAATATTGTGAACACGACTCAAACCTTATATTCATTATATTAGGTTTGAGTCGTGTCCACAAAAACTTACGTCAAAAAAAACAACGCTTAAGCTCGTTCAAGTATCAAAACTATATCTATTACTGCTGTAAATAAACAATACCATCAAAATCAAATAATTTTTTGTAAAATTTCATAAACCTAAATAAACTAAAATACAATGCAAAACCAAGAACGCAACATACACAAGTTCCATCATTCATTATTAAAAAAAATTCAAAAGTCATAACGTACGAATATTGACATGATTGTTTCATGCAGTAGGTACAAAATACAAATACAACATTTCCATAACATGCGAATAATATTTATTCACGAGAGCTCGTTTAAATCGGACGGAAAACGTTTTAATTTTTGATTCTCGTATTACATTCGGAATTTTTAAGAGGTGTGTTTAATTCCAGAGAGTAAATGAGTTTATGTTTCTTTCTACAAACTAAAATTGTATAACTATGCCTTCTAACTGTAAATTATCACAATTTTTTTGTTGACGTACTTATCCCATATTCAAGGAAGAAGATGATAAAATGCATACATTTTTGTATTTTTTTATTTCATTGAATGACGAGACCAGCATGCCGTTCGCCTGATGGTAAGCGATACGACCACCCATAAAGAGTAGAAACACCATTCAGCACCTTGAGTTACAAAGTACTGTGTGGCATTCCACTGCGCTCGTCATCCTGAGACATAAGATGTTAAGTCTCATTATGTCCTGTAGTTACACTGGCTACAATGTCCTTCAAACCGAAACAAAATAGTGCATGTATACTGCTGCCTGGCGATAGAGATAGACATTGCGGTGGTACCCACCCAGACGGACTCTTACATATGAGAGTCCTACCTGCAAACAAAACTTAGCTGTCAAATCCGTGACATATTGCATCTTAAACGTCATTTGAGCTGATGTTAATATGGGTTTGTTAAATAGCAAATATCTATACTAATATTATAAAGCTGAAGAGTTTGTTTGTTTGTTTGTTTGAACGCGCTAATCTCAGGAACTACTGAACCGATTTTGAAAATTCTTTCTCTAATAGGAAGCTACATAACTCCTGAGTGCTATAGGCTACTTTTTATCCCGGGAAAATATGTTAGTCCCGGAAAAACTTTTTCACGCGGGCGGAGCCGCGAGCGCTACTAGTCTTAAGATAAAAATAAAATAATAATACCAGCCCTGTATTAAATACTATCCCACTGCTGGGCATGTGCCTCCTCTACTACTGAGAGGATTTAGGCCTTAAAATAAATAAAATAAATAAAATAAAATACTTTATTCATCACGTAGGCGAACATAGTTGCACTTATGATATGTCAAGATACATTCAATTAATAATAATTATTACAAATAGTCACTTATATAACTAAAGACACATTTAAAGGGAGCAAAATCAATGTAAACTAAATATAAAGAAGCCAAGCTCGGGCTGGCAGGAAAGAGATAAAAAAAGAATATTTTTTATTAAAATTAATGGGAGGCACGCGTCGCGATCCTCACCGGTGAGGACACTACAGGCCCTAGCCTAGCTAACCTACCAGCCTTTCACTAGCTACCTAAGCGATGACTACCCGAAGAAGAAAGGCAGAAAGAAACTCCGGGCTTAATTTTTTGTCATCAATTGTCCATTGAATCTTTATATGATATATTTTTTTCTTTTTTTTTTTCCAAGTCTTTTGCATACAAAGTCAGATTAGTTATATAAGCTAATGCACACACATCACCGTTAAATAAGGATAAAATACAATTGAAGGAAATTTACAAACACAAAACACTATACCTTCAAAATAAAATGAGAGACCACAAATAAATAATTATAATTAAACGGTGTAAAACGTGCATACGCCTACATTTACAAACATAATTTTTGTTGATTTATTATCTGAATTTAAACATCAATACGCACAATTAAAATAATTTATAAGTTTAATAACAGGCAAGCGCAACACAATGATCGGTCGGTCGTCATTAACAAAATGATAATATGTCAACGCGAGAATAATAATATAATGATTATAAAATGTCAAATAATAATTTAATATTAATTATAATGTCAATATTGTAGATGGATACACCTAACATATTTAATGCAATCAACATCTAATATGTGTTAACATGGTTCGGTATTGTGTGCAGGACTAATTTTCCAAACTGTCTGATCATCAAGATAATCCGATACATTATAATACCCCTTAGACATTAACTGGCGCTTAACGTAACATTTGAATTTGTGTCCGGGTAGACTGGTTATTTCGGAGGGAAGTTTATTATAAAATTTAATTCCATTTGCTAAATATGATTTACTCGTTTTACAGAGCCTAAAATTTGGAACAACTAGTTTATTCTTATTTCTAGTGTTCAGACAGTGCAAGTCACTGTTTTTCATGAAAGTACTAAGGTTTTTGCGGACATACATAATATTCTGAAAAATGTATTCGGCCGGCAAAGTCAGTATATTGATCTCCTTAAACAGTTCTCTAAGAGAATCGCGAGAGCAGAGGTTATAAATAGCACGAATAGCTCGCTTCTGTAAGATAAAATGGTCTGCAGATCTGCAGAAGAACCCCACAGAAGAATGCAATATGACATAATACTGTGGAAGTAAGCAAAATATACCAATCTTGCCGTAGCCACGTCAGTTAAATGTCTAATTTTCCTAATAGCAAAGACGGCAGAACTCAATTTGCTTGCAATTTTTTGAATATGGGGTCCCCATTGCAATTTATTATCGACTGAGACCCCGAGGAAGACCGTTGAGGGTACTAGATCTAGTTTATTCCCGTCTAAATCAATATTTACTTCATTTTTATTGTTGAGTAACGAGAATCGGACACATTTAGTTTTCGCCGCATTTAAAAGTAAATTATTCGCAGAAAACCAGTCGGAAATCAATTTGAGTACTTTACTTGGCTCTGTAAGATGCTCTTCCCTTCTATTTACCTTAAATATTAACGAAGTATCGTCAGCGAATAACACAACTTCAGCCATATTGTTAACCATATAGGGAAGATCATTTATATAAACCAGAAATAAAAAAGGACCCAAAATGGATCCTTGGGGAACCCCAATCCTAACTAAGGACCCTGCAGAGAAGACGTTGTCGATAAACACTTGTTGTTTCCGATCTGTTAAATATGAAGATATTAGATTTAGCGCGTTTCCCCTAATACCATAATAACAAAGTTTTAAAATAAGGGTACTGTGATCGACGCAATCGAATGCCTTGGAAAGATCACAAAACACCCCTAGAGCATCCCGTGATTCCTCCCAAGCATTCAAAACAGCTCTAACTAAAGCACGTCCAGCATCTTGTGTAGACCTGCCTTTTGTAAATCCAAACTGCCTATCATGTAATATTCTATTTTTATTAAAGAACACCAGCATTTGATTAAGCAATATTTTTTCAAATACTTTACTTAAAGCTGGTAAAATAGAGATAGGCCTATAATTAGAAGGAGTGTTTGAGCAACCTGCTTTAAAAATTGGCACTACTTTACTAATCTTCATAAGATCAGGAAATATGCCGTCTCTAATGCAGGAATTAAAAATATTAGCAAGGATTGGGGCGATGCTAACTATTACTGACTGCAATGCTTTAACAGACAGACCCCAAAGATCTTCAGTGCTTTTCATGTGTAGGCTCTTAAACACTTTTATGATATCATATTGTGTAACAAACTCAAATTTGAAATTAGGTATTGATAAATCTAAATTGCGTTTTAAAAATGATTCGGCTGCTCCTGGTGAGGATGGCAGACAATTTGTTGTCTCAAACGGTATATTAGTAAAGTAATGTTCAAAGTAATTAGCCGTAATATTTGTATCTGAAACTAGTTCGTCATTAATGTTCAATACAATCTTGTCATTAGACTTAGTTTTGCCAGTTTCAGTGTTAATAATTTTCCAAGTTGTTTTAATTTTATTGTCAGAGTTTTTAATATTACTACTAATATAAGCAGCCTTAGCATACTTACATACACTTTTAAAAATATTAGAGTATGATCTTACGTAATTAGTAAATTTGACGTCGGGTGTAAAGGACCTTCTATCATATAATTCGTAAAGAACATCTCTACTACGCCTTATACCTTTTGTTGCCCAAGCACTGAATGATATTTTATTTTTTAGTGGTACTGATTTTACACCGCATGTCTTATTAAATACATTTGTAATACCATTTAGTAATGTTTCAAACATATTGTTTGGGTGGTCTGAGTCGCAAGTCAGCATAGGTAACACAGAGTTAAGTCTAGTGCTAAATTTCTGCAAATGATGTTGAGAAAGGGGTCTAAATTTAATAATGTTTTTACTTTTATTTACTTTACAATTAAGTTTGACCATTTGACAAGTGTGGTCTGAGCGAACCCCGGCTAATAATTCTTTATAATTAAGTTTAAAATTTGTAATTACATTATCAATACAAGTGGCCGAAGTTGAAGTTAGTCTAGTTGGCTCTAGAAAGTGACAGTTAAGATTAAAAGATTGAAGCAATGTCAAGAAAAGACTTTTTTCTGTGGAATCTATCAGTAAGTCTATATTAAAGTCACCGCAGACTAAAATCTTACTATTCATTTTAAGTTTTTTAAGAATATCCTCCATTTTAGAAATAAAAGTTAATATGTTAGCTGTAGGAGGCCTATATACGCATAATATGATATAATCTCCGGTCTCTGCACACGCAACCTCACATACTCGTTCAACAGAAAGCTTTGTAATATCTTGTCTTTCCTTGTACAAGACACCATCTTTGATGAGAATCATAGTGCCCCCACCTTCTGCTGAAATCCTAATGAACGAGCTGGCAACTCTGTAACCATTAATACTAAATGCCATTCTATCTGGTTTCAACCATGTCTCCGTAAAACACAAAATATCAACATTATATTTTTCTACAAATAATTCAATGTCAAGGACTTTGCCAGAGAAACGATTTATGTTTTGATGAGTTAATATTAAAAACATGTCATCTTTCTCTGTTGTCATACTTAATTGTTTAAATTATTGACTACAATAGTATTAGTAGTACTACTAAAACATGTAGTTATCGAGGACTTCGTCATACTACTTATGACTGTCTTAATATTATAAGCTAACAATGTAGCAATACAATGTCTACATGTCTTTGTCAGATACACAGTATCTCTGGTCAAATTATAACTACATTTTCCAATAAAATTATTGACGTCCAGAAATATAAATTTATCACTATAATGAGTAACCAAGAAGTGCATCTGCTTATTAAGTGTATGGATATGATTGTTTACCCTATCAGACACATTTGACATATAAGGAAATGCGCAAAGTATTATTTTTTGACAATTAAGGCTTATCATAGAGGCTATACTGTTTGAAATATCATTTTTGGTCAAATTACAACTATTCCCTACTAATATTGCAATACAAGACTCAGGAGTATATGTCTTGCTAACTACTTGTTTTATAATCTCTTTATAGAGCATTCCTGGGAAGCAATAACTCATAGCGGAGTGCTCTAGGTTATTGCTAAGAGATGCCCCAAAGCCTTTTCCTATACTGTCTGAGAACACAACAGTGGGAGGTACATTACAAGCCTTTATAGTTATAGGATAGCTCTCATCTACCTGGGAGTTCACCAGGTTAGCGCTCTCAGAGTCAACAAGGCCGGGCATGTTCATCTTAACCACAGATGAAGTGTGTCCAGAGTCTTTACTATCAGAACATGAATGAGTACTACAATTATTGTTAGAATTCTTTATAAGTGCCATGAGATCATCAATTTTGTTTTTAGAAGTAAGAAAGTTATTATATGTTATACTCAGAGACTGTTCCAGTGTTTTAATTTCACACAATAACCGCTGTGTATCAGCCTCATATATAAGCTTACTATCTTAGTCCACCACGCTGGCCTAGTGCGGGAAAACAGATCTTAAGATGCCGACCTTAAATTAACAGCGTCTCAGCTAATATCTTCAGAGCAAAATTGAGTTGCATACGGCTCTAAGAATCGGATCCAGAATTTCACGATTAACAGGTCAAATACGCCGTCCCAAGAGATGGGGTTTTTGTAACATAACTCTTTAAAAGCCTTTAATTTAGTCTCAAAAGTAATAACATGCATAGTATATTAACTGTAAGACAACTGATGTCTTCCCCAGCTTGTTCCAAGTAAAATGAAATACAAAAAGAAGCTTTTAAAATAAAAATTTAATATTCATGTCATATGATTTGGCAAAAGCCTAGTGTGGCTCTTTTATATAACTTCAAGTGACAAGCTAAAGAATTACAACGAAAGTGGAATTACGTTAAGAATAGACTTTAACCTTTATTTTGCTAAACTAGGTTACTTACGGCTTTGATCGTGAAATGTGTTTTAGACATAAAGTGTACTAAAAATTACTTTCTGAGCAACCTTTATCTACAAATGAATCTTTATAAAATAATTGTAGTATGTACCTATTTGAACTATTGAAAATAGTTATATGTATATTTGATGACACAAGTTTCTTTTTGTTTGCATCGGTGTATCTATCCTTATATAATCATAAAACATCCTACACAAAGAATTATGGATGTGTGTATGTTACTCTTTCAAGTAAAAACTACTAAATAGATTTCGATAAAATTTGGCACACGGGTATATCATGTCCTATGTTAAGACATAGGCTACTTTTCATCCCGAGAAAATATAAAGCGGGACTTTTATCCCGAAAAAACTTTTTAACGCGGGCGGAGCCGCGGGCGAAAGCTATTTACATATAGAGAAACAATTAACGAAAAATTAATCTGCGTTCAAAAACCACTAAAAACCGAAAAATAATTCAACATTGCCTATAATATGATTATGTACTCATTTTGAACTCGGTGACTGAGTGAAAATTGGTTATCAGTATTATTTTTCGGTTTTAGTGGCTTTTGAATGCGGTTTAATTTATTGTACGTCACCAAAGCAGTCATATAATTCTTATAATATAACTTACTTATATTATATACTTAAATATTATAAAGCTGAAGAGTTTGTCTGTTTGGTTGAACTCGCTAATCTCAAGAAATACTGAATCGATTTTGAAAATACTTTCACTAATAAGAAGCTACATTACTTCTGAGTGATAGAGTTGGTGCATTACTTTAAATGAAACAGCAAGTAACACGAAAAAGAAGCCGATCTGTGCAAAACAGCATTAAAATTGGTTAAGTAATGAGGCAATCGTTCATATTTCAAATATTGTTATAATCAGGAGTGTGTGTGTGTAGTTGGGATATCGCTCCACCTCTTTCTATCGCAGGCATTGTAATTCTAAATGACGTCACGTGAAAATACTTCAACTATTTTTGTGTCTTAACACTTACCCCTTGAACCTAATTTCTGTCTATTATATAGGCCCTATCAGTATTCAATTAATAAAAGATTTTACATCCCTAAACTATATTTAATTACAAAGATAAGCATCATTTCATTCTTCGAAAGCAGAATGATTAGAAATTACGTAAGAAGATATATCGAAATATAGCACATGTCAGCTGTAATTATGTAATCCATACATATTGATATAGGAGGAGACGTGCGGATGAATGTATTCAATATCATACAAACGTTATTAACGTGAAATGAGAATTATTGGTATCTAGATAATTCTCGTGTCATGAAATAACTTTACTGGAAAAAAGAAATATGGAGCTCGTTACAGACCCTTTCTATTCTACTAACCATTTACGTGGAACTATTGGATGTTAAGTTTTTACCGTCTAGGGATTCGTTTTGTAAGAA
Source organism: Lapara coniferarum (assembly GCA_949316025.1). Classification (NCBI taxonomy): domain Eukaryota; kingdom Metazoa; phylum Arthropoda; class Insecta; order Lepidoptera; family Sphingidae; genus Lapara; species Lapara coniferarum. Next base: position 15,215,212 of record OX438922.1, read on the forward strand.
TTGTTAAAACTAAACCAGAAAGTAAGAACCTCTGTCTGAGATACAAAACAATAGGTCTTTTTGTTCTTTGGAGACCATCCTTAAAAATTAGAATTAATATCACCTTAGCGTAGATTTTTTCTTTTACAAAGCTTTTATCCTTTTTTCTAAATTTCGCATATACCTAATGTTACATTATGAATACATGAATATTTTATGAGTTTTAAAGTACCTACGTTGTTTAGCAAAAGTTGGTTGGTATAAATACAATCTCTTTCAGAAGTTCAGAATATTACAAAGTGCGTCAGATAAAAGTATGATTAAAATATTGACAAATATGATTCAAAATTGCTTTGATTAATTATCTACCTGGATAGATACTGAACGTTTCAAACGCATCGAAAAAAATAGAGGCGAATAATTCCCCACTAAATGAGTTCGAGTGAATTATTTGTAACCCCCGACAAAAAAGTGGGGAGTTATAAGTTTAGGGTGTGTATCTGTGTATCTGTATGTCTGTCTGTGGCATCGTAGCTCTCAAACGAATGGATCGATTTGGACGCGGTTTTTTTGTTTGAAAGCTGTTGTGACTGCGATGGTTCTTAGCTATAATTTATGAAGATCTGTTAAGGAGTGTGAAGATTATCAGCTCATTTCCAACTTAAAAAATCCGAATGACTTTAAATTTGGTGTACTGTGACTTTGGAAATATTTTTAAACATGAGTTGATGCTGCGGCATCATGTAGTCTGCGGGATATCCAACTCCTTAGCAATTAATAGCAGATAGTGTTTGGGCTCATAAAGATGAGCTCAACGAGTAGGTGACAGATTATCAAGGTCACATGATGGAGAATAAAGTAATTTAAAAAGTTTGAAAAAATTATAAAATTAAAATTTAAATAACCCCCGACACAAAAAATATTACTAGGTACATAAACGACAAAGACACTATTATTATTTTACTTTTTAGAGATTTTTTGTGTCGGGGGTTATTTAAACTTTAATTTATTTGTTGTTTTAGTTTCATTTGCAGCACGTCCCTGTATGCATATAATTAATCAAAGCAGAATTGTTTTTTATCTGCGTATGAAAATGTTATGAATTATATTCCAATTCGCATTGTTTTTAAATAGTTTCTTTACAATTAAAATGGTAGGAAACTATGGAATTGTGTACCTATCCTATATCAAGGATCGATCTCACTCGATTTGATTGACCTAACTAACATGCGAGATAATGCACTACGAACGGATACAAATATCCTACCATCGGCATTTCTGTTATTTGTCAACTTATTTATTAATTAAGACGCAAAACGGGGTTGATAATGGACTCAAAATTAACTTTTAATAATCATATAGACCACATAGCATGTCTTTCTTTGCTTTATAATATTCTTTTTAATCCTCTCAAATCTTCTTATTCTTAAATCTCGATGTGAATTTCTTCATGACACATATGACAAGCGTTTGCGATGGGGCGGTTGCGGACGACAACTTAGACGTGAGTCAGAGGAAGCCCGCAGCCGTCCCTAATGAGCCGAAGATGGCCATAAAAAAAAAAAAAAGCGTTTGCGATCATCAGAGAGCCTGATATTGAAAATGCCGGCACATTCTACATCATTTATGGACAAATATTTTGCCATTCAAGCCATTCGATTGTGGAATGCCTTCCCGGCTCATGTAAGACGTGTGAAATCACTACTATTTTTTAAAAAATTGTTAAGAACCGCTTTCTTTCTTGCTGAATTTATTGTCTTATTCCTTACATTCATGTTTTTTAATCGACTGTCTCGGTGGCGTTGTTGTATTACAGTACGACTGCAAAGCTGAGGTCTCGGGTTCGATCCCCGGGTCGGGCAAAGTGATATTGAGTTTTTCTATTCAGTATCAGCTCGGAGTCTGGAATTTGTGCCCGATATGGCGATAGGCTCGCCCCCTATCACATCATGGGACGGAATAATGGCGAAAAGTGGGTGCACTAGTTGCGCCTCTGCCTACCCCTTCGGGAATAACAGGCGTGAGTGTATATGTATGTATATGTATTGTAATTACATGTATGTATTTTGTCACAATATATTCTGTGTTGTATAGTGTACACCTCAACTGTTTTTGTTTACGCGGAGAAAGTGAATTATTACTACCGCCCAGTGTTCAAGTGGAACGACTGAGCGGTTATGTTGGGTTCACCGTGCCTTACGACCCGACGTTGAGCCGCCCGGAGAGATGGAAAACGTCGGGCGACCGCCGGGCCGAGTCCCTAACCTATGTACACCGCTCGGCATACCAACTAAAACTCCGCGGTGGCCATTTTCGGCGCATTAGGGACGGCTGCGGGCTTCCTCCGACTCACGTCTATCCGCAACCGCCCCTTTCTTTTCCTTTCTTTTTCTTTCCCTATCTTCATGCTACGGTTGTCTGTAAGGAATTGTCTCGAGTGATAAGACCGCCAATTGTACTTTAATTCTAGTAGATATACTACATTTTTCTATTGTACGTGTACAATACACACACACACACACACATACACTCACGCCTGTTATCCCGAAGGGGTAGGCAGAGGCGCAACTAGCGCACCCACTTTTCGCCGTTATTCCGTCCCATGATGTGATAGGGGGCGAGCCTATCGCCATATCGGGCACAAATTCCAGACTCCGAGCTGATACTGAATAGAAAAACTAAATATCACTTTGCCCGACCCGGGAATCGAACCCGAGACCTCAGCATTGTAGTCGTACCTACCTTATACAACTACGCCACCGAGGCAGTCACAATAAAATCACGTGTACAATAAAGTATTATAAATATAAAAAAAATAGTAGCTACCGCATTTCGTAGTTTAAGTTTCATTCTCAGAATTAGTAAAACGTTTAAAACTGCAATTACCCTCAAAGTTCTTTATTTCTCTTTTGTCCTAACAATTCTAGATTTCTGTAGCACCGTTTGGAGCACTTGCTATAAAAACACATAAATAGAATCGAAAAAGTACAAAAGAAAATTTTGAAGTCACTTGACTATCGCGTTAACGGTGTAGATGAATCATAATCATGATGCTCTGCATAGACATAAGATTCTTAGTATTTACAATAGGCGTAAAATGTTCGATATTATTTTTCTGTTCATAGTTTTAAATTCGTTAATCGATTCCTCGAAACTTCGGGCCAAGATATCTTTTATAGCAGGTGCTCGTCTTCCTATACGCTCCTCGCGTTCATTCCCAGTTTTTGCTCCTCCACGATTTCATAAAACATACACACTAAACACCTTTTTATATCGTTCCACCAGCACATACAATAAGGAATTTTCTAACATAGACATTTTTAACATTACCATTAGTTTTATATTTAAATATATGTAACTAATATTAATATATGCATAACTTATATAATAAAAGTTTAATTAAAAAAAATGAAAAAAAAACAAAAAAATCATATAACAAATGAGTTTTTGCCCTTTTTAGTATATATTTCGGCATCTTGATAGTGCATATAATCCGATGTCTAGTAATATGAAACTGTGACGTCGCCGAGTGGCACCGGCCATAACGCTCTACATGCGTGAGAAAGAGATAGCGCGATAACTCCACCACACCGTCACTCTTGCTCACAAAAATATTTCAAATATGAATAGCTGTTTTTTATTCAACCAGTTGTGATGCTGATTTCACAAAAGAATTTCTCTTTCATTTTCTGTTATAAATAAAAGAATGTATATGGGAGGCTAGTGATCTGCGATCCTAACTATTCCTGGTGATGAGCATACAATTTTTTTTTTTTTTTTTTATTTATTTAATTCCCAAAAAATATATTTCACATAATAAGGTTTTGGTCCCCTGGCACCCAAACTAGGTTAAACCTGTATTTTGGGCGACAGTGTTCCTCCGCAAGTATACATGATTTGGGATTTATATCTATATTAGTAACATTTTAATCTGCTATGGAAATCTCAGTTTTTTTTTTTTGTTTTATTATGGGTAATGTGTGCGCGTGTGAATGTGTTTGTGTGTGTGTGTGTGTGTGTGTGTGTGTGTGTGGTGTGTGGTGTGTGTGTGTGTGTGTGTGTGTGTGTGTGTGTGTGTGTGTGTGTGTGTGTGTGTGTGTGTGTGTGTGTGTGTGTGTGAAATGTGTTTGTTTTAGAATTTAGGAATTTCAAGTAGAGGAGAAGAGGCTTTCTATGTCATCATATGTTTGTTCCATGAGCCATGGCTGTACTTTGTTTTTAGTTACGTGCTTGTTAAGTCTATATATGGAGAGAATTTTATTAATTTTATTGTATAGCTTAGAACTAAGATAGTAAAACTGGTGTTTCATAAAGTTGGTATGATGTATAATAGGAGGGAAAACAATGTCAGCTCGACGCTTTTCGGATGTTATTAATGGTTCTCTGTGCTTTCTTAGTATACACTGTAGTACATACAATCACCAAGGATCACCACCTCCGCGGACGGATACTGCGCGATTACATGGTCAGTCCCCGCTCAGACATGATCCAGAATGGGAGTAGATCCTGTGTCACCGTTATGGAACCTGTACAGACCGGTATAGATACGGGTGAATCCCCTATGGTTTACGCGCAGCCACAAGATGGACAGGTCCCGATGTTCAAGGCCCCGAGGGCGGCGATAACAGATATCTTCCCGTATGAACACGCACACACCGGCTTTACAGAGGAAAACGTACTCCAATGAATAGCCGGGGTAGTTGAGGTACGATATATCATCCCGGTAGATAACTGTGTCTCCGTCAAAAAAAGAAAGACAGGCCGCGTCGTCTCAAGGTTATGGTGGACGTCGTCGAGATTGCTGAGAGTCCCCTGACATTGCAGAAATCAGAAATTGACATGGAGGGGTGTCCGGCGTAAAAACCTTAAATATTTTTTAATAAAAATGAATCACAAAACTGTAAACGAATACAATTAGAATGTCTCCAAAAAACGCAACTCGTTAGTCAATGTCATATAATTTTGACGTCTGTGATTGATCAAGAGATCAGTCACGTGTTTACTGTTTGTCTCTCAACCAATCCCAATCAAACGAAACCGAGTAGTTTCGTGGTTTTTGCTAGATTCTAAGCCTGTGATGTAGAAGTGCTGCTAGAGGAACCTTACAGATCAGAAGTTATCAATTAAATCTAAAGAGCTTTATCGGGGTTGCATATCAAGCTAATAGTGAAGGCGAGTCAGCGATCGATTTAACTCGTGTGTATGTTTAAGTATCTCTCTTATCTGGTTTTAAGTACTTTTAAGTTTTATAAGCTTGTATTCGATATTGTAGGTGGTAGTATGGCTGACTGAAAATCACACTGCTTTAGTTTTTGAGCCCCTAAGAAACTTTGTAAGACTAACAACCCTAACATAATTATCTTGGCATATTCAGAGAAGAAATGTAGCAAAGATAACTTCTTGGATAATTCAATACTAGTGAGATTTTATCGCGATATTCTTGATAAAATCAGTACTACAGCTTTAAAGACTAATATAATAAATAGAGAGACAGTAAAAGAATGTGTTTTGCTACATATATTCTCGTTTTGTTTCTTATTACTTACTTAAAACGGTTGTATTAACAAATACATCCAGATAAAATAAAATGCTGATTACCTATTTAGCAGTCACAATGTATTCATGAATCTAAGTGAATAACATGAAAACATACAATAACGAATTTAAAAATGTATAAAATATGTAGAATTTAATTTAAAAATGTGGACACATTTTGAAAACCCCGTCTCATATAGATAAAACTAAATCCAACACCATTACACGACCAAATGAACTTCATTTAGTCCACAATTGAATTACTTCCCTCTTACGTTATTGGGTTTCGCGTTCCTGCAATAAACAGCGAGAGTAAGGGCAGGTGATTTACTCCATCCACGGAAGCCCACGACGCTGTAGGCTGTAGCTAATCTCCCGCCAAATGACGTAATATCCGACGCGAAATCTTTGTATCATGCTTAGAGAGTTAAATTCTCTCAGGTACCTCTGCCTACCCCTATGGGGTAGCGACGTAACACTATGTATGTTATTAATGTATGTGATGTTATGAAGTTGATTCAACATTTCATACAATCGATTAACAAATAATTTTTCATGTCAATTCCACCAACAAGAGAAGGACCGCAACAGCGGTACGCGCAGGGGCGGTTGCGGACGACAACTTAGACGTGAGTCGGAGGAAGCCCGCAGCCGTCCTTAATGCGCCGAAGATGGCCATTACAAAAAAAAAATGTCAATTCCACAGGTCTTCGATTCATTTTTTCCGAACTTTAGTTTGAAGTTTCAGCCATTCCAGGATAAAAGTGTGCCCTAATTTAAGAACATAAGAGTAATTATTTTAGTGATTAATAACCACCAAATTTCTGACATATGAAGAAAAAGATTTCCGCTTTTTGTATGCGTGTTGGGCCTCAAAATATAACCAGGTTCAAACTTTAGGAATGTGAAAGAGGAGAAATATGGATATTAGATCAAATCAAAAATATATTTAGACCCCTCCAGATATACCTAATTTAAAAAAAAACGTTCATAATAAGTGTAGACTTAAAGCAAAATAAATCTGAAAATCAGAGGTCCCTAAAATTAAACTATTCATTGTAAAACTTTAGTTTTTAGTAGCTCTATGCAAATATATATAAACTGTCTTGGTGAGAATTTTAGGCCCGTTTTTGGACATGTCCTTTTCCGACATGTCTTTTTCTACTTCTAAGTCAAACTCTTGTAGGATATATTTGTATACCTACGCACGGAGGGCGACTTCCGTACATAACGTTTCAAACCCAATGGCCCGCGGAAGTATGCAGCGTCCTGGGATCAGGCTGTTCAAAGAAGCCGGTATGATGGTATTGACTGGCAAGGGATAATCAACTCTCGTCAGTTGAAACTCTATCTGGACCCTTATCTGCTTACCATAAAGTGTAGTGTGGTCATATGTCATGCCCGCATATCAAACCAGTGTAATTGACGTGTAATTGGTCTTTTTGGTCATACTATGGACGCGGATGGCTGGAGTGTATAGGCGGGTATGCCTGGGGACTTTTTATTTTTTGTGTAAGTACTAACATGTTTATTAAGTTTTTTTTTAATCCATTTTTTTTGTATACCTGTGTTATTTGTTCTTGTATTCCCGTGTGTACCTAACGCTTGCCATCTGATCCAGAGACAATGGCCAAATAAAGATTTTCTTTCTTTCTAATTGGAAAATAGCGAGTAACATAGGCTACTTTATATCCCGGGAAAAATTTTCACGCCTGCGGATCCACATGCAAAAACTAGTTTTTTATACGACGGTGATCACACTTCTGATAAGTCGACTCATTCATGCGGCTTAACTGGGTCTACCACTTACCCACTCCAGGGTCTGTAGCCAAGACACCTTTCTTCTAACAAAAGCGAATGAGAATGACGTATTCGTGCAAAAGACTTATCGATCGGATATGTCATTCCCATATTTTTTTTGTTTTCTTTTGGCATTGACGATTGTAAAGGCGTCTTTGATACAGCACCAGGTATGCCACACCCACCACTACACACCACTCACCACACACCACTCAAGTCACCAACTTGAGTCAAAAGACCAAAGCATTTCGTGACCGACATGAATCACAACAGTTTTTATCACGTTCTACGCAGTAATAAAACAATAACCTTAATTTATCTACTAAACCACGGCAGCATAACTCAATTATATCGGCCTGAGATTCACAAAATAATCGCGGTGGCAATACCACGTGTTCTATTCAGAATAAATTGTGTCGTAAATAAGAGCCGCGGGAACAATTTAATAGAATAAAATTTACATTTTGTTACCCGTAGCCGACTGAAGAGGCATTTTTCGCCTTGCTCCCTTTCAAAATAAATGAAAATCTAATAGCACAGATTGACGTGTTTATGTTACTTTTGGGAATTTTAACACTGTTTATTTGATTGTTATTCAAACGTGAATTGTGTTTATATTTATACAAATATCATGATTATATTAATCATTTTATTATAAAACTAGACTTCTGCTCGCGGCTTCGCCCGCGTGAATGAGTTTTTCCGGGATAAAAGTGTCGCTTTGTATTTCCCCGGCATAAATTATACATATAAACCTTCCTCTTGAATCACTCTATCTATTAAAAAAAACCGCATCAAAATCCGTTGCGTAGTTTTAAAGATCTAAGCATACATAGGGACAGACAGCGGGATGTGACTTTGTTTTATACTATGTAGTGATCAGTAATATTCACAATAAACTCTCTTTCTGTTGCAAGGGATGTATCCCAAACCGTAGTGGGATCTTATAGTTGAAGCTTTTTTAGTCGACTCATCTAAACACGTTAAACTTTTGAACAATTACAATTTGTGTCTGATATGGGGAGTAACTCGACCCCTATCACATCATGTGACAGAAATACAAGCAGTGCTACTGTAATAGCACACCTCTGCCACTTACGCCTTTTTTCCAAAGAGGTATATTTGGAAAAAGGCGTAAGTAAGTGGTTGTATATAAAATGTACAAGCGTAGTCTATAAGCCACACACATAAATTTAGTTTTTTAAGAGATAAAAACCTAGAGATTGAAGTAATCTGGTACCGACTGAAGCAATAAATCTGCATTAACCATTAACACGTTCGGCAACTGATCTCGTAAAATCGACTTTCGTGTACTAAGTACATACATTCGTATATTTGATTTTGAACATTTTTGGAGCGCAACAGAATCAATAAGTTATTACTTATTTCTTATCCACCGAAATAAACAATTATTATAAACGTTTTTAAAACATGTAAATATTTTATTTCATTCGGTTCAATCATCAATAATTACTGACCTAAAGGCAACAAATATTATGTACTTAGATACATTTATTCATTATGATGCCGACAGTAATTACAGTTTAATCCTGCCCATCCTTTAGCGGGAGAAAACGTTTTACGCTAAGTTAGTAAGTAAATAACAGAATGTTAGATTTAAGGTACACACGTCGATACCAAAGTCTGGCCTCGTTAATAAATAATAAACAGTAATGGCGGCCATTTATATGCGTCGAAAAACGTCCAAAACATTCTCGATGCACGAATTTTTGTAATGAAATTGAATTGAGTATATTTACGGGATATTTAAAGATATAAATAATATATCAATTTCCAATGCTTTTTCTGAGCTTCCTTACATAGAAAATTAATATTTTGGTTTGTAAGGCCTCAGTCCTTACAAATCAAAATGGGCAAGTCGGCTTGCCCACCGTAACATAAAAGCTATCCATCAAATAAACTATAACGTCACTCAGTATAAAAGTGAAAGAATTTTGCAATTTTATTCATATTACTGAAATTGTTAATTTATTAGTGTTGTATTTTGTTCCATGAATAACTTTTATCTGATGTTTGAAAACTCAAACCATACATTTATTGTATTCCGAAATTAGAAATCATCTGAACTTGTACACGAGCCAACGTTCGTCGCGTAACGCTGTTACTGAAATGAATTGAAATTTAAAATTAACAAACTCTTAAGAGAATTTGCTCTAATCATTAAGTTTTACTTTAAGTCCTTGCAGGGACTTATTGTTTCAATTTCCGATTAAACAACTCGAGGATGGTATTTCCTTTCATTACAATAATAAAAAAACGGTTTTTGACACTTCAAAATGTTTAGAATGGTTGAGAAGGAAAGTTGAGCGTGCTTAAAATGTGAAAAGAAAACACGACTCCCTTTCGTCTAATTGGGAGTTGAGATACAATTTAATAACACGTGACTGGCGTATTGGACACTTGATCAATCAAAAAACATCGAAAACGACATCGACTTACGAGTTGTTTTTTAACATGCTTTTATTAGCTTCAGACGTATGTATGTATGTCTGAATGTATGTAGCTTACACTTTGAACATGATTTTGACCCACTTCAAAACGTTAGATTAAATCGAAATTTGGGACAGTTATCAAGGACCAATGGCAATACAATATTTGAAACTGAAAAATACGTTTTTATAGAAATCCAACTAAATAAATAATACTTAAGTTTTCCTTGTGCTTCAATAAATGGCGCCAGCATAGAATTAAATCGCGTCATGGTTATCAAGCAAGCGAAACTATATAAGTTCGCATTTTTAAAGATCTTACTTGTTTTTTAGTGAACTAATAAACACGCTGTGTAAAAAATAAAAAAATATTTTTATAAAAATATAGAAAATATTTTTTCTAAAAAATAGAAAATATTTTTCCATAAACTTGAATTGAGAATGGTGTAAATAAGAAAAAAAAATGTATTTTATTGTAAAAAAAAGCGAGGGGTGCATGTTGTCAATAGTTATAAATATTTTATTGACATATAATATGAGTAGAAGAATTTAATCATTCTGATAATATCTTAAAAAGCACCCCACGCTTTTTTTACAATTAAATACATGTTTTTTTGTAGACATTCTAAGCATATGATAGATTTATTACAGAACGTCGTGAGTCGTGACGTATTGTAAAACAGTTTTTTTTGTCAAATTTTTATTGCGTTGATATGACGAGGTGAGCTTGCCGTTCGCCTGATAGTAAGCGATACGACCACCCATAAACAGTAGCAACACCATCCAGTAACTTGAGTTACAAATTACTGTGTGGCATTCCATTGCCATCATCCTGTGATATAAGTTGTTAAGTCTCATTATGTCCAGTAGTTACACTGGCTACAGTGTCTTTCAAGCCGAAACACAGTAGTGCATGCATAGTGCTGCTTGGCGGTAGAAATAGATATTGCGGTGCTACCCACCCAAACGGCCTCTGACATACTCCTTAATACCGTTAACCTAAGTGTTAATGCATGGCGTGGTCTACTCGAGTGCCAAATTGCATCCGAACCCGATCAGCTGTTTCTGCATTTACTGCTAACAAACATTCAAACATGTTCACAACCTTTCGTATTTATAACATAAGTAAGATTATAATATATAAGTTGCAAAACGATAACATAAGAAGACGTAATATATCACTATTTGGTGATAATGTTTTCAATCAAAATCCAGTGTAAATTTTTTAATTACTATGGATTAGAAAGTTAATAACTTTAACTGAAATCTCATCGAATAAGTGTGTTACAACTCAATCTACCCATAAAGCTATACAGCTTAACGACAGATGCCATTAGACAAAACCGGGATTTTCGGCTTAAACCTCTCTTCGGGATGCGAATAGGTTTAAGATTTTAGGAATGAATCGAGGTCATTGAAGATCTAAACTCAAATAAAACAGGAACTGACTGTCTCTAATTGTTTAAAACACATTGTAGCTAGCGTAATTAAATATATATAGAACTTTAAGCCCGTTTTTGAACATGTCCTTTCAGTCAGAAATTAGTAATCAAAGAGGAGCCTAAAGAATCCCTTTGAAAAATTTGGGAAGTTAGTAAAGTTAATTAGTAGACAGGTTAATGACAATGGCTACACTCCCGATTCGGTAACTTAATCCACTAATTGGGTTGGTCTGACAAATTTCAATTTTAGCTACTTTATGTATTACGTGATTCATGTTTGTATAAAAGTCATTTTGAAAATCGATTGTACATTACTGGTTGTATGTGGTTTTAGAATAATGATGTCTGTATATAGAAATGGTTGATTAAATGCGGTTTCAATATTGTGTGTATCAGTCAACATTCTATTTGGACACCACTCCGCTTAACTTCAAATAGAGTGTGATCACTTTGCCGAGCTCTAAAAAATCACAATACGTCCACAGTTATGGTATAATATATAATTAGGTATCACAATTATGTAGGTAGTCAGAATCATGAGTTGGACAAAAAAGCATAATTATATTATGTACTAGCGGCCCGCCGTGGCTTCGCACAGGTAGCAAAGCATAATATTATATGCCGAAATTTGTTTTTCTCTCATACAATACCTTTATGTAATATACTCATAAACCTTCTTCTTGAATCAATCCGTCAACTGGTGAGACATATGAAAATACGTTCGGTAGTTTTTGAGTTTATAAAAAGATAAAAAATAGTCTGTCCTTCCGTGGATCTCAAACTATCTTCATACGTATTCTCTCGTAGTTCCACCTGCAAGAAAATATTTGCCGGGATAAAAGTCTCGGGTTATGTTTTTCCGAGATAAGAAGTAGCAAAGGTCCTTCCCAGGGTCTTAAACTATTTCTCTTTCAAATTTCATCGCAATCAGTTCAGTGATTTGACCGTGACGGCTACACTCGCGAGAAAAAAGAATCCGAGATAAATTTGCCTGTTTATGTTCTTCCGGGACAAAGTAGCCTATGTCCTCCTCTGGATATCAAACTATCTCCATACCTACTTATTTTATTGTGAAGGTTCCACACGCAGAAAAAGATTTTCCGGAATGAAAGTCCCGTTTTATTTTTTCCCGTAATAAGATATAGCGTAGGTCCGTCCCAGGGTCTTAAACTATCTCCCTATCAAATTTTATCGAAATTAGTTTAGTAGTCTGGCCGTGAAAGCTCCACGCGCGAGAAAAATCGCTTCGTAAATAAGCCATTATTTCTCGTAAAAAGTAAAGGATAAAAATGGTTATTATGGGTTATCCCTAAGAGATAAACATATACCATCGCGGACTTTTTTGTAGACCTTTTTAAGGTGTACAATACTGTAGTACATTATTTTGATCTATCTCCTAGGGTTTAGCCAGCGTTTGCAATGTAGGCGCAAAGAAATTTATTCATTTACGACATCACATTAGATACCTCTAAAATTATCAGTGTTCCTGTATTATATTATGCATGTATTATACATAAAAACCTTCCTGTTGAATCACTATATCTATTGAAAAAACCGCATCAAAATCCATTGCGTAGTTTTAAAGATCTAAGCATACATAGGGACATAGGGACAGACAGCGGGAAGCGACTTTGTTTTATACTATGTAGTGATTAATAGCTCAAAAAAGAAGAAGAACTAAATAGGTGTAGAGGTAAAGATCAGTTACATCTAACTACGGCATGCACAATACAATATGTAACTACTCGGAAAATCCTTCTCAGTAATACGTAGGTACATTACAGGACAACGGTTCCCTTCTTTAGCAAATGAAAAAGTCGCTTGTAAAGTGAAAGGTACTCTTTGAATAAAACTGCGAGGGATTTTGTCGTATTGAAAGCGATTCTGAGAGCGATTTAATTCCCTATTTATATTTTTTAAATTTAGGATAAACGGTTACCTACATGACGACGTTTATAATAGGGAGACGTTAACTGTAATTCAAAGTGCTCAATGGTGTTTCAGCTTTTTATGGGAGGTCGCATCGCTTATCATCAGATGCGAGGGAAGCTAGTCTCGTCACTAAGCTGCTTAAAAAAACATATAACGAATATCAAGATAGACAAAGTGGACGATTGTCTAGTTGGGAATGGAACGATCTGACGTGACAATATCCGGTGGTTCAAAACCTCTATCTGACTTTTCGAAATTACGTGTGTTTTGTTTAGCAATTATCGTTTGCTTTAACCACGAAGAAAAGAAGAAGAGCTTTAACGGCTAAGGGAAACATCGTGAATAAATCTACATACCTCAGAATTTCGAGGGTATGTGAAGTCTGCCAACCCGCACTAGGCCAGCGTGGTGGACTAAGGCCTAACCCATCAGTAGTAGAGGAGGCCCGTGCTCAGCAGTGGGCAGTATATAATACAGGGCTGATTGCATTTCAACGTGGACAGAAGACTTGATAAAGGTCGCAGGAACACGCTAGATGCAGGCCGTCTGTAAGTGTTTAGGGAAGCCTATGTTCAGAAGAGGACATCATGTGGTTGATGATGATGATGAACATCATTGACCACAAATATGGTTTATACGTTTAATTACTGATTAGTTGAAAACAACCTTTAGTTTCATAGTAACTACATAATTTTATGTGAACTAAATACTGAAATTTTACAGCTTGTTTGTATCATTTTTGTCTGCAGTATCGGCTTTAGGGGGTGGCGGCGGTTGCCCCTGGAGCACAGTCCCAGAGAGAGCGCTGAGCTCTTCGACGTGAAAATTATCGTGTTAAAAATTGTTTGTGTTCCAAAGGTACTGTTGGGGTCTAAAGAAAAATTGTTGTTGATTTTTTTTACCAAGGCCGTCCGTATATTTTTAAGGGTGCCGAAATTTTCACCCGTGTTCATAAACTATCCTATGAGGACACAAATTGCGCCGGCTTTCTTCAGCTTTATCTCAATACTAGTAGTGCTCGCGGCTCCGCCCGCGTGAAAAAGTTTTTCCGGGATAAAAATATTTTCCCGGGATAAAAAGTAGCCTATAGCACTCAGTAGTAAAGTAGCTTCCTATTAGTGAAAGAATTTTCAAAATCGGTTCAGTAGTTCCTGAGATTAGCGCGTTCAAACAAACAAACAAACTCTTCAGCTTTATAATATTAGTATAGATTATTAGCTAATCACAGCGCTTACGCACTGCGAAGACTGTCATGACAATAACATTGAGAAACAGAATCATTGCTATTTGCTCCTTACTTGGCAAAAAAAAACCTTTGTGAATACAGTCCAGTTTGTAATAAGTCAATAACATAATATAATGCAATATTTTTCCTATAAAACCATTGTGCTACTGGGAATCGAACCAAAACATATCTTGGGATGTAGTTTCCCGATCCACAACTCATACACACGGCCACTAGACGAAAACAATTCATGAAAATAAATCATCATAAAAACCTGACTCGCTATTTTTGAGACCCCTTCCTAAGCGTAACTCATGCTGCTTTGAAGGACGACAATAAGAGACACTTACAATAAGCACGCAATGCACTACACATTACGTACAAGCGGCATGCTGATAGAAACGTATTGTAATCTTCAAATGCAGCTTTTTGAGTGATAAAGCCTCTGGCGACAGTTTTTTCTGCATCATGACCTGGTAATACTGTGAGAACACCAATGTGTAGACGCAATTTTACTGTTGTGTTGGCATAGGTGAGATTGTCAAAGAAACTAAAAAACCTATCTTTCTCCATTTCATTTTAAAAAAGTTACCACATCCGGCTAGTTGCCGGTATTTTGAATATTTTTGTCGTTGATAATCACTTATTAAGTGACCTCAAGTCACGGGAATGAATTTATACACAAGCAATACCTATTAGTAATGACAGATTACCTATTCATAAATTAGTACAACCAGTTTAAAAGAAATATAATGTAAGAGGCACGAAAGATATTATTTCAGACTTCGACTGCTTATTACACATACACACTTACGTCTTTTATCCTCAACTAATGCACACGCCACACACTTTTCGCCGTTCATATTCTGTCCCATGATGTGACTGCATACACTGAATACGAAAGATGTCTGAAAAGTGCATGAAAAAAATGAAGCGATACTCGTTATCCTTGCCATAATTTATAAACATAATTATGTGCACAGTTTGGTTTACGGTTATCATTGCGACTTCACAAGTAATAAGTACGTTTCCTGGTTTTTCAAAATATGTTCGTTACTTTGCTCTTTCATTATTTTATTTTTCCGCTGTTAAGTACATGAGTCACAATATGTATGTTCGTCGTTTTAATTCTTGAGATTGTTACCTTTGTCTGTATGTGGATTCTTTCTATTTACCGAATACACATTATTTTCTAAATTTACTTAACAATTATCCTCATATAACCCGAATCGTAATCTTTGAGTTGATGTGGCGTCGCTTGAAGACATTTAGAGAAACTATGAAGAAAGATTTGTATCAATCAGCACTTCTGAACATAGAGCAAGGTGAAGCGAGATATTAAATAATAAAAATAATAAAAAATATATTACGACGTACCTATCAAAAACTTTCCTTAATCATGAAATCTTAAGGGCGGTTGCGGACGACAACTTAGACGTGAGTCGGAGGAAGCCCGCGGCCGTCCCTAATGCGCCGAAGATAGCCACCGCGGAGTTTTAGTTGGTATGCCGTGCGGTGTTAGGGACTCGGCCCGGCGGTCGCCCGACGTTTTCCATCTGTCCGGGTGGCTCAACGTCGGGTCGTAAGGCACGGTGAACCCAACATAACCGCTCAGTCGTTCCCCTTGAATACTGGGCGGTAGTAATAAGTCACTTTCTCCGCGTCAACAAAAAAAAAAAAAGAAAAATGAAAAAGAAAAAATCATGAAATCTACTTTGGTACCGATGAAAGCTACGGTAAGTACCAATATTCATTATACAAAGTTGAAAACGTAAAATCCAGGATTTTATTATCCAACAATTCGAGTTACCTACTGATTTTCAGACAGGTTTGATCTTAAAAACACTATAATACCAGAAACTTGATGATGATGATCGTCTTAATATGTGTTCGATTTCAGATACTGTTAAATTTCATTTCAAATTTTGAATGATTGCTGCCATTTATATACCTATTGACTACACAATGGTGAGATTTGACCGACATCGTCAGTTCTATCAGATTTTGTTGTTACTGATGCCGTTGAACTGCATTTTCAATCAAGTTTGAAGTATCTGCGCCTTCGTGATCTACAAACGCTTCGTGACAGTTGTAATAATCACGTGGCCATTAGTCTGAAACTATCATGATATTTTATTTACGACCCATTTTTGCTTTTGACACGGTTCCAAAAATTATTTATTTTCTTAACATTACATTAATCCATAGTTAGGCTTTAGGACCGTTTTAAAATAGTGCATTCATTGATAACATTCAAGATCTGTGAACATGTGTTAGAAGATGTTTCACATATTATACACACACAATCACGCCTCCTATCTCCGAAGGGATAGACAGAAGCGCAACTAGTGCACCCACTTTTCGCCGTTATTCCGTCCCATGATGTGATAGAAGGCGAGCCTATCGCCATATCGGGTACAAATTTTAGACTTCGGGCTGATATTGAATAGAAAAATCCAATATCACTTTACCCGACCCAGGGATCGTTCGAATAATATTTCTTTATAGAAGATAGTGTTTTATCTATAAGAACCGGCATGGTCGCTATCATATTATGTACATCGGCATTCCTGGCACAAGGCGTTACTAATGAAATGAACGAAATGAAACTAGTTTTGGCAAAGACATTAAGCAGTATAGGTAGGTATAGACCGGACATCTGGACCAAATTTTGTCCAAAGTTATTACCAATTGGTAATAAGTCGCTGTCTTATCAGGCTCAGAATCATTTATTTGTCAAAGATGGTACATATTATAGATCTTAAATAAATAAATTAGAGCTCTATGATGAGATTATCTGACATGTCCGTGTAACAAGACATTTCTGTATGCTTAAATTTGTAAAGAAAACTATATTTTTACTATTATTTTATACGTATTTTTATCTACTATTTTCTATTTAGAAAATTCTAACTCCAAAAGTTAAGTGGTTTCCATTTGAAATATAATCCTTGCACCTATTTCGATATGTGAAGCAAGATAGAAAGAACATAAACGTAATTTATTATTACGTGTAACGGTCACCCGATTGCCAGCCATGCCAAAGCCATGCCATGCCGCGCCATGTCGTCTTGGTTCAGCCAAAGCCAAAGCCAAAGCCAAAGCCAAAGCCAAAGCCAAAGCCAAAGCCAAAGCCAAAGCCAAAGCCAAAGCCAAAGCCAAAGCCAAAGCCAAAGCCAAAGCCAAAGCCAAAGCCAAAGCCACAGCCACAGCCACAGCCACAGCCACAGCCACAGCCACAGGAAAGAGGAAGTCAATTGACTAGCACGCCACTTCCGCTTGGCAACCAACGCGATGGGCGTTACCGAGCGGCGATCCCCTCCTCGATTTAGAGTGAGGGTAATCTTATTTAGTTAGTTTAGTGCTTGTTAAATTCTTTCAATTGGATTTTATCGCAATTTAACGGTGATGTGTGTGCATTAGCTTATATAACTAATCTGACTATGTATGCAAAAGACTTGAAAAAAAAAATATAAAGATAAATGATGGACAAATGATGACAAAAAAGTAAGCCCGGAGTTTCTTTCTGCCTTTCTTCTTCGGGTAGTCATCGCTTAGGTAGCTAGTGAAAGGTTGGTAGGTTAGCTAGGCTAGGGCCTGTAGTGTCCTCACCGGTGAGGATCGCGACGCGTTCCTCCCATTATCATTACTATTATTATTATTTTTTGTTAACAAAATTATCTCTTGTTTTAAATTGCCTTCTTGCCAGCCCGAGCTGGCTTCTTACTTTTATTTTTCATCATTTAGTTTACTCATAATAAAAGTGTCTGTACTTATGTAAGTAATAATAAATAATTAAATGTGTCTCGACTTATCATAAGTGCAACTATGTTCGCCTACGTGATGAATAAAGTATTTTATTTTTATTTTTTATTTTTTTATAAATAGGTTGTACAGCGCATTTTGTGGAAGTATTCTGATATAGAACTTTGCCTAAGCCTAAACTCTGTTCGATTATAATTTATACAATAAATACCTACCTAGAAAATTGTTTTTCGTTATCCGCTGTTTCACTCAGAAGCGGGATGAAGCGAAATCGCCGTGACCTTCATGGACGTGGGGTGCGTCCACCCGGATCGGACCCCTCGAGTGACACCGAGCAAGATGAAGACGGCGATTCTACACCACCACCCGCCAGAAAATTTCTGAAACGCCTCCTGCAAAATGAGGTCGACAAGGCCGTCGCGAACTGGATTCAGACATCGGTACATCCAAAAATCATCGTGCTGCGTCTCTCATTCCTGAATTCGACCCGGATGGCGAAGATAGCACAGTATCAGCGTGGTTAAAAAAAAATCGATCAACTCAGCGACATTTCACTCGTTGTAAGCAACGGAACATCCACACTGATGCGCGAAGCTGCCTGCATGCCAAAGGAAAATGTGGTTGAAGAGCTCCATAAGTTGAAGATTGTAACGACTACGCGAGAAACGTTGCCACCAGGAGCTTCCATCGTCAAGGTCATCAACACCGGGGCTGAGGACACCGTGTGGGAGGCTGGCCACGTCCTCACACGCGCCGAGAGCTGCGACACATCATTCACCAAAAGTCAGGTTAGCCAAGCCAAGCCATATTTGCATTTAAAGCCTTCTGATTTGCCTATTTCATGTGACCTGCCTAAAATATCTGTGCCGGAAAATATGCCATTTGTTTTGTTTGTGGATAAAGATTCTAATCTGAGCATAGGTGGAGTTTTGTTAGACGATATAAAATAGGTAATTTGAGTGAAATGGAACGTAAAGATTTAATCAAATTGCTAATTAGATTCAAACAAAGTTTCGCGGTTAGCACTAAAGATCTCGGTTGCACAAATTTAATTCAGATGCCAATTACTTTGACTACCAATAAGCCAGTATATCGACAACCATATAGACTATCGCACTGTGAACAAGAAATGGTAAAATCTAAAGTCTCTGAATTATTAGAAGCCGGTATCATTAAAGAATCAGAGTCCAACTATGCTTCTCCAGTGATATTGGTAAAAAAAAAGAACGGGGATAGTAGACTGTGCATAGATTATCGCGCACTTAACGCCCTAACCGTTAAAGACAGATATCCGTTACCTAATATTGAAGATCATATTTCTAAGTTAGCCGGTAAAAAATATTTTACGTGTTTAGATATGTTTCAAGGTTACCATCAAGTGGCGCTAAAACCAGAGGATCTCATAAAACCGCATTTGTTTGTCATGCTGGTCAATTTTAATATGTCCGTGTTCCATTCGGTTTAGCTTATTCTCCATCAGTTTTTATGCGGTTAATTAACAAAACAGTAAACTCTATCCATTTTTCTCAAAATGGCGGTAGTAGCGATTCATGCGAGATTTTAGCATTCCTAGATGACATATTGATACCCTCGGTTGACGTTAAATCTGGTCTAGACATGTTAGAGGTTTTGTTAAATATATTCGAAACCGAGAATCTGAAATTAAATATGAAAAAGTGTACGTTTTTACAAACTCTAACAACTAACTCTAACTCGTAACATATTTAGGACACGAAATTTCTGAAAGTGTTGTACAACCGGCAGAGTCAAAATTAACCACCGTGTCATATTTTCCAGTGCCCAAAAACGTACACGAAGTTCGACAGTTTATCGGATTGTGTAGCTATATCCGTAAGTTCATTCATAAATTTGCTCAAATTGCTCGCGCCTTAACAAATTTAACAAAGAAAAACGTTGCATGGGATTGGGGTAGTGAACAATCAGAGAGTTTTAACGAATTAAAAAAGTGTTTGTGCTCCAAACCGGTGTTAGCGATATACGATCCCGAGCTAGAAACAGAAATACATACGGACGCTTGTAAGTTAGGCATAGCGGGTATATTATTTCAAAAACAAATTGATGGTACTTTGAGACCGGTAATGTATTTCAGTCGTGTAACTTCTAAACAAGAAAGCATATATCACAGCTACGAACTCGAAACACTAGCGGTCGTAGAATCTTTGAGAAAATTCCGCGTTTATGTAATTGGTAAACATATAAAAATTGTTACGGATTATACCGCGGTGCGTTCCACTTTGACAAAATACCGCTTGAATGTTTGCTGTGGCAGGTTCTGAATATTCTACCATCTTATCGGCCATGGCAGCCAGTGTCTCAAGCGATGACTCAGTGTTGACCGAGAGCACAACTCGTACCTGGGCGGGTAGATGCTTAAGCCACTCTATTCGCAGTCCTCCGTCCGTAATCATTCCTCTGCCCAGCTCTCGCATCTTGCGCAGCAACTGAGTGGGTTTTTGATCACCCAACTCCAAGCCACTTGTGAGTTTCTGGAAGTTTCTGACGTCCGAATCTTCGTACGCGGTCAATAAGCGATTCTTCAACGTATTATATTTGTCAGTTGCGGGTGGATTGTAAAGAATGTCCGTGAGGTGCTGGAGGTCCGTTGCCTGTAGCTGTTGCAACACGTAGCGATATTTTTGATCATCTGAGGTCTTCAGCGGGTCGACGACGGCTTCGAATTGCACGAACCATGCTCGAGGAATTTCTCTCCAGAAAGGTAGAAGTCTGGACTGTATGGAAACAGCGGCCACGTCGAGTTCAAGCTTCGTTTCATTGTTTGCTTCGGGCTTCTCCATCACGTCGGCGCGAGGATATATCTTCGTCGGATGATCACGTCGGCGCGAGGATATATCTTCGTCGGATGATCACGTCGGGGTCACCAGATGTAGGGGTCAAGGTAATGTGGTAGCCAACAGAAGTAAATTAAACACGACGCTCAGATTGATACTCATGATTTATTGCTTTTTTTTTTTTTTTTTTTTTTTTTTTGTCCCTGACTAAACTCTTGTTAGCCTGACGAGGGTCGGCTTATACAAGAACACCGGTCTTGTGGGTGAGCGCAGAAGGCGCTCGCAACCCTTAAATTTAAGCGACCACGCTGAGGGCGACCCACTAATGGGTCACGACCTCGGCTCAGGGCGGCCACTGAGAGGATAAGACATCAGCGTTTGGGGAATATGGTTTTTAACCTAATCCTATTTAACGTGTTGATTGTAGTCTTCGGCACGCGGGCCGGAACTGCTACGAGAGGGCAGGGTTATGGGGAACGCGACGAGGTCCTCGACGGCGAGGACGGTACAGCGGTCTTGTCGAGTGTATGAGCTTTAAGTGCTCGTTCTTTTCGCGTAAAGCTAGAGTGATTTCGTCCTCTGGATCGGTCAGGACTGATCGCGGTCGTCTCCATTTGGCGCGGTCAAATGGAGTATATATAGACGCTTTACGGATAAGCGTGTTCGGGTGGTTTACCGCCCTGTCGAAATAGCGTCTGCTGGCGCACTGCATAAAGTGCCTGATGGTCGGCATATTGGTGTCCACGTGGAGGTTGCGATTGCGAACGTACCACGGGGCACCAAGTGCATGTCGTAAGAATCGATTTTGAAGCACCTGCATTCGCTGAAGGCGACCGGGCGGTAAGTGAGCGAATACGGGCGACGCGTATGTCATTATCGGACGGATGCATGTTTTGAAGATCCTAATCTTGTTGCGGATTGACATCTTACTATTTTTGTTTAGTAGCCAGTGAAGCTGGCTCATCGCGAATGCGGCTCGCGCGCGTACCGCATTTACGTGTGGGATGAAGGTCAACCTCTGATCAAGGGTTACTCCTAAATATTTGGCTTGGCCCTTCCAGGGAATAACCTGGTCGGACATGCGGACTGAAAAGTGAGGGACGTGGACTTTCCTTTTCCGAGTGAAAAGGATGGCTTGACTTTTGGTGGGATTGACGGTGATTCGCCATTTGCGGAACCACTCACCGAGTTCGTCGGCGGCGGTTTGCAAAGTGCGCACCACTTTGTCGGGGTCTATACGTGAAGCGTATATTGCGGTATCATCCGCGAATAGTGCCAGATGGGCGTTTTGTGGTCTAGGGATGTCGCTTGTGTACAGCGAGAATAGAAAGGGGGACAGGGCGGAGCCTTGCGGGACTCCGGCCGTGATGGTGTGTCGGGAAGAGAGAGTTCCCTCCACGCGATATCTGAAACCGCGATTCGACAGGAAATCTCGTATGATGTGCACGAGTTGTGTGGGCACGTTGAGAGTGTACAGCTTGAAAAGCAAGCCGTTGTGCCACACCCTGTCGAATGCTTTTTCGATATCGAAGAAAATAGCACCGGTAGGCATTCCTTTACGGAATTGTTCGTGGACGTACTCCGTGATGCGGAGCACCTGATTGACACAACTGTGTCTAGGGCGAAAGCCAAACTGTTCTGGAGGGATCAAATTTTGATTAAAAGCTACTATTTTAAGGCGGTCGAGGACGATCCGCTCGTAGATTTTGCCCAGAGTACTGAGCAGACTGATGGGCCTATAAGAGGAGGGTTCGAAAGCGGGTTTCCCCGGCTTGTGGATTCCTATCACAACTGCCTCTTTCCAGACCTCTGGGAAGATGCAGTTACGAAACGCGGCGTCATAAATGGATGTTAGGATTTGAACTAGATGCTCCGGGAGCATCTTAATCATGCGAGTAGGGATTAGATCGCCCCCGGGGGCTTTCCTACGTTTGAGTGCCTTGATCAGAGTGGTGACTTCTTCGATCGTCACCGGCGCAAGGGGATCGGGCGGCGGGTCGACGTCCGGGTCGACGTTATCGTATAGCGGTCGCGGTATAGAGACTGGCGGTGGCCGGACCGCGTTCCTATCTTCGACGAAGGTGTCAACCGCAACAAGAATGTCGTCATCAACGGGTACAGAGGTGAGCGAGCATTGAGACTCCAGGCTGCCGGCCAGTAGTTCCGCTTTCTCGTCGTCATCAAACGCCGGGCGTTGATTCGGACGATTGAGCGGAGGCATGGAGGCCACATCGTTTCTCTTGAAGGAACGAACCAGTTGCCAAAAGGCGGTATGAGTCGGATCGATATCGGCAAGACGAGTGTCCCACCTCGAATCGACGACCTCTTTTATGCGACGCTTGACCTCACGTTGGAGGTAGCGCGCAAGATGTCGTCGTTCCGGGACGGGTCTCGTCGCGCAGGATTTGAGCGTAGCGTTACGCAACCTCACCCACCACCGAACGTCTTCGGGAAGTTGCCAGTGACTGTGAACAGTCTCTGGCACCCTCTCGGAGCTTTCGCTCAAAACGTTCTGAAGGTGGTCGGTGAAGACGCGTATCGCGCTGGTCGTTTCCTCGGGAGTAACGATGTTGGTCGGGATCGCGGAAAGATCAGTGGATGAGGTGTCCGCGAGCTTGGTGCCTAAAAGACGCCAATTCGTTTTCACCTTCATCGGAATATTAGGACCTGTGTCTGTTGGACTGTTTTCGGGGACTAGATCGAGGATCACAGGTCTGTGGTCAGAGTCTAACTCTTGTAACACTTGCATGGAACGCACGCTAAGGCTTACGTTCCGTACAAGTGCCACGTCGAGTATGTCCGGTCGGTGGTCGTCATTGTAACTATAGTGGGTAGGTTCTGAAGGAACCAATAGGCTTAGATTGATTGTGTCAAGACAACTCTCTAGGACTGCACCTCGCTCGTTGGTCGAGTTGCAGTTCCAGAGAGTGTTCTTGGCATTGAGGTCTCCCGCCAAAATGACGGAATCCCCCAGATCAAATAGGGTTTCAAGTTCGTTGGAGTGAAGCTCCTTAGTGGGCGAGAGATAGGCCGATATGATGGTGATCGGCGGGTGTCCGGTCATGGCTAGCCTGCAGACCGAAGCCTCAATGTTGCTCAAGCTTATCGGTGATTCTAATGGGATACAATGAAGGGACCTTTTGTAATAAATGAGAGTGCCTCCTAAACGGCCACTGGTACGATCATTTCGCACCAGTTTGAAGTTTGGGATGTTGGGATCGCGGTGAGAGGGCTTAAGGAACGTTTCCTGGATGAGGAAAACGTCAATTTGGTTGTCGCGGACAAAGGAAGAAATTTCGGCTTTTTGGTCCCGAATGCCGTTACAATTGAAAAACCCCACTCTGAGGGAGCGAGGTTTTGTCCGCTGGGGGAGTTGTCTGGCGTTGGTAGCCATTTATGAAATTAAAGAGGGGAGACGCACAGCGTTAACTGTGGCCTCGAAGATTTGTTGCTGGATCAGAGCGATCTCAGCGATTAAAAGGGGGTCTTCTACTCCCGTACGGGTGAGTAGACGAGAACGCTCGAAAAGTTTCCCGTGGAGAATCATTATCTCCGGGGAGCCTAATAGTGAGGCGACCGAGGAAGAGGCGTCGCTTGCCTTCGCCGCCACCGTCGCCGACTGAGAAGGGGTGGGAGGGGTGGTGGGTTTGGGTTTGGGCTGGGCTGCCTTTGAAGAAGGAGCCACAGCTGGGGGAGGAGAGGGTCGAGTAGAGGCCTGGGCAGCGGGAGTGACTCCGCTGGGGGCCTGTGAGATGGGTTCAGCGCGCGCCGTGGGAGGAAACCACGGGTTGCGCACTGGCGCAGGTGCCAGTTTGAATGTGGTGGCCTGAGGGGCCGAGGGAGCCGCAGCTTTAGGAGCTTTGGCAACTCTTTTGGGGGCGCGAGGGCATCCGCGATAATTCGCTGGATGGCCGGTTTGCCGGCAGTTGGTGCACGAAGGCGGCTCCGTGCACTGAGAGCGGTCCTTGGGACGGGGGCACTCGGATGTGCCGTGTTCGCCGAGGCACTTGACGCACCTGGCGGGGAGGCGACAGCCACGAGAATTGTGGCCGTATTTCTGGCAGTTGTGACACTGCCCTATCTGGGTCGATTTGTGTGGGGCTTCGACGGTGAAGCCGCCTAGCCCCGAGATATCTTTTATCTCAAATAGTCTTTTGACGTCGGAAGGGGACTGGAGGATGGCGAGAACCATCTCGTATTGAATTCCCGGCCGGGAGGCGCGGGACTGTCTGTGCATCCTGTGCACTTCTAAGGTGGCTATGCCTTTCTCTTCAAGGCCTTCTTTGACCTCGAGAGTCGACATTTGGACTGGGATACCGCGAATGACGTAGCGGAAGCGCCGCTCGTCAGGCAAAGAGTAAGTGAAATAGTGCCATTTCTTGGCATCTAAAAATTTGGTCAGCGCCCTGTGGTCCGCGATTGAGGCGGGCTGCAGGGCAAGAAGCTTGTGGATCTTATTCCACGAGTTGGAGGAGATGGATATGCGCTGTTTGCGCAGTTCGTCAAATATGTCCCGAATGGACATATTTGAGGGGATTTGGAGGTTCAACCTCGGGGGTTTTTTAGGCCCCTTTGGTTGAGTCGGCGGCGGTGGCGGCGTCGACGCAGACGCGGACGCGGTTGGCGCTGAAGGCGCGGAAGGCGCAGAAGGCGCGGATGGGGAGGCTGGTGCGGGAGCAGCGACACTTCTCTGCTTCTTCCTCCGGCTGTTTTTCACCGTGGTGAAGCCGTCCTCGTCGCGTTCCGACGAGGACGACTCCTCCCCGGATTCACAGGCGGAGGAAGAGGCCGAGATCGGCCGTTTCTTTGGGTTATTAGCTTCGGGTTGGCTGGGGGACGTGTCCATTTCCTCTTCAGACTCCGCGGAGCCGCCCGAGGTTTCGGTGGTCTCCGTTGAGGTCGTAGCCTCGGACGACTCCGAGGTGTCTGAGGACGCAGACGGTTCCCTGGCTTCCCTAGCCATTGATAAAATTTCTTGTCGGACCACGTTGTCCGACCGGAACATCTCCCTCACCACTCTCATTATTTCCTCTCTGGAAATAATGGGCGCGGCGAGGGGGGTGTTGACTAAGTTTGGTTGAGCGGCGACGACAGGCCGCTCGGGAACCAAATCCATAGGCCCAGAATCAGCCATATTGGCGGCTGAGTCCGAGCCTACGGTAGAAAATGATTTGGGGGCCGCGTGTGTGTTCACTAACCCCGGGTGTGCACCGCCTGTAAAGAACACACAGAAGAAACCAGGCGGGTTCACACAAAACGAAACGAGCGCGGATCGCGACGCGGTGTGGGACGCGATGAACTAAGTCCCCGGGTAGGAACGCCCGGGGGTGAGTATGTGCGTGTCCCTCCCCGCCGGGTATAGGCGAGGGGGGGTGTACTTAGAATTAGGTGTGCCCTAAGCTTGTATCCCTTTTGCCAGTCTTATTGTGCAAAAGGGTTCCTAACAGTCCGTGTACCGTAAACGGTATTGGCCGGAGGCCGCACGCTCAACCGATACACGGGATGGATTTTAAGGAAAGGGTAGGGTTGGGAAGGTGATGTACGGGAGAGACTGCGGTGTGCCTCCGCAGCCTCCGGATCCGTACCCGTCGGCTTTGCCTTGCCCTGAAGGGGCGCAGCGCGTTGCCGGTGACGCGACTCGGCTTGTTAGCACCGTTAGGTTTCCGCCGAGCCAACGCCCTGAAGGGGCCAAACGTCGATAAGAAACAAATTGGGCTAAACCCTGTCCTGAAAAGGACGCGGCTTGGCCCGAAATAGGCTAACAAAATAGCAAAGGGTTGCCCCTTTGCTACCTGTGTAACCTTGACGGCAGCGAGGTCGCTGCGGACCGCACCGAGCAGGTACCCGGACGGATCAGTGGAATGTCGCAGCAGGTACTGCGACAAACAAAAGGTCCGCTCAGATCGGCTGCTCAGAGCGGAATGTGATTTATTGCTAAAGGTCCCTATATTTATACAATCGCCCCAACCGATTAGTGAAGGGGCAGCAGTCCATCTCCCTCGCACGCACAGCGTGCTCGCTCGCACACTATAAATATGCGCGCCTCCGTGCGCCGGCGACTAGACGTGCCACGAGACCGACGCCGGTGAGCTTGGTGTTTCGTCGTTCGCTGTTCCGCCGTCGCTTCTCGTGCTCCATGCATGTAGTGTGAGACTGCACCCGTCGTACCAAGTTGGAATGCTTTGGCGGCGATATGTGGGTACGTGGGTGGATCCCACACTATTTTAAATTCCTTGTTTAGTATTTATCAATTATTTTTGCAACACCAATATCGCTACTTTTACAATTATATATTAAAATGTTAGTTATTAATTTCAAAATTAGACTCCGGTCTGATACTGAATACAAAAATCCAATATCACTTTGCCCGACTCGGAGATCGAACCCAAGACCTCAGCATTGCAGTCGTAACGTAATACAACTACACCACCGAGGCAGTCCAATAAATCTTGAAACACCAAAAATAGTTACAAGATAAAAGACCCTAGCATATTTACTGCATCTACTCTTCTCTTCTATCTAATTCATATTAATCCAAGTAATCTTGGAAATTAGGCTAATGGAGGAGCAGGGCCGGTATCGACTTCCATTTTCATTAATTACCAATTATCTGCAAGCTGGACTCGAATGTTCCGAGATGGGCAGGCAATCAAAATTCATCAGATTAAAGTAAAACAGTGGCAGCTAATGATCAGGTCCTTTCCAGTGTTTCGGATTAACTGCAGAAGAGTTTAATGTAATATTGATGTGCTGTAGTCCACCCTGTATAAATCTTTTCTACGCAACTATAATTAAATATTTGGTCATACTTCTTCCATAGATTGCATCATCAGACCAATGTTGGGTCGGCATAGTCAGTGCCGGATTAGCCCATAAGCAAATTAAGCAATTGCTTAGGGCATCACGACTTGGGGGGCACCAGAAATACCACAAAAAAAATTGTACTTATGGTAGGGGGGCCCCACAGGTGTGAATTGCTTAGGGCATCAAGTTATCTTAATCCGGCACTGGGCATAGTAAGCAGGTAGGCAGGTACTTCCCTATTTACAACATGCCACCTAACCTCAAGTAGAGATAGCCTAGTTGGGAATGGAACGGCCTGCCGAGACAATGTCCGGAGGTTCAAATCCCAAGGCATACACCTCTGACTTTTCAAAGTTATGTGTATATTGTTTATCAATTATTGTCGTTCGCTTTACGGTGAAGGAAAAACATCGTGAGGAAACATACATTCCTGAGAATTCTCCATAAGAATTTCGAGGGTATGTGAAGTCTGCCAATCCGCACTAGACCAGCGTGGTGGACTAAGGCCTAACCCCTCTCAGTAGTTGAGGAGGCCCATGCTCAGCACTACTCAGCAGTGGGCAGTAAGTATATAATACAGGGCTGGTAGTATTATTATTATACACTAGCTTTTGCCCACGGCTTCGCCCGCGTTAATATTAAATAATTAAATTTTTGGTATCTTGGACTGTTTTCGCAGCGCATGCAATGGAAGCCCTCAAGGATGAATAATTTTCCCCGCTTTTTTCACATTTTCCATTATTTCTTCGCTCCTAATAGTTGCATCCTGATGTTATATACCCTAAAGCCTTCCTCAATAAATGGTCTATTCAACACAAAAAGAATTTTTCAATTCGAACCAGCCCCCTTATTCTCTATGACACACGTTATTTTCACCGTTCGTAACAAGCGCGTAACGTAACTCGTCACGTTAATCACTATGGAAATTGGCATACAGAATACCATTTTACGCACATTACACGAAGTGAACGTGACGCGGCCGCGTTACGAGTTAACAATGTCATAGAGAATCATGCCTCAGTTGTTCCTGAGATTAGCGCGTTCAAACAAACAAACAAACAAACAAACAAACTCTTCAGCTTTATAATATTAGTATAGATTATAACTAACCTCACTAAAGACAACCTCCTGAATTCAAACGTATTTTATACGCATGTAACAACTTCAAAAGGGATTTACTCCTCATGGGGATCGAACTCAAACCAAACTGTGACCTTTTATCTTTACACCTACTCTGAAACCCGATCAAAGAGGCAATTGTTATAGCTTGAGCCGCCTTAATGTATAATTCTAATAAATTAGGTAGATAAGTAATTATATTTTATTCATTTTAAACAAATTATTTTTTATGGCATAACCCATAAACACAATAATATGTAAAGTAGGTACAAGTTCTAAAGCCCTCTGCCAATCTTATAGGAGAATAGGTTGGTTCATAGTTCTTATAGGTACTTCCTTTCGGTATCACTCCGTTTGTAACAATATTTTTTTTATGGCATCGAATGACGAGAGGAGCATGCCGTTCGCCTGATGGTAAGCGATACGACCACCCATAAACAGTAGAAATACCATCCAGCACCTTGAGTTACAAAATACTGTGTGGCATTCCACTGCGCTTGTCATCCTGAGACATAAGATGTTAAGTCTCATTATCTCCTGTAGTTACACTGGCTACGAATGCCCTTCAAACTGAAAGACAACAGTGCACACTGCTGCTTGGCGGTAGAAATAGACATTGCGGTTGTACCCACCCAGACGGACTCTTACATATGAGAGTCCTACCACCAGTAAACAATATATATGTGTATGTCTTATTGTTATATGATGTTAGTACTAAAAATAAAAAAAAAAATAAAAAAAACTAAACCCATTTAAAAACACGAAATAAATCGTAATTACACACTGTGTCACGTACAGTCTGGCAAAATAGAGTTTAAAATAAATGAGGGCGCCACTGCGTTTGAAATGGCAACACATACTATGACACAAACTGTCTTGATCCATTGAATTTATGAATTATTTTTAAATAGGTGAACTATGCAAAAAAAGTAAATTCATATTAGACTCGGAAGTCTAATAAGGATTTTCTATTTATATGAAGGATTTATCTTCATTAGAATAACAGTGTACTTACGCCTGTGTGTGTAATTACGCACAAAAAAATCAATTTTTTTTAATTAAAATTTTAGCTTATTAATAATCATTTAGCATAAAGCCGACGAGGGCAAAAGGCTTAAGGGTTTTCATTTCAGTTATATGTCATTATGTTAAACTTGTACATATCCTTGCTACGCAAACAAAATATTTCAACAATGGAATGTCTAATTGTCAGCACATCTGTAAAGATTTGAATTTCTATCAGGTACGTATTAATACTAATTCCATTATTCAGTTTAAAACATTTAAGGAGTATAAAATGAACCACTATATTCCATACTTTATTTAATTTCCATTAATTATAAAAATTTTCTTAATCTAAATTTTCTTCTTCCAAATATTCAACACCAGAAAACTCCTCCTCTTCGTAGGATGGTTGCGACGGGCCCGCAGTCTCGTCGTATTCTGAGTCAGTTGAGTAATCAGTGCTGTCGGAGTCATTTAAATTTATTATTAGCTGATCCATGGTGTCGTACATTGTCTGACCTCTATCATAATAATCTGTTTCTATTTGTATCACATGTTGGCAACAGCGTCTCCAATCCTCTGCAGTCATACTACTGAATGCCTCTTCAGCTAGTGGTTTAATGTCAGCTGCACCGACATTTCGCGCAGCAATTTTTTGTTTCGCCTGAGCCCAAATTAATTCAATGGGATTCAGGTCACAGTGGTAAGGTGGAAGTCTTACCACTGTATGCCCATGATCTCCTAGAAGTTGGTCGATTTCATAGATCGGATCCTTTTTATGTTTCTTCACTAACATCAGTAGGGATGGCTTGCGCAACATAGGGTCGAAAGGTATATTGTTCTCTAACAACCAAAGCTTTATGTCATGTACTCGTGTGGCAGAAGTTGGAGCTTTATTTTGTACCACACTGTGATATGGAGCGTTGTCCATAACTATAATGGAGGGTTCTGACAAATTTGGAATCAATTTCTCAGAAACCCATTTATGAAAATTTATTTTATTCATTTCCGAATGACAATCATCATTTTTATTGCTCCCACTAAAAATCAATAAAGCAATTGGTACAAAACCTTTTTCACTTCCCGCGTGTATAATTATGTACCGCTTGCCTTTTGACACATCGTGTCTAACGCCAGTAACGTCTATAGACTGCCAACATTTCTTTATTTTGTAGGATGTGTGAATATAACTTTCATCGAGATAAATAATGTTTTTTTGTAACTCTTCTGGTAAATTTCTGTTTTCCACTATAGTTTTTAAATACTTCTCACGTTTCGCCGCTATGTAAGGTTTTTCTATTAAAGCAGTTCTGTTAGATTGACATTTTTTTAATGAAAAACCTAAGGCCCGTAGAACTTTTCTTAAATGTTCTCAGCTCCCGTCATAATTTATGTCTTCTCTCAATACTGGTAGTAAATTTCTTAAGGTGGGCACCTCTTTTCTAACGGTATAAAAGAAATGAACTTTTTGCCGTATTGCACACAAATCAAAATTATCCAATTGTATTCTTGGTCTTCCTTGTCTATTTTTCCCAGGAGTTTTAAAAATACCATTATTGGTAGAACCTTCATTCACAATCCTTCGTACACTACTAACGGATATACCTAAAAAAAAAATATTTCGTAAATATCAAAATTATGAGAGCGGACTATAATTATTTGTATACAAACACAAAAACTACTATGAACTAATTATGGTAAAAAAACTATCAATCTAACTG
Organism: Lapara coniferarum; assembly: GCA_949316025.1. Taxonomy (NCBI): domain Eukaryota; kingdom Metazoa; phylum Arthropoda; class Insecta; order Lepidoptera; family Sphingidae; genus Lapara; species Lapara coniferarum. Next base: position 15,246,799 of record OX438922.1, read on the forward strand.
TATAAATCGAATTTGTAACGTTAAACATGTAAGAAAAGATAGGTTTTACTTTATAAATACAATACAATGAAGCATTTACCAGTCATGTCCGAAGTTCTTTGATAAACATCTGCAATATCGGATAACAGATTTCCCGCTTGGAATTCAGCTAAACAACGCAGGAAAACCTTATATACAACTTGTCTTGTTCCACTGCGTATAGTTTTATTCATGTTGAATAACACTCAACACCAAATTCTACTTAGAAACAGTGAATTAATAGCAAAATTAGTCGAGACCACAACGATTGTTTACGTACAGTAACAACTATGACAGTTTTGACATTTGCTTTAGGGTTACCAGATATACCAGATTAGTTTAGTTCCATTTTAATTAATTTCTACTTTTTTATGCCAGACTGTAGTTACCTTAAGCTGTTTTACCGCCATCTATGTTTTATTCTTTGTACTACTTCAATTTGCAGACACTGATAATTTAAATGAACAATAATGCTGCCATAGAATAAAATGAAACTATTTATAAAACTAAAAGTATAGCCACAAAAGAAATAAATGAGGTAATTAAAAAAAAATATTGACGTTCTGTTATAATCTGTGTCTAAAATATCTGCGCTGTGCGCACTACATAGTAGTCTGTCAAGGCCCGCGACGGACACCGGTGTCCATATATATAGGGATTTTCCATACATCTATATATTATACTAGCTTTTGCCAGCGGCTCCGCCCGCGTGAAAGAGTTTTTCCGGGATAAGAGTCCCGCTTTATATTTCACGGGGATAAAAAGTAGCCTATGTCCTTTTTCAGGTTCTAAAATATCTGTGTACGAAATTTTATTTAAATCGGTTCTGTAGTATTGGCGTGAAAGCGCGACAGACAGAGTTATTAATATCGACCAAATTTGATTACCATAAAAACGGTTCTAGTGAGTTAATCTTAAAAGATAGACATAAACTGTCGAGGACATTTTTTTTAGATCATTTCAAGAGGAATAATTCTTCCATATATATTTTCGGTATCTTCAACCATTTTCGCAGCGCACGCAATGGAAGCCTTCAAGGATGAATAATTTTCCCCGTTTTTTTTTCGCATTTTCCATTATTTCTTCGCTCCTAATAGTTGCATCGTGATGTTATATAGCCTACAGCCTTCCTCGATAAATTGTCTATTCAACACAAAAATAATTTTTCAATTCGAACCAGTAGTTCCTGAGATTAGCGCGTTCAAACAAACAAACAAACTCTTCAGCTTTATAATATTAGTTAGTATAGTTAAGCGGGGAGTGTTCAAATGAAGTGAATTGAAATAACTGTGCCAATCAAGTGTTTTTTTGTTGCCGCCAAAACTCCTAGATAAAGTCTTGGTAAGGTATCCACTGCTTTACTACGACATAGTACGTAGGAAAAAAATAGACAACCAAAAATATTACTTTAGACGAGGCTGTATGGGCTTCAACCCTTTGCCTTTCCTATAAGGGGGGATTATAATACTCTTTGCTGGCAACACCGGGATCTGCTGTGCTGTCAACCGGGAGTTTTGGCGGGAACTTGGTAGTGTCATGAGGTGCTCTTGTTTTAATTCATTATTTTAGTGATACTTAGTGTTATGTTGCATAATTATGGTGGTATATTATCCAATATAGTTCTATTAAAGGGCTCAAATGAAGTGAATTGAAATAACTGTGCTAATCAAGTGCTTTTTTGTTGCCGCCAAAACTCCTCGATAAAGTCTTGGTAAGGTAACCACTGCTTTACTTTGACATAGTAGTTAGTAAGTACTGAGGATAATTATAAAAGAAACAAGTATGCGTCTGAAGGACTTTGTATCCATGGACATGAATAAATTAACAAAAAAAAAAATGTGCTGTCAACCAGATGTCAACTGTCAAGTTTAATGAAGTTGAAGCGTTTTGTCAAACGTTTTGTATTATAATGCTCTTTGCGTTTTGTGTTCCAAATGCTATAGAAAGAAGTGTACACGGAATAAAAGCGTTATACCGTTACTTACAATATTAAATGGCATAAACGAGTATAGTCTCTTAAGACTTCACGGAAAATCTAGTGCATTTTTTTGGATTCAAATAGCCATCTTCAACATGACAAATCTCGATGTATGTACGATAAAAACCTATACACTTTTGCAATAGTTTGCACTGTAATTACATGTTACAAATTATACTGAATATTTAAACTACTTTATCTATATACAATTGTGACCACGTAACGTTAAAAAGATGAAACCACCCGTCGTAGAAGCGGGGCTTAATCGATATGATTACTGAGTCCAATCATTAGTTAATCAATACAGTTAGATATTACAGTGATAAGGAAAGCAAAAAAACTTAAAGTCAAACTTACTTACAAATCTGGTCCCACAAGTACAGGGACAAACCAGACAAACTGGACAGCATATATCTAGCAATCTTCAACTAGGTCATTGATAAACTGTAGCCTCTATAAATTATTATTATACCTGGTACCTAACTAAACAACTCTTCTAGTGGATATTTTGAATTACCAATATTTAAGAAGCTTGTACTTACTATAGTAGGAGCCTGTATTGTTCAAAACAGATAATTGAAACAGTTTGATTTGGTTTCAAAACAAACATTTATTCAAGGAGGAGGTATTTAATATTCAAATTGTATTTGATCACCGACCGGGATTTTTCAACTGTAGTAAGGGTAATCATTGGTGTTAGTAACCTGGATGTGCGTGCAGAGCTTTGAGTGCTCCAGGTGCTGCAATCGCATCCACCTTAATAAGACCCTGACATAAAGATAACTACAGTTGAAAAAGCGGGGCCTAAGTAATAACTTACTTTCAAATAATTTTACATTCTTTAGTGTTGTATCACATTGGTAATGGGCACTGCCCGATTACTTTTAGGAGGTGGAATATTGCATCTACAATGAAATTCAAATAAGAATAGGAACATCAATGAACTTTATGTGTCAAATCTCACTTGAAATTACAAATTTGCATAGGAAATTTCTTAACATATTAATAATGGTTTATTTTATTTTGACTTATTGACTCATACATCTAATTTAAATAAAAATAAAGTAGCTAATATAGTAATGAATTATTTAGACTTCACAATATGGTGCAAAGTTGATCCTATTCTTCCTTGAATTGCATTGTACACACTACACTACAAAATATACATAATGAACTTCATACATATTAAATTCAAACAGCATGGGTATTTGTCACTGACTTACTTAGTATGCTAAGGAATAAAAAAAGTTAAGTATAATATTTATTGATGAGGGGGTGCATTTGCACCTTCTTGCACCGCCATGTGCCCAGGCACATGAATTTGGTCAATGCCAGTGTTCCCATTTGTACTTGAAAACAATCACAAAGCTACTTTTGTTAAGTACACAGTGTAATTTATTGTTGCATTTTATAATGAGTATTATATCATTCCAGGTGAGTAATAACAGCAGCACTGATAGCAGCTCTGGTTCCACTTCTGATACCAGCAGCAGCGAAAGCTCTTCCACCAGCTCAGGGTCTGGCTCCAGCAGCTCTGACTCTGACTCCTCCACATCAGACACTCCAGCGACCACCGCACCAGCTCCCAAATCACCAACCAAACCTGAAGAACCTAAAAAGAAGGAGGAGCCAAAACGTCGACCATCCAAAATAAAAGTTTCTTCTTCTAGTGATGATGATACTCCTAAAGTCGTTAGCCCTAAACCACTACCGCCACGGAGACGTTGCTCGGCAAAACCTAAATCTGCAGCAACTGTCTTGGCTAAAGGCAAAACTACTCCAAGATCAAGTGGTGCAAAAACTCCCAAACTCACAAGTAAAACTCTGGCAAAGGCAAAAACTGACTCAAGTGCATCAAACACGTCTAAAAAGAAGAGCATATTTTCACCAGACAATAGTTCTGAATCAGATTCAGAGAGCAAGTCCCCAAAGAGTCCTAAAGGATCACCCAGAAGTAAAAGTTCAACAAAATCTAGTGAAGAAAAGGATTCCCCTCCTACTCCAGTTGACAATGATGACTCAAATTCTAAAGAGAGTGCAAAGAGAAAAATTGCAGTTAAACAGAATGGACCTCCACCAAAAAAGGCGTCAGAAGATAAAAGTGCCTCATCTTGTTCATCAAGCCAATCATCAGTTGAAACAGTGTCATCAGATAGTGACAGTGAACCAACTCCAAAAAAAGAACCCATAAAGACTGGAAAGACTAAACCACCATCTAGTGCTTCCAAGGTAAATTGAATTTTTAGTAAGTATTTGAGTCATGCACTTATCTCAAAATTACAGTTCAACTTTAAAGCTAGACAACATTAAAGTTTTTTTATTAACCCATACATACCATGAAATATCAAATAAGATGAAACTTCTAATGTTATAAAAAAGGAGTCGACTAATGAAGAGTAATGATGAATATACACACATCACGCCATTTATCCCCGAAGGGGTAGGCAGAGGCGCAACTAGTGCACCCACGTTTCGCTGTTATTCCGTCCCATGATGTGATAGGGGGCGAGCCTATCGCCATATCGGGCACAAATTCCAGACTCCGAGCTGATACTGAATAGTAAAACTCAATATCACTTTGCGCGACCCGGAATCGAACCCGAGACCTCAGTATTGCAGTCGTATCATAATACAACTACGCCACCGAGGCAGTCGATGAATATATGAATATATAACATTTTTTTTCATGACCTTTTCATTGAGTAATGACTGACTTGTTTCACAGCAGCAAGACTCAGCAAGTAAGAGCGGTGAGTCGAGCTCGTCCCCCGTGGCGACGATGCCGCGCAAGCTGACACGCTCGCTGTCGGCGCGCGTGTCGCGCGTGGCGACGCGGTGCGCCAACACCACCCACGCGCCCAACACTGACACCGACTCCGATGACGACAAAGTTAATGAAAAGAGGTACTTTTTTCGGGCACGGCAAGTAGTCAGCAGCATAAATATCTGTACAAAATTTGAAATCGCCTATATACGCGTTAAGTTTAACTGGAAAAAAAAATCTTCGCAAATCTTCTTTATTTTATTTTTGTGAAGAGAAAAAAAAGCTTAGGAATAACACAGAAGTAAGACTATTTGAAATTTTGAATTTTTTCATCTAATGCTGGTGACTGTACTACTTCCTACTGGTATGTGGAGTGGAGTTAATAGTAATGAGCACATAGGTGTAGTTAGATCCCAAAAGAATATAAACACTATGTTAGATCTGTGCCAACCAAGATATAGCTGAACCGCTCAGTGATTGGCATTCTTCGTATTAACTCGAGCATCTGTCTCCTTCGATCACCACGGTACCGTTCTGGTTGACGTTCGGCCGACGCTTCACATTCGTTCCGCTCGCCGCACCATTCTAAGTCGCCGAGACGTTCAGTGGGGCTAGGACGTGAAAAAAAAACACGATGCGTCACCGTTTCGTTTTATTGTGATTGGTTGAGAGACTGACGTATCGGTCTCTCGATTAATAACAAATATCAAAATACCGATACGTCAGTCACTCAACCAATCTCAATAAAACGAAGCGGAGACATATCGTGTTTTTCGTTTCATGTCCTAGCCCCACAGAGCGGCAATGTCATGCATCGATCGTTAAGAGAATCCTCGATACAAAGCAAAATCATTTTCTAATAATATTTATATTCTTCTTTCGCTATTCCAGTAAGGAAATAAAGAAACCCACAAAGTCGAGAATTGCGCCTCCTGCGAAGTCGCCGGTCGCGTCGGCGCTGCCTGTCGAGCCGACCGAACGGCGTTGTCCCGTCAGAGGGTGCGATTCCACTGGACATCTAGGTAAAGTTATATATTACGGTAATAATAAGAACACATACACACATACACACACCCACACACACATACACACACCCACACACACATACACACACCCACACATACATACACACACCCACACACATACACACACCCACACACACATACACCTACACACACATACACACACCCACACACACACACACCCACACACGCACACAGACACACACATTCACTCACTCACTCACTCGCTTGCTCACTCACTCACTCACTCACTCATGCCTTTTATCCCCGAAGGGGTAGGCAACTAGTGCACCTACTTTTTGCCGTTATTCCGTCCCATGATGTGATAGGTGGCGAGCCTATCGCCATATCCGGCAATAATAAGTATCTCATGTAATACATACAATAATTGCTGGGAGCAGATTTGCTTTACTATGGAGAGGTTTGTTTTTTATATTTTTTATGCGTGCATGGCAAAGTGATTGTACTGCAATTGATGGTAAGTCGAGTGGGGTCCAGATAGTATCCAATGACGTGAGACGTGATTACTATTCGTCAGTCGACATAATTATGCCGGCCTGTTTAAAACCGGATAAAGTACACAAAATCAATATTGCTTTGCTCAAAATGCACTAAATATTAAGATGCTTTTACATACACGCAAGTAGTGCCACCATTTGTGAGTGTTGTGTTTTGCGTAACTACGGCAATCAAACTTTAACTTACACATAGACTATATCGTCGAAATTGCTTTAAAATCGAAATGGCAATATTTTTCCAAATGCCTGGCAGTAGTGCCAACTGCCATTAGTGTGTTATGTGCAGGCGGCAAGGCACGCACGCACTTCTCGCGCGACGCGTGCCCGACCTACCACAACGTGACGGACGCGTGGTGCGCCGCCGCCAGCGAGGAGCGCGCCGCTGCCGCCGCCGCGCGCCGCCGCGCCACCAACATGCTCGCCACGCGCCAGAGGCACATGCCCACCCTCGACCAGCGCGCCTACCAGCTCAAGGTCAAGGTGAGCACACACACACACGCCCACCCTCGACCAGCGCGCCTACCAGCTCAAGGTCAAGGTGAGCACACACACACACGCCCACCCTCGACCAGCGCGCCTACCAGCTCAAGGTCAAGGTGAGCACACACACACACGCCCACCCTCGACCAGCGCGCCTACCAGCTCAAGGTCAAGGTGAGCACACACACACACGCCCACCCTCGACCAGCGCGCCTACCAGCTCAAGGTCAAGGTGAGCACACACACACACACGCCCACCCTCGACCAGCGCGCCTACCAGCTCAAGGTCAAGGTGAGCACACACACACACGCCCACCCTCGACCAGCGCGCCTACCAGCTCAAGGTCAAGGTGAGCACACACACACACGCCCACCCTCGACCAGCGCGCCTACCAGCTCAAGGTCAAGGTGAGCACACACACACACGCCCACCCTCGACCAGCGCGCCTACCAGCTCAAGGTCAAGGTGAGCACACACACACACGCCCACCCTCGACCAGCGCGCCTACCAGCTCAAGGTCAAGGTGAGCACACACACACACGCCCACCCTCGACCAGCGCGCCTACCAGCTCAAGGTCAAGGTGAGCACACACACACACACGCCCACCCTCGACCAGCGCGCCTACCAGCTCAAGGTCAAGGTGAGCACACACACACACGCCCACCCTCGACCAGCGCGCCTACCAGCTCAAGGTCAAGGTGAGCACACACACACACGCCCACCCTCGACCAGCGCGCCTACCAGCTCAAGGTCAAGGTGAGCACACACACACACGCCCACCCTCGACCAGCGCGCCTACCAGCTCAAGGTCAAGGTGAGCACACACACACACGCCCACCCTCGACCAGCGCGCCTACCAGCTCAAGGTCAAGGTGAGCACACACACACACACACACACACACACACACACACAGAGAGAGAGAGAGAGAGAGAGAGAGAGAGAGAGACACACACACACACAATTGCAAAAAGTTTACTGGCTGTAATAGTGTTGGAAATTACTATTAAAAATATACGATACGGCATGGATCTACATTATAAATGTTTGGGATGATCTGTTTTGTACCGAAAAAACACATTACTGTAGTTTTAAAAACAAATTGTCCAATAGCAAGCACTATAACCCATAAATTGAAGCACTTAACACCCAAGACTGATTTACATAACTATTTGCTTAGTTGCTGAAATTATTACATTCAAATTCCATTTCCAAGACCTCAATCACATTAGCTATCATGTACTTAAATCCGGAATAGCACAGTGCTAGCACATTACTGTTTGAAAAAATAAAATATGCAAGTAATATACCATCTACTGGGTAAAAAATTGATACTCAACTGCAGATAGGGTCTAACAATATATAATCTGGAATAATATATTCAATACTTTCCCAGGATATGCGCTCGAAATGGAAAGGCAGCCAGGAGTTGCGCGAGAAACTAGCCGCTTCAGGCAACGACGAACTGAATGAGGAACGGGAGCCCATACTAGAAGGGTTCGCGCCTGATTACGACCTCAAGCTGTTCAGGGAAGCACAGGCGCTCGGAGCTATCAAAATTGAAGAGGAACTAGCAGACATACCAGCTGATAAAGGCACCAGGTATCTAATGTGTGTAATGGTTCTTAATAGTATTGGTAATGTCCTGATTAGTTTATGTGTTGCCGGAACGTGGAACGTGAGCGTCAACGCCAATAGAAAAGGATATTTTTTTATCAATGACTATCTCGGTAGCATAGTTGTATTATGGTACGACTGCAACGCTAAGGTCTCGGGTTCGATCCCCGGGTCGGGCAAAGTGATATTGGTTTTATCTAATCAGCATCAGCTCAGAGTCTGGAATTTGTGCCCGATATGGCGATAGGCTCGCCCCCTATCACATCATGGTACGAAATACGCACGTTAATACAAAGTAGGTGCACTGGTTGCGCCTCTACCTACCCCTCCAGGGATAAAAGGCTTGAATTTGCATTTTATCAATGGCTCGACAAAGTGCCTTTACTTCACCTGATGGTAAGTGAAGCCCAAAAAATTTCGACTAGCACCAGTAGAGAATTAGATCGCGCTATGGTTTACAAACAAGGTTTATAAGTTCGCATTTTTAAAATCATACTTGTTTTTTAGTGAACCGAAAAGTGTAAAATAAATAATCTATATATATAAAATTCTCGTGTCACAGTTTTCGTTGCCATACTCCTCCGAAACGGCTTGACCGATTTTGATGAAATTTTTTGTGCTTATCCGGTATCTATGAGAATCGGCCAACATCTATTTTTCATCCCCCCAAATGTTAAGGGTGGACCACCCCTAAATTTTTTTTTTTATTTTTCAGACAAAATTTTTTGTTTTAATTTTTTTATGATACAGCATACAAAAATACCTACAACCCTAAATTTTCACCCCTCTACGATCAACCCTTATTTTTTAATAGCTAGAAATTGCTAGGAAATTATTTATATGGCAAAACAACGTTTGCCGGGTCAGCTAGTAGTTTATAAAACTAAAAAACACGCTTTATAGAAAATCCAACTAAAAAACAAAAAATAAAAATTATTTTCTATTTTTTAGTTGGATTGGAACTAATGGGTAACGCGTGCATTATATTCGTCGTCTGCACCTGTATCTAAGAAGCATTGGCTTTGTGAGAGAGGGATTTGACTACCCATTACTACTATACTTCGTACAATATCTAGTGAGCTTATAATTATTTGTATTAATTAGCTCATAAAAACATTATGTTGAATGTTACGTAACTAATAAGTGTTTATTTATCCTGCCTGCTTACCTCACAACAGGTATAATTTAAAGTAATGTTTATGTTCTCAGGGATTTCATGTACTCGATCTTTTGACTTATAAAGCAGATTTTACTGGTACCATTCTAATATTGAATCCTACTAATATTATAAACGCGAAAGTTTGTAAGTATGTATGGATGTTTGTTACTCTTTCACGCTGAAACAACTAAACGGAATTTGATGAAATTTTGGCACACGGGTAGGTCATGTCCTAATTGACACATAAAGTACTTTTAATCCCTGTAATTTGCTCCCGTGGGAAGTAATCGATATTTTTAATCTGATTTTAAGAAAATGTCGCTGGGGGGTATTGTGTTTTAGAGACTTTTGAAGCGGGAAAGGCCATACACGCGGGCGAAGCGGGGACTACACCTAGTAAATAAAATAATAAATAAGCCTGTAATTCTACATACAAACTTTTTTGTTATCGACAGATTAAATACCTTACATATGCCTCCCCCATTAACATCGCAGTGTATAATAATATGTATAATTAGCTTTTGCACGCGGCTCCGTCCGCGTTAAAAAGTTTTATCCCGTAAAAGTCCCGCTATATATTTTCCCGGTATAAAAATTAGCCTATGTGTTAATACATGAACTACCCGCGTGCCAAATTTCATCGAAATCCGTTCAGTTTTTGCGTGAAACAGTAACAAACACACATGTATCCACACATCCATACATTCTTACAAACTTTCGCGTTTATAATATTACTAGCCTTTTGCCCGCGGCTTCGCCCGCGTTAATAATTTTTTCCGGGCTAAAAGTACATAAAAACCTTCCCGTTGAATCACTCCATCTATTAAAAAAAACCGCATCAAAATCCGTTGCGTAGTTTTAAAGATCTAAGCATACATAGGGACATAGGGACAGACAGCGGGATGTGACTTTGTTTTATACTATGTAGTGATTAGGATGTGTGTTGGCATATGGTTTGTGAACTACGGCAGGTAGGGGAGGACGGGGCTACAATTAACGGAGGTAAGTATTAACAAGCGAAATTCTCTAAAACTATACACACTACATCTCCAACGCGAGTTTTAATTCGTCAACTAGACCAAGCTGAATGCCACAGGATCGGTCAGTTGCGGCCTACTCGCCGTACAAGTGAGTTGTATGCCGGGTGACATTTTTACGCAGGTAAAGAACATTTTAAAGTTTACAATTTTTTGATTTCTACAAAAATTATACAGTGCTATGATAATATTCATTATTCTCTGGCAGCATATTTTATACTTAATAATTATACTTTGCTTAATTGACAAAATTATTGATCAATATTTTAGTATGTTATTTAATTCTTTAAATTAACCTTTGGGGCTACAATTAACAAATTTGCGGGGTTTGTTTTAACGTGTAATAGCTGCCCCGGATGTGGGGGCTATTATTAACAGGGTATCTGAATGTTTGTGTATAGTTATTTTAAAATGTTCTGTTTTATGACATTATGAGAACCTATAAACGAAAAACTACGCGGGGCACTACATCCCAAGAGGTCTACGAGTTGGCTGCGCTAGAAGTGTTGGAGAAGAACAGAAATGTAGCAAAAGAATTTGAGCTCTGCTACGTTTCATTCTTCAATTTCGTGAAAAAAAAGTAAGCGGGTGCACACTGGTGCACCCGCTTTTTGTAACCCATTTCTACTGAGAAATGGGTTACAAAAAAACCCGGTTAGGTTTCATTGGCGAACAAGAGGCAACCATAGCCGCAGGGGCGGTTGCGGACGACAACTTAGACGTGAGTCGGAGGACGCCCGCAGCCGTCCTTAATGCGCCGAAGATGGCCACCGCGGAGTTTTGGTTGGTATGCCGTGCGGTGTGCATAGGTTAGGGACTCGGCCCGGGTTAGGGACACGTTTTCCATCTCTCCGGGCGGCTCAACGTCGGGTCGTAAGGCATGGTGAACCCAACATAACCGCTCAGTCGTTCCCCTTGAACACTGGGCGGTAGTAATAATTCACTTTCTCCGCGTAAACAAAAAAAAACCATAGCCGACTATTTGTTAAGCCGTTTTGTACCGGATATTATAATGCTGTATAAGTCGTTTGTTTTGGTTATTTAATACCATAAAAATGGTGAATAATGCAAGACTGAATAATATATAACAGAGACTGATTAATATGTAATATATAACAGAATAAATATACTATAAACCGTTGAATATAGCTAATTAGAAAAAAAAATAGGTATCGTTCATGATTACATATTTTTGTAAATTGTGATTATTGTTGTCAGTTTATAAGAAAGCATAACCCATACAAGTCTGTATTAATTACCTAATAAAGAAATGTGTCATAAATATATTTGTTTTCCTCTACATGAGTCAGGATATCATTATGTTAATTATTACCCCTTCTGTTAATACTTACCCTCGACCTGTTAATTCTAGCCCCGAACGTGAGGTAAGAATTAACAACTGACTCTTTTGTGAAAAAGAGTTCTATTTACGTCATCGTTTCTGTTTTGTTAAATTTGAGATAATTATACGATACCTGAATAATTAAATCATCGTATAACATAATAATCAAATATGGCTATTGAATAATCACTAATCTACAACTAAAAATCCTTTTTTTGTTAATTGTAGCCCCGGCCTCCCCTACGTGGTGATGGGCAAGTACATGATGGAGGTGTGGTACCAGTCGCCGTACCCGGGCGAGGCGGCGCGCGTGCCGCGGCTGTTCGTCTGCGAGTTCTGTCTCGCGCACCACCGCTGCGGCGCCGGCGCCGACCGACACGCCACCAAGTGCGTCTGGAAGCACCCGCCCGGCGACGAGGTCATTCACTCACTCACTCACTCTCATTCTATTCATTCATGGCACCCACCCGGCGACGATCTCATTCACTCACTCATTCTATTCATTCACGGCACACGCCCGGTAACGAGGTCATTAACTCACTCATTCTGTTCATTCGCGTGCTTATTCAATCACTCACTCATTTCGTTCTTCAATAATAATATTTTCACAATGTTTTAAATTCATTTATTAATTTTAGTATTTATATAATATACTAGCGGCCCGCCCTGGCTTCGCTCAGGTAGCAAAGCATATTACATGCTGAAGTTAGTTTTTTGTCATACAAAATATTTATGTAATATACACATAAGCCTTCCTCTTGAATCACTCCAACCATTGGTGAAGTTTTACCGGGATAAAAATTAGTCTAGGTCCTTCCCAGGGTCTTAAGCTATGTCCCTTCCAAATTTCATCGCAATCAGTTCAATGACGTGACAGTGACGGCCCTACTCGCGAAAAATAAAAACCGGTATAAAATTCCCGGGTTATGTTCTTCCGGGATAAAAGTAGCCTTTGTCCTCCTCAGGATCTCAAACTATCTCCACACTTTCTCATTTATAGACACGCGCCGCCGGCCCCCCGGCCGGTACCGCCGCAACCGCTATGTCCCTGCATTTTAAATCTGTAATATCTTCGAAAATATTTATTTAAATTACATGTTGTAAAGGGCCATATTGATCTATATTAAATGCACAATGTATTTATGGTACTTAATTGGATAAGGATTAATGCTGTATTGCTTAAAATCGCTTCGTAAATAAGCCATTATTTCTCGTCAAAAGTAAAGGATAAAAAATAGTTATTGTGGGTTATCCCTAAGAGATAGACATATACCATCGCGGACTTTTTTGTAGACCTTTTTTAGGTGTACAAAAGTGTAGTACATTATTTTGATCTATCTCGTAGAGTTTAGCCAGCGTCTGCAATGTAAGCTCAAAAAATGTGTTTATCTACGACATCACATTAGAAACCTTTTAAATTATCAATGTTTCTCTACTATATTATGCATGTATTATACATATAAACCTTCCTCTCGAATCACTCTATCTATTAAAAAAAACCGCATCAAAATCCGTTACGTAGTTTTAAAGATTTAAGCATACATAGGGACATGAGGACATAGGAACAGACAGCGGGAAGCGACTTTGTTTTATACTATGTAGTGATTCGTCGCGCCTTTTTTTTTATTTTTGGCAATAGAGTCATTCAAATTGCGGTCATATCACATATGTCCGGCGCTGAAACGAGTTTGGCGCAGTTTTATCTGGTTGCGGGCGACTAAGCATAATCATTAGGAGAGACCTATGTTCAGCAGTGGACATCATGGTGATGAATCATTCCCCTCTGATTTGTTCACTTAACATCTATGGCACTTAATACTCACTTCTTTAGGGCCAACGCCAACAAATGGTCAGATCAGAAAATTGCAACTTGTAAAAAAAAATCTGTCAGTTTTTTTTTTACTTATTTTTTCCCTCATAAACCTAGACGAAGAGGTCGCCCCGGACCATCCCTGGCGCAAAGGTGCTCAAGACGCTGGCAATATACGCTGTATCGCGAGAGATATGTGTTGCACCAGATATGATTCAGAACGGAAATCCTCATTAATCTTATTATCTGTTAATGTGATGTTAGGTCACATTGTGGTTATCGTCCCCATTCACCAAGGTAACGCTGTGAAGAAAATACAAAAATATAATATTCTTCTACAGGTATACAGAAAGGACAACCTCAGCGTGTGGCAAGTGGATGGGCGTAAACACAAACAGTACTGCCAACAGCTGTGTCTGCTGGCAAAGTTCTTCCTGGACCACAAGACGCTCTACTACGATGTAGAACCGTTTCTATTTTACGTGATGACCAACGCTGACAGCGAGGGATGCCACGTAGTCGGATATTTCAGTAAGGTGAGTCTATGTTACAGTATGTGAACCAGTAATGGAGAAAATACTAGTTCTGCAGGTAGTTGTGTCTGTTAGTGAAGTTCTTCCTGGACCACGAAACTGTACTACGATGCGAAACTATTTCTATTCTGTGTTTATTTGTGAAAACCAACGCGATAATATATGCAGATATTTCAGTAAGATAATAGAGCGATTATTCATGATAGAGTATTTGAACCAGTAATGGACCAGGCAGTAGCTGTCATATTTTGTCGAATAATTCCGTTACTTTAAATCGTGTTATTTTAAAATTGGAAAAATGCCGTTATATATTGTAAATGAATAAATAATGAAGCCTAATAATTCTAGTGGAAGGGTAAGACGTAAGTGACAAATGAAAAAAGAGGGATTGACAACACACGCCGCACGTCATTACTAATACATGTGTGCGTGCGAGAGAGATAGCAATATGTCCCAACTACACACCTACTTTAGCTCATAACAATATTTTAGTGTTCCTAAGGTTGCCTCATTTTAAATGAATTTTAATGCTATTATTACGGAAAAATTTCTTCGTCGCATTATTTGATGTTGTATTTCACAATAATATCCAAACCCTAACTTATTATTATAATTGCTTAATTTGCTTTTTACGATTTTACTTGAATCCATACGATACTTATTTTATATCAGATGATTAAATTTACATAAGCGTAAACAGCAATGTAAAAAAAATAATTTTAAAGTGAATTTTCATTTCTTTATAATATAATTGTAGGTCTTACACAATTGAAGTTAATTAAAAACACAATTCCTGTAAAAGTTTAATCTTGGCGCATACGCTCTTTTGTCATTTAGAAGTCTGTATGTAACCACCCTGCTCTTATGTCGTAACTAAGGTATTATGTGTTTGATGCATTTTGTTTCAATATGGCTTGACATAATGTCTTAATATTGTATGTTTGCCCCAAAATCGATAATTTGCGTAATGTACCTATATCTATACTAATACAGCATAGTATCAAACGTTTACCCTTTTTAGGAATTGTGCCAACTATGTTAGGTCTCATGTAGCTTAATGCCAAAAAGTAGTGAAAATAGTATTACGTAATAAATGAATGGCCCCTTAGATAACGCTACGCACTTTAAGATATTTTATTCGCATTCATTTAAAATCATTATTTGCGCCAGGGAGTTTTTTATAACTGTTTAATTTATTAGTGGTAGGTCTCTCTTATGTAAAAGTCCGTCTGGGTGGGTACCACCGCAAGGTCTATTTCTACCGCCAAGCAGCAGTGTGCATGCACTGTTGTGTTTCGGTTTGAAAGACATTGTAGCCAGTGTAACTACCTACAGGATATAATGAGACTTAACATCTTGTGTCTCAAGATGACGAGCGCAGTGGAATGCCACACAGTACTTTGTAACTCAAGGTGCTGGATGGTATTGCTACAGTTTATGGATGGTCGTATCGCTTACCATCAGGCGAACGGCATGCTCGTCTCGACATACAATGCAAAAAAAAAACTTCTGGCGGTTTGCACATATTATGCTTCAATATTAATCAATAAACAAGCTGTAAAAAATTAAGTACATTCAGGTGAGTCGGGTTGTACATTATAACCGACAAAATTGTCTGCCGTGTTTATACCTGGACTATATATATTCTAAAGTAGAAAATACAAGTTATTCCAAGGTGCCTAAAACATATTTATGGGTGGATTTTTTTACACATTCTATATACTGCGCAGTTGCAAAATAACTGCAACTTCCCTGCCCGACTCACCATCTGAGATTCCCCTATTCATAAAATACCATTTTTTCAATGTTTGACAGTGCCTAAAGCAACTTCCCAAAATTCACCGCCAGCTCTTGGGACATATCGGTTGATTGACGAAAACTAAATCAATCAATGCTTTATATTTTGAGATTTTAAAAGTCGATTTAAGCTAGTTATCCTAAAACATCCCCGCCTAGAAAGCCGTAATAATATTATTGTACAGTCAGCCACATAAGTAGCTGAACAAATTCAAAACTTCAAATCGCCTCTACACTTTTGTGTTCCTACCAATTTTCGTTTTTCTTCACAAAAATAAAATTAAAGGGATATATTTTACTTAACACATAAAAAGATAATGTTTTAATTGAACTGAACGCGTATAGACGATTCGAAATTTTTGTATTTGTTCAGATACTTATGTGGCTGACTGTACTTCGTATAAAATTATTATTCTCTATTTTTTATGATGCACCTGCCTCCGTCTCTAAAATGCCCATGGCATCAAGTCCGCCTGTATACCTTGTGTACAAAGTGTGATTAATAATAATAAATAAATGTTATATCCTATATGGCTTATTTTTCAATCAACGTTTTATTATAATTCATTAAGCTTAATTCAATCTTCTTCATTCATTTAATTCTTAATTCATTTAACTTTTAATAACCTTAACTACATAATTTACATATTTAGTACCCCCCACTCTCTGTATAATCGTAAATCTCTATCTCTATCTCTATTAAAGTTCAAATATCCACGGTGTTATTAGTAGTCTTCTTTCCATTTTTTTAAATAAAATACCTATAGAGAACTCACTAGAAATCCATTACCAAGGGGCGCCATTCAAGTCGATAAGCAAAACTACGCTCGGCGCATAGCAAAAACACAATTACAACGTCCAAATGAATATACATAGCGGACTGTGTATAGACGAGTCGCGTACTACAGTCATTGAGAGCGACGCGTCAGCTGTGAGTTCGACGACCTGGCGCTGGGTGAGACACGCCCCCGCCAACCCCCCACCGACCCCACACTCTTACCCCGCACGGCTCCAACCCCACGGGATGCACCCCACTCGTGTGAGGCTGTTGCATACCTAGACTACTACGAGCGTACTATTGATTCGTTTGTGGTTAATTTTGGGTTTTTTTTTCTGTGTTGTTTTAGATGAAGATTTGTGTGTTATTTTTGTTATAGTTGTAATAGCGGTAGTTCTCGGGGCTTAGGATGTGAAAAAAACACTATGTTTCTCCGCTTTGTTTTATTGTGATTGGTTGAGAGACTGACGTATCGGTATTTTGATGTTTGTGATTGATCGAGAGACCGATACGTCAGTCTCTCAACCAATCACAAGAACGAGAACGGAGACGCATCGTGTTTTTTTTTCACATCCTAAGCCCACTGATTAATTAAGAGGAAGTGCTCAAACATTTGTTGAGGGATAAAAACCTTCATTTAGAGGCGAACAAAAATGTAAATGGTGTATTTTATTATAATATGAATGCCGTCCTTGCTAAAACTAATAAATTCTACTCAACCAGGTTACATCTTATGCGACTTCGCCCGCGAGAAAGAACTTTCCTGCTGCAAAAGCCCCTAAATATTTGTAGCGATTCATAGCGCCACCTGTACGATATCGCGGCATCTATATAAAGAAATAAGTACACAAACCCCTTATTTCTCAGTGAAGCAAATTACCGGGATAAAAAGATGTCTATGTGTTAATACAGTACGTGATGTATCCACTATGCGTGTGTAAAATTTCATCCAAATCCGTTTAGTTGTTTCGGCGTTTTTTTTTCTAACACTTTTTCACAAAATTTCGCATTTATAACATTAACAAGAACTAAGATTAGTTAACTTTCGTATCAAATAATCATCTCAATAAGCTGAACGCCAAAAGGGTGGTTCTAAAATTGAGCAGTCCCCGTTGATCGGGCGTATCTGTGCGATTTGTTGCGGCGTTTTCAATTACAAGTCAGCGTCGCGCCCGCCGCCCGACGTGTTCTCATCCCATTATCATTTGCACAGGCTTTTATTGTCTTTTATTGGGATATTTAACCGACTGCCACAGAGGAAGGTAATGCTAATTGATGTTTTTTTTATGGCATCAAATGACGAGACGAGCATGCCGTTCGCCTGATGGTAAGCGATACGACCACCCATAAACAGTAGAAATACCATCCAGCACCTTCAGCTACAAAGTAGGTACTGTGTGCCGCTCGTCATCCTAGACATACGATGTTAAGTCTCCTTATGTCCAGTAGCTGCACTGGCTACAATGCCCTTCAAACCGAAACACAACAGGGCATGCATACTGCTGCTTGGCGGTAGAAATAGACATTGCGGTGGTACCCACCCAGACGGACTCTTGCATATGAGTAACCACCAATAAACATATTTGTATAACATATGTGTTGTGATACCTTGCTAATTGTTTTTTCATGCCGGCAAAATTGTATCGACTGGTGAGGGATAGTCATCTCTCAGACGGCACTCTATCTAGATTCAACTTCATTCACCATCAAGTGCAGCAGGATCACTTTGCCAAGCTCGTATAAAAAAAAACTAATTTCTCTCAAATCTGTTCAGTGATCTGCAAACATCTAACAAATATCCACACCTATTCACTACCATTCGCATGTATAATATTTATAAGAACCATTCTTTCGTGTCTTCCTAAAAAGGTCACGAACTTTACCTCTTTACAAACACTTTGCATGGGTAAAATAGCATGTTGAAATGAAAAGTATGAAGTGTTCACTCGTGGGTTATTGCGTTTTTGGCCGGCGGCTTTTATGAAACTGTTTTATTGGTTCAAAGGGCTGCACCGTCCGTGTGCGAACTGCCTATATTAAAAATGTATGCTTTAACCATGGAGATGTATATCTTTAATTTATTGTGTACTAGACTTCTGCTCGCGGCTTCGCCCGCGTGAAAAAAAATTTCCGGGATAAAAGTATTTTCCCGGGATATAAAGTAGCATATAGCACTCAGGAGTAAAGTAGCTTCCTATTAGTGAAAGAATTTTCAAAATCGGTTCAGTAGTTCCTGAGATTAGCGCGTTGAAACAAACAAACAAACTCTTCAGCTTTATAATATTAGCATAGTTTAAGTTCCATAATAAACTATAGCAAATGCTTACTCTCGAAGATAGAACGTTATTTAGCTTATAATAGCTTCTTTAATGAGTTGCTATAAATTATAATTTAAAACCTAGTAAAGAAGTTTTGAAACTAGCTTCCAAACGAAAAACTTCCTTATCGGTCTTGCTATAGGATTCCTTTCCAAAAACCCACCTTATTGCAGTCGATAGTTACTGACAGTCTACGCTGGTTGTAGCCCCGTAGCACTCGACGTAAAACTACGTGACGTAGCTCGTAACGCTACGGCGTAGTAGCGTCGAGTGGCGCATCGTGGCCGTACATAATCACTCGTATAATACGGTTATATGCCGTTTTTTATGAATAGAATTTTTTATTTCATCGTTATGAAATCATAGGAATTAATAAAAAAACAAAGAATACCCGTAATAACATTGTGTTCATGTTATATAATTTTTATATTTTATAAGTTTGTTTGTAATCATAAAACAACATTATATGAGTGTATGGTTACTTGTGCAATTAGAATATCTATCTTTGACTGACTATATTTCTTTTTTTTACTGCGAATAAATTAAAATAATCTTGAAATATCTTTGACTGTTCTCAAGTCTTATTACTAATACCCAAATTATTTATGTGTAGTTAATCGTTAACTCCTCATTTTGGTAATTTAATAATGATACTTATATTAATTTATCCCATTAAAAATAACTACGTCCAGTTAAAATGTAAAATAAAATGTGAAGAGATATGTGTATTTAGTTTATTGGATACTAGACTTCTGCCCGCGGCTTCGCCCGCGTGAATGAGTTTTTCTGGGATAAGTCCCGCTTTAGGATAAAAATTATACATAATTATAAACCTTCTCTTGAATTACGATATCTATTTAAAAAAAAACGCATCAAAATCCGTTGCGTAGTTTTAAAGGTCTAAGCATACACAGGGACATGCAGACAGACAGCGGGAAGCGACTTCGTTTTATACTATGCTAAGATTTGTTATAAGTTATGTCTAATTGTTAAATGAACTTCAATGATACATACATACCACAAATACAGATCAAGTTCTGGATTAACATATAGGACTAATTTTTGTATCGGAAGAGAATACAGAATCACTATCGTTGGACTCACACTAACAAAGCCGCGAAAAATGTGAATTTACTTTATATAGTTGTAATTAAATACTAAAACAGATGCATATAATTCGTCGCATCCGCATCGCGACTTGAGACGGGCGGATGCGACGTCGGCGGTGCATTGACCCCGCGCCGTCTCGGCAAATGCAACTAAGTCTGCATTTAAGGATTAACCAGACTACACCTCTGTCAAAATGATACGTGCGATATTGGTTGTTGAGGTTGCCTGTAACTGTGTAAAAAATGGAGGAATTGAATAGACATCAATCAAAACGGTACGGAGCGACATAGTCCTGAGTATACGAAAAAGTTCCTTAAATCAGGATGTAAAAAAGCTGGGTAGTATTTGGTAGCATAGTATCTGCTCGTGATCCAATGATGATATAAAATTATAATACAATTAAAAATGCGTCACGTGACCAGAATGGATTTCAAATACCGCAAAGGATAAGCTGTTACAACAATACTAGTCTTGTAGCATATTCTTCCCAATGCTTGGCTACTGAGATCGTTTAGGCCTTAAAGTGGGCACATACGATGCGATTTGGTACAGCCGAACCATTAAAATGGTATGCCATCGAACCATATCGCATCGTGTGGGGCACGGTTCCATGGACATTATTATTATTATTATTGGTACGGCTGGTTCGATGGCGTGTCCATCAAACTTGGTTGGATACAACTGGACATCGCATGGTACGGTTCGATCGTGTGGCGTGACGACTGTACCGCGTGACGAATTGGTCGCATGATGCCAAATCTAACCGTCTGTTAGTAGTATTAGGTAGCTCGATTGAATGTTTGAAAATTATTTCGTTCCAAGTTAAAACCCTGCTGCATGTTTTCAAGCCTTCCATTTAGCACCTTCTCTAAGCCCTTTTCTTTTTTTATTTATAATTTTATAAAATTTTCATAGTTCCTGAAATCTTCATTTTATTTCTTTTACTACGTTTTACTTCTGCAAAGCTCTGTTTAGTATTCAAAGTTTTCTGCGAATTGTTAGTATTTACAATGAAAGTGCGAGGATTACAAACATTAAGACAAGCACATCACACTTTATAGTATTTACTACCTACATGCTTTTTTATGTATGTACTCATTACCTCTCATGACTGCCTCGGTGGCGTAGTTGTATTACAGTACGACTGCAAAGCTGAGGTCTCGGGTTCGATCCCCGGGTCGGGCAAAGTGATATTGAGTTTTTCTATTCAGTATCAGCTCGGAGTCTGGAATTTGTGCCCGATATGGCGATAGGCTCGCCCCCTATCACATCATGGGACGGAATAATGGCAAAAAGTGGGTGCACTAGTTGCGCCTCTGCCTACCCCTTCGGGGATAACAGGCGTGAGTGTATATGTATGTATATGTATATGTATGTACTCATTACAAATGACATTGTCTTCGCGTTTTTATTGTCTGCGATTTTATTATATCTGTAGGTTATTTTTACTTCAATGTACAATATTTTATATCTCCATCACCTACGTTGCCTGATTGTAAATTCCCTAAAACATAAAGCCAGCCCACGCGTTGGTGTTTATTTTAAATGTATCTTGATTGCAATTTCGCAGCAGTGTGCACACACCCTAACTCACTATATACGTACATTTAGACGTGAATTTTACAGTCTAGTGTTATTACGATCGATGGGCCCAGACGAGCCTTTGTGACGCGGCGGCGCCAATTTAACTATATAATCTTGCCAGTTTTATTTATGGTCTGGGGTTTTTTTTTTGTTATTTTATGTTGAGGTTGGTTATGGTTTTTTGTGGGCGGATTAGTGGAGTGGCCGGTATTATTTTTGTAATGGTTCGAGAATTAATTTAATATCTACTAGCACTTGATGAAAATAACAACCCAATTTTTATTTATTTATATTAGTGGTTTTACCGAATGGAAATATTGGTCGGTCTCCTTTCGTCTTAATTATAACATTGGATTTGTAACATAATATCTTTAATTCTCGTTTAATAAATTAGTTTGACATAAAATTAAGGTATTTCATTATGTTTAGCTATTTGACGTGAGCATACGCCATTTATGCTCGTGGGTGGCACAGATGCAATTATTGTAAGGACCTATCCATATTAAATCCACTCCAAAATGTCACTATGAAAGGCGAGCGTAACAGCGTATCGTGCTAAATTTCAATCTTCAGAATCGTAAAAATCACAAATTTAACCCATTAGAATCAAACCCAAAACCAATAACCCATTACCTAATTTCTATTTTTAATGCATTAACCATACAAAAAGTATGTGACAAATTTTTAACATCATAGGAAATGTGTGTGTGGACAGTGGACGATAGCCTAGTTGGGAATGGAACGGTCTGCAGAGACAGTGTCCGGCGGTTCAAAACCCAAGGCACACACCTCTGACTTTTCAAAGTTACGTGTGTATTGTTTATCAATTATCGTTCGCTTTCACGGTGAAGGAAAACATCGTGAGGAAACCTGCATACCCGAGAAGCTCTTTATAAGAATTTCGAAGGTATGTGAAGTCTACCTACTCGCACTAGGCCAGCGTGGTGGACTAAGGCCTGAACCTTCTCAGTAAGTGAGGAGGCCCGTGCCCAGCAGTGGGACAGCATTTAATACAGGGCTGGTATTATTATTATTATAGGAAATGTAAACCCAGATTCGACGAGCGCAACGTAGAGAACGTTGACGCTACGACGTTATCATGACCGATGACGCGCGGGCGTGTTAGCGCCCGCTTGTACGGTTGTTAGGTCAAGTCCTAACTTTTTGATAGGATCTCTATGCGCGACAATATTCTATGCTTTCTATACGGGTGAATGTACAAATATTGGGTAACTCAATGTCATCAGCAAATATATACAAAGTCTTATTATATTTTATTCAAATAACAATTTATTTTAAAACAATGAAAAGTCATTTAATTGGTCACCCAATTTCACTTCTTCATTTTAAATACAAGTTAATAAAAAAACAAAATAAATACTTAAAACGTCAGTCCTTTGGCATGTCACAATCCCGAAAACCAACAATCAAGTGACTATCCGTTTAACATTATCATTGATTTAAGAAAACTTACTAATTTACTACAATCTGTGATATACATAGTATCATATACTACAACTTTCATAATGCAATGTTCTCCATTTTATTAAAAAAAAAATAAGAAACTTTGTGTTTAGTTTCATTCATCAGTCCGTTGTGTGTTCTTTAAATTTGAAATTCGCGACAAATATTACTGAGTCAAGGTCAAATCCCTGTTTAAGTTTTAATGTTGGTAATGAAGATAGTTGCGGACCGCACAATTCGACGGCTGCCATAACTGTACCAGTGCTTGGGCTGTGTTTGTCGTCTATACACGTGCTAAGCCAGTCAAAATTTCAGTCCTGTGGTAAGTCGTTATTTTCTTTTTAATCTGAGGTTTATTTTAATTTATATATAGATAACTATGATTTGTTAAAATGTAGTTTGTTGATATTCGAAATTACCAAAAAAACCATTAGTTTTGATTATAACCTCAAATTATGTCTTTTTCGTCAGTCCGTTGGCGTCAGTCTTTTGTCAGGTATCGCGCCAGAGGACTGACGTATCTCCATAGTACTGATATTTTTTTTGTTTTAGAGCACTTTTATCTTAATTACTACCGTGTATAAGCATTTTTATTTTATATTTCAGTTTAAAAAATCATGCGTTACGCCAAAAGTAATTTGACTAGGGAAGAAACATAAAAAAAAGAGCGAAGCCGAAAAGGCTCGCTGAAAGGGGACAGTGGCTCTCTAGGAAACGACGCGACCGATGAACTAGCCAAAAGGGGGTCAAACTAGGTGGTATTCGGACCCATCCCAATTATACCACTACCTTTTTAACAGCTAAGATCACGGCTGCGACGCAGAACACAAGAACAACGCGCGGATCAATGGACAAGCACTAGTGCATGTTGACAGTTCCGGGAAACAGTGCCAAACCCGGACCGACGTTTGACAAGACGTCTCCTATCTCTGGACAGGGCCTTTCTACGCACAATGGTGGTTACGATCAACGGACACTGCTCGTTAAACAAACATTTATATGTTTTAGGTATCACCGATAGCCCCCTCTGCAGGAGATGTTACCACGTTATCCTGGAATACGAAGGAATAGCTGCACAACGGGTTGATATTCTCGGCACTCCGGGGTCACTCCGAGAAGCCTGTGAAGGAACCAGGAAGAATCTGCGCTTCTGGAAGGAGCTGAGCTGGCTAGATTTCTAGCTGGCACATCACGCACAACGGCCTGACTCTCTACGGGCTATGTGTAGAAAAAGGAGCCCCAGAACAGAACAGAAGGCTCGCTTGGCCAGAATTAAAAGTGACCCCATTAAATTAGCGGAATACAAAGAAAAACAAAAACTTAAGTACTTAAGGAAAAAAAAGAAAGGATATAGAAAAAAAATTTGAAAACATGACACCACGAGAGCAACAGCAACTAGAAACAAATTGAAAAATTATTCATTAAACTACAGGAAAAAAAAAACAGCTATTGAAACAAACCACTAATAATTTTATACACCAGAATACTCCCCCACCAACTGACGACGAAATACAACCCATAGTTAATGAAGCAATAGATCTGTTACTAACGAAGACCAAATAGCAACAGAAGCTAAAAGGAGAAGTGAAAGACAGAGAAAATCTAGAAACAGGAAAATAAAAAAGATGGAGGCTATAGTTTCAAAGCTTAAAACTAAACTAAAAACTTAGCGTCAAAAATATATACATGTCGCCGCAAAAGCCAATAACAATGATTAAATTGATTAATTCTAACCACATGACATTTACTACATTGGATTAAAACAATTATTATAGCTAAATTCTCAAAGTTTGTAATATTCAACATTGCAAATTAATTATCGTTTCCTTTCATTTTAGTTTCACAACGTTTGCTGTAGATGGCATATTATTACGACGGTGTTATTTTATTTTAATGTTCAAGAATCTTTTTGTATTCACAAATAATTATGTTAACTTACTTTACTGTAATAATTATGTTAATTCACTTAACTGAGATTCTTTTCATTTAAGTTTCACAATGTTTGCTACAGATGGCGTATTGTTACGACAGTGTTATTTCCTTTTAATGTTTAAAAATCTTTTGGATTATAGAATGGTTATTTATATTCAGAAATAATTATGTTAACTTACTATAACATTTATTAAGAGATGTTACCATACGATTGTCATTTAAAAGTATTTCTATTTACTCTGTATAATATTGACCAATCAGAGCGCCCGATTGGTTGACCAATCAGAGCGTTCCACTAGTTTTCTTGTACAAGATTTTGCGTTGGACATGGCAGTGTTTAATTCGCCTTCGAGCAAGGAAGTTGTCTTGGAAATATTATAACATAACTTTGCATTACAATCTGAAAGTGTTTTATTGGAAGTAATACAAAATAAAGTGTTAACAAGATGGAAACAATAAATAACAGCGATGCCGAACTCTTGTCAATAGAGGGCGGTGGCGCTGCCCGACAAAAAAACAACATGGAAGAGTCAACCTCGTCATCAGAAGTGGGATCGCACACGCGATCCTTTCCAGCCGAAGCCGGACATCCAGAGCGGCAACAAGGTGAAGCATTCTCTGCCCCCGAGACTGTGCCTAAAGAATTCTTCATGGAAGTAATTAAAATGATGCAATCCATGAGCCAACGCCTTTCAACCCCGTCTCAAGAGAAAACCAAGATAACAGACATTTTTCTGCCGTCATACGACCCAGATGGTAATGTCGGCGTACGTGAGTGGTGTGACCATATATCAACTGCAGTCACACTGTATCAGCTAAGCGATTACGACGTAAGGATGAAGGTGTCTAGTTTACTAAAAGGCAGAGCAAAGATTTGGGCAGACGAATGGCTTGTTACGACATCCACGTGGGACGAATTACGTCAAATTATCTTAACAACTTTTGAGCCTGAACATCGATACTCAAGAGATGTGCTCATGTTTCGTGAACACATTTATGATTCTTCAAAGGATATATCTGAATTTTTGTCTAGAGCATGGATGCTATGGAAACGAGTAACAAAAGATAAACTTGATAACGCAGACGCAGTAGAGGCAGTTATCGGTTCAATTAGTGATCAACGCCTTCGTATTGAGTTGACAAACGCAAGAGCCACATCAGTTCCAGAACTTATATCAGTAGCGTCCTCTATTCGTCCTAAACGAGTAAGTCCATCAACATATTCTTATAGTGGCAACCAGCCACCAAACAAAAAACCTCGCTTAGATAACAAGCCGATTCCTTTCTGCACTTATTGCAGAAAGGCTGGTCATACTATTGAAATATGCCGTAATAAAATTCGTGAAAACTTCAATTATAAAGACCCCAATACTAGTGACAGATTACGTGCAAACTCCTCATTTGACTCAGTATGTACCTTCTGTTCTAAGCCTGGTCATACGTTCCAAAATTGTTTTAAACGCCTAAAACATATTTCTCCAAATGCTCCTTCAAATGACCAAGTTTCTAAACAAGTAAACAATATCGCGAATTCAACCGTAACATGCATGTACATCCAAATAGGCAACTTTCAATTTGGTGCAACATTCGATAGCGGAGCAGAATGCTGCGTCATGAGAGAGACTATTGCCAAAAAAGTCCCCGGTCGTAGATATGACGCTGTCACTTACCTGCAGGGCATAGGATCTTTTCCTATAATTTCAGTTGGTTCTATTGATTGCGTTTGCTTGATTGACGGTATTCATGTAGAATTACAGTTTGTCATCCTTCCAGACAATGAACTCTCAACCAATATCCTTATCGGTATTAATTTATTAAAAAGCACAGGTCTAAGCGTCCTGGTAAATAAAAACGGTGCAAAGCTTTTATATCAGCCACAAATAATGCATTTAGAAGCGCATAACCCTTTGTTTGACAATATAGATCACGATCTGGACGAGGAAACCCAAATCAAACAATTAATGAGAATGTTGGATAAGTACGCGCATTTGTTTATTCGTGGTTACGCCAAATCTCGTGTTAACACAGGTAAATTACAAATCAGGCTAAAAAATGTGAATAAATACGTTGAACGTAGACCTTACAGACTTAGTCCCCTGGAGAGAGAAACCGTACGTAATATTGTCCAGGAACTACTGGAAAACAATATTATTCGCGAAAGTCGATCGCCCTTCTCAAGCCCCATTATTTTAGTGAAAAAGAAAAATGGCACAGACCGTTTATGTGTAGACTATAGAGAGCTTAATTCGAATACCATTCGTGATCACTATCCGTTGCCACTCATAGGCGATCAAATTAACAATTTAGCTGGTGGAAAATTCTTTAATACCTTTGATATGGCTTCTGGTTTTCACCAAATCTTGATTTCCGACTGTTCGATTGAAAAAACTGCATTCGTAACGCCAGACGGACTTTACGAATATTTGACTATGCCGTTCGGCTTATGTAACGCGCCAGCAGTTTATCAAAGGTGTATCAATCGGGCTTTGGGTCCTTTATTAAATCCAGGAAGCGCTAGTACCGACGACAGTGACCCAAATGATAGCGTTGCTCAGGTATACGTCGATGACGTTATCAGTAAGAGTAGAAATTTCGAAGATGGATTAATTTTTATTGAAAGAATTTTAATAGCTTTGGAAGAGGCTGGTTTTTCCATTAATATCGATAAATGTCTTTTCTTTAAAAAGACTGTTGAGTATTTGGGCAACATAATAGAGGACGGTCATGTAAGGCCTAGCCCAAGAAAGATAGATGCTCTCATTAAATCTCCCATTCCTACTAACATAAAACAGGTTAGACAATCTAATGGGCTTGCTAGTTATTTCCGTAGGTTCATACCCAATTTCGCACATATTATGATACCTCTTTACGAATTGACCAAAACTAGTAGTAAATGGCAATGGACTTATAGACATGAGGAAGCGCGAAACAAGATTATACAATACTTAACTTCTTCCCCGGTCCTGATGATATTTATCGAAAAGATGCCAATTGAGTTATTCACGGACGCGAGTAGCTTAGGGTTAGGCGGTATTCTAGTTCAAGTTGTTAATGACAGACCGCATGTAGTCTCTTATTTCAGTATGCGTACGACTGAGGTTGAGAGTAGGTACCACTCTTACGAGTTGGAGACCCTTGCCGTCGTCAGATCAATTAAACATTTCAGACATTTTCTATATGGAAGGCATTTTAAAGTCATTACTGATTGTAACGCTCTTAAAGCCTCTAAAAATAAACAAGAACTTTTGCCACGAGTATATAGATGGTGGGCTTTCTTACAAAATTTCGATTTTGATATAGAGTATAGAAAAGGTAACCGCATGCAACATGTAGATTTCTTTAGCCGCAATATAGAGACGTACAGAATTAATATCATGACCAGAGATTTACAGTGGCTAAAAGTAGAGCAGCGCCGTGATGATTCACTACGATCTAAGATTGAATCCATTCACAGAGGAGAGTCAGTTGAGGGATTTCTCGTTGAAGACGACCTACTGAAACACATACGACAAGATGCACTATTAGGAAACCAGAAACTCGTTGTCGTGCCGAAGACATTCCAATGGAGTCTGATAAATGCATTCCATTCGAGCCTCAAACATCCTGGCTGGGACAAAACTTTGGCAAAGATAAGAGAGACGTATTGGTTTGATAGAATGAGTACTGTGGTTCGACAATTCGTTGATAATTGCATTGTGTGCAAGACCTCGAAAAACACATCAGGCGCCATTCAAGCACAGTTACACCCAATAGTAAAACCTACAGTTCCATTTGAAATGATTCACATGGATATGACTGGAAAATTGGGTACATCGACCGACAGAGAATATGTGATAGTAACCGTCGACGCTTACACCAAGTATGTTCTATTGCATCACGCAAATGACAAAAATCAGCACAGCACCCTCGGAGCTCTTAAAAACGCCATTCACTTGTTTGGAACTCCAAAACTCGTAATTGTAGACGGTGGACGCGAATTTCTTGGAGTTTTTAAGGACTTTTGTGAAAGATACGGCATAGAGATTCATTCAATTGCTCCTGGAGTAAGCAGAGCTAATGGGCAAGTTGAAAGAATAATGGGGACCCTAAAGAATGCCTTAACCATGATCAAAAATTACGAAACTGTTGACTGGCATACGGCACTTGATAGTTTACAGCTTGCACTTAACTGCACCATGCAAGCAACAACTGGCGTTGCGCCTCTGACGTTACTAACTAAACGACAACACTGTGTTCCACCGGAATTGCTAAACCTAGTGCAGCTTGATAACATGACCATTAATTTTGAAGTATTGGAGCAACATGTAAGAAACAGAATGACCGAAGCAGCAATTAAGGAAAAGGAAAGATTTGATTTAAAGAAAGCGAAGATACAGGGATTCCAAAGAGGTGATTTCGTCTTGGTGAAAAACAATCCACGAAACCAAACTTCACTAGATTTAAAATTTAGTGCACCCTATAGAGGAGTCGGCCGTGTGTCACTATTGTGACAACTGCCCAATGGACACGGCCCAACATACGTTGGAGTGTTGTCCAGCCTGGGATGAGGAGCGCAGCGCTCTCAGAACAGTCGTCGGAGAAGACCTCTCGCTGCCGGCCGTGGTCGCTTCCATGGTCGGCGGCCGAGAGGCCTGGCAGGCGGTGGCCCACTTCTGCGAGGCGGTCCTCTCGCGGAAGGAGAGTGCCGAGAGGGATCGCCAGCGCAGTGGTGATCCCTCCCGCCGCCAGACGAGACGTAGGAGGCGTCGGGTGGACGACTGACCGACGTCTCCCGCCCTGTGGATTGGGGGCGTTTGGAGAATTCCACCACGGTATCCCCTGCCTGTCGTAAAAGGCGACTAATAGGGGCCTCCGGGGGTCACGGGTGGGCGGGACGTGCCGCCCACCCATTAGTCTAGCCAACTTCTGTGACCCCCGTGATGGACATGTCCGAGGCAGCGTGTCTCACGCCTGCCTCGGACACCAAAAGGCGGACACGGTACGGTGTTTCGGGGGCTTCTGAGCCCCCGCAACAGGAAAAGGACCGCAATAGCGGTACGTGCAGGGGCGGTTGCGGACGACAACTTAGACGTGAGTCGGAGGAAGCCCGCAGCCGTCCCTAATGCGCCGAAGATGGCCGTTTTTAAAAAAAAAAAAAAACCCTACGAAATTCACAAGGTGCTGGAAAACGACCGCTACCTCATTAAACCGGTAGTAGGAAGAGGACGCCCACGTAAAGTGGCCCACGACCAACTACGACGAGCACCGCGACCTGGTGAGCAGGCAACCGTGTCGCCGGAAAACGAGCAACCCATAGTGGTTGATGATGATCAACAACAACAATGAAATAACTTCAATTAAAGTACTCATTACATGAAGTACCACCTAGATTAAAAGCCGTGGAGGCAATGATGATTGACAATAAAAACAATTTGAATTAAGTACTCTTTACATGAAGTACCACCTATAATAAAAGCCGTGGAGGCTCATATTATTATCTCTCATGTTATCCCGCTGGGACCACGGCGTTCAGGACCGCTTAGAACCTGGCTCCTATTTCCTATCGAAACAAAGACTTCGTGCCTGTCACGGAGCAATGGTCCTAAACTCCTCACCTTATTTATCCATCAAATCAAAGACTTTGTGTCTATCACAGAGCGGTGTTCCTGATCCCGTCCTAGTTTCCTGTCAAATCAAAGACTTTGTGTCTATCACAGAGCATTTCCGTCACGTGAGAATGAAACAGATACAAAGACTTCGTGCCTGTCACGGAGCAATGGTCCTAAACTCCTCACCTTATTTATCCATCAAATCAAAGACTTTGTGTCTATCACAGAGCGGTGTTCCTGATCCCGTCCTAGTTTCCTGTCAAATCAAAGACTTTGTGTCTATCACAGAGCATTTCCGTCACGTGAGAATGAAACAGAACAAACTATGTATGTACATATGTATGTATGTATTAAAAAAAAAGTTTATTCATAAATATTTATACTGTTAAACATATTCGTCTTTGAAGCCAAGTCGCTATTGAGTTTCTTAGTCCTTCACATAGATATGAAATTTTTCTAAAAACTTCAATATAGCAATTGTACCTAAGACTTCTTATGTATCCTCATTCATAAACTTCAATACATAGAAATGGGAGAAAAAAAAAAAACTACCTGGTATTAAAGGCCGGCTGGTGCAGAGCGCGCACCGCCGATCAGAATGGCCGTGTCGCCGCAAAAGCCAATAACAATGATTAAATTGATTAATTCTAACCACATGACATTTACTACATTGGATTAAAACAATTATTATAGCTAAATTCTCAAAGTTTGTAATATTCAACATTGCAAATTAATTATCGTTTCCTTTCATTTTAGTTTCACAACGTTTGCTGTAGATGGCATATTATTACGACGGTGTTATTTTATTTTAATGTTCAAGAATCTTTTTGTATTCACAAATAATTATGTTAACTTACTTTACTGTAATAATTATGTTAATTCACTTAACTGAGATTCTTTTCATTTAAGTTTCACAATGTTTGCTACAGATGGCGTATTGTTACGACAGTGTTATTTCCTTTTAATGTTTAAAAATCTTTTGGATTATAGAATGGTTATTTATATTCAGAAATAATTATGTTAACTTACTATAACATTTATTAAGAGATGTTACCATACGATTGTCATTTAAAAGTATTTCTATTTACTCTGTATAATATTGACCAATCAGAGCGCCCGATTGGTTGACCAATCAGAGCGTTCCACTAGTTTTCTTGTACAAGATTTTGCGTTGGACATGGCAGTGTTTAATTCGCCTTCGAGCAAGGAAGTTGTCTTGGAAATATTATAACATAACTTTGCATTACAATCTGAAAGTGTTTTATTGGAAGTAATACAAAATAAAGTGTTAACAAGATGGAAACAATAAATAACAGCGATGCCGAACTCTTGTCAATAGAGGGCGGTGGCGCTGCCCGACAAAAAAACAACATGGAAGAGTCAACCTCGTCATACATGTCAAAAAACAGCTAAAAATAGTAATAAAATCTGTTAAAAAAACGTCAAAGACCATAATTGAAGACATGAGAGAAGATATAACCAAAAAGAAAGAATTAGTGAAGAAGGCCCTTTTTGAGAAAGTTATTAAAACAAAATTAGAAGAAAACTACACTAAACCAAAGAGTCATGAAGAAAGAAAAGAAATCAAACAAGTTATATGGAAATGTAGTAGACAAATACAAACTATGGAGGATAAAAAACAAAGCAGTCACCTATAAAGAAATCTTTTTTTATTAAATTTCATTATAATTCTTACAAAATTGCTTATTTTATCAGTACTATGTTAGCCTCGTCAGTCCCCTGGCAGTAAAGTTCAGAAAAAATAAAATATCTCACAATCTACTTAAAAAAGTGACTGGCCCAATTTGGAACAATATAATCATTACATTAGCTATCATATGCACACGAATGTGTAATAATTTGATTTAATAACTATAGTAAACAAAATATCCTCAAGAGTTACCCATTTTTTGTACAATCACCCATACCTAGGTCCAAAGTGAAACTTCTTTTACATTTGGTAGAAGACAAACCGTTGTAATATTTTGATTCAGATGCCATGTAGGGTTCTCGTAAAGACAAATTATCTATACATTAATATTCTAAGAACGCCATTACAGTCGACCTTCATTAAAGCTACAATCCATGTCATAGAGTTATCATTTATCAGTCACCGGTCGCGTAAAATGGCATGCTTGACATCCTAACCGATCTCTTCCCCACCCAGCCTTGTGAACGTGGGAAGAGACTCCTAAGTATAAAAATATCATTAATGCATATATGTATCTTACAGAATCTTCATTAAGTCTATTCATTAAGATCCACAACGAAAAATCGTATTGAAATCCTACAATGCTCCCTAGTGAGTAACAAAAACGCAGAAGGTTTTTAATAAAACTCTCGTCGTGTATCAAGACACCTATAGTGTATAATTCGGCGGTGCATCGGAACCGTCCCGCCGCCCTAAGTGACAATCTAGCGATGTAAACACGCGGCCAGACGTCTAGACGTGCTGTGTGAACCCGCGCCAGACCTGCGCCCATTGTACCGCGCGCCCCGCCATCCGTCTTGCCGTGCCTTGTTTAAATATATTTTATTATCTTTACATCTGTATAGCTACACGACTGTTCTCAGACGCTGAATCTGGCTGAAAAGGTTAACTTTCTTTTTATTAGAATGCACTTGCTACTCGAGCTCGAAGACTTTTGAGTTTTATTAGTTTACAATCAATAGAGTAGTTTCCTATGTTTGATTTTGTAAATTATTTTATATGTAACAGAAAATAATACGAAAAAGAAATTCTGTGAAATCAGCATTAAAATTGGCCAAAAATTAATCAGTTATTCATCTTAGAAATATTGTAGTGAGCAAAAGGATGGACGTGGAGGATATATCGCGCTATCTCTATCACACGCACGCAACGTTATGGCCGGTGAATCTCTATGACGTCACAGTGTAATATTACTGTTATTTGACAACTACCCCTTCTACCAAATTTCAAAGCTTTATAACTTACTAATTACTGCCCCAATTTTGAATTATTATAGGTATTATTAAGCTATTGCATAGCTTCTATCGCGGGCCTTGAGCGTGGAGACCGAATCCAGAAATTCCGTAACGAAAAAATAACCTGACACCACTCACTCCGTTTCAACTCTATCACAACCATGTAGAGTGTAAAATTCCATAAGTAAATTTAATATCGCAGTCTTGTAATTTATTTTCAACTCTATCACAACCATGTAGAGTGTAAAATTCCATAAGTAAATTTGATATCACAGTCTTGTAAGAATACAATATGTAAGAGGATATGAGCTGAATGTTAAACGATAAAAGGTCGAAATTACCGTGTATTAAAAAATTGTTCCAGTCAGTGAAACGTATCGAAATGTCAAACGTGATTCTAAGGTTGAATTTTTAAAAAACTTTTTTTTATATCCGTTCAAAGAGGTTATAAATATTAGAATTGCCTGCTTAGAGTTTCGGCGTTAGGGCACGAGTGAAATTTGGACGACAGAAAAAAAATAAAATAAATAAATAATTATAATTACATAAGTTGATAAAAAATGCTATGCAATAGCTTTACCGCGGCAGTCTCCGAGTGCCACACGTCTTTTTTTTTTTCGGTTACATTTTGGATGACATGAAATCCTCCTAGCCAGTTTCGGCCACGGCGGCCAATCTCAACGGAGATCAGCCTGGTACGCAGGAGATATTATAGTGCACAAGTGTGTGCGCAATACACAGGTGCACTCGCTATTCCTTCACTCTCATAGTCCGGTGAGACGGCAATCCGACATGACCGGAGAGAGATCAGGCGCAGGACCAACGGCTTTACGTGCTTTCCGAGGCACGGGGGTATCACACCGCCAACTTCCTGACTCCGAGCTGCGACTGAGTAAATTTTAAGATGAAAATACCCAGTCACAATTTTTTTGGCTCGACCCGGGATTCGAACCCAGGACCTCAGCGCGCAAATCGTACTCGTAATGCGTACGCAATACCACTACGTCACCGAGGCAGTCAATTTGGATGACATACATTTTTGATAAATGTATTAATAAAAGTAGTCAACTACCGTATTGATTGAATTTTGTAGAAACATAATATGTATGTCGCAAACAATTATCAAAATAAAAAACTGAGATTTAATTAATTTCCATGAAGTTTGATAGTAATCATAATAATCCGAAACAAATCCAATGATTTCATAAAATATCTAATGATTCAGTACGATATCTCCGCGTCATATGCGATACATTGCATTTCCTCTTATATGGAATTGATTCGAATGATTTATTTCTGAAACATCACAAATTCTAAAAATCGCATACCTCATAATCTTGTACTAGCACTACTATTACCATCATGACGACTAGCAGTCAGTGCCGAACAGATTCTATCAGCGTCAATCTCAAAACAGGCTTTACCAGGTCATCAGATATATAGTGGAGGGCCGTGCCAATATCTTCCTGTGTGCGGTCGATACTCCAGCACCTTTCTGCCCCATTGGCCATCCGTCCTGAGTGCGACGCGCCCCGCCTACTGTCACTTAAACTTGAAAATGGGATCGTGAATTGTACGGATCATTTGCAATTATATCGCCGGGTTCCAGGTGTTTTAGTTGCTCGAAAGAAAATAAGGTTGATCTTGCGCTGTTTTCGTATATTTTAGAAAACATCAAATTATTTCTTTCTAATATTTAATTTAAATTTCATAGTGCGGTTAGTGGACTGACATCGTCGTGTAGTAGTGAATACGTATGTACGTAGAAGTTTTTAACCTGAAGAGGATCGGGTACAATCTCCAAGGAAAATAAAATGGTTTTAAAAACTTAGAATCCTCGAATATTGAAATTTGTATGGCAATTGGATTATATAGGTTAGAAGAATAAGTAAACCAATCAATCGTGATTTTATGTTAATATTTGCTTTTATACATAATCTCGATTAATCTCAACAAATTCGTAAAAGCCCCGTAAACCATTTCTCACCAGTCACCAACCCCGACAATAAGCTCAGTTCTATCCCACATTATTCCCATGAATGAAAAAACAAACAGATCGCAAATCCTAAAATCCGCTGTTTGTTGAGGGGCTTATGATATTTACACAGGAGGTCAGAGGTATTTTTTAAACGATTCGGGAAGTGATCGATGGGCTCTCCCCCTCCCTTTTGCACCCCCCCATACCTCCCGATGCAGTTCGATGACCCGATGCTGCAGACAGACCGAGGCTGCCGTTTGTCCGGGTTTAGGGTGCACCAAACTTATGAAGTTTACCTAAAATGTACATTAGTTATACGCTGTCACATGTCTCGGGCGTTTGGGATAGCGACGTGTTTGGATTGGCAATATTCGGTATCGATGAAGTTGAATATAATTTTAGTTGTTGTGTATTTTTAAGGGCGGCGGGTAAAAAAACGTAATGTAATCCTCCTAGTCAGTTTCGGCCACGATGGCCAATCTCAGTGGAGATCAGCCAGGTGCGCAGGAGATATTATAGTGCACAAGTGTGTGCGCAATACACACTTGCACTCGCTATTCTTTCACTCTCATAGTCCTGTGAGATGGTAATCCTACATGACCGAAGAGAGATCAGGCGCAGGACCAACGGTTTTACGTGCTTTCCGAAGCACGGGGGTATCACACCGCCAACTTCCTGACTTCGAGCTGCGACTGAGTAATTTTTAAGATGTAAAAACCCAGTCACAATGTTCTTGGCTCGACCCGGGATTCGAACCCAGGACCTCAGCGCGCAAATCGTACTCGTAACGCGTACACAATACAACTACGCCACCGAGGCAGTCAAGGCGGCGGGTGCTCAAGACTGGGATGGTTGGCGCTCATTTGGGGAGGCCCACGTTCAACACTGGATGGGGATAGGTTGATTGATTGATGTATTTTTATGAGGTGGGTGTTCTCGCTATATCAGTTGGTCAGAAAAAATATTTTGTGTATAGGAAGGAATAAACAAATACTGATTTAATTTCCAGCAGATTTAATGTCTTCTGAAGAATCTTCAAAATGTACAAAGTCCTTAAGATCTTTGACATTATACACAAAATTGTTTCTGGTATCAAGTAACTAATAATTTCTTCAGTCTTGCAATACAATTCCTGTTCAGTGTTCAATATTGGAAATTATTTCCATCTATGGCAAATACTTTTTCAATTCAATGAGTCGTATTTTAATTGACACAGGAAAAGTAACTTCCCGCTACTCGCCATCAGTAAGACCCCAGTAGTACTCCACGGGTAACAATAACTATAGCCGAGTTTTGTGCACCGTCGCGTCGCGGATTTGTGTACCCTTCGACTAAACCGATTCTAGTTTGATAAGCAACTTCTTCCATTACTAAAAACTGTCGCAATTTGCAATAAATGCACTTAAAGTTTTATCTATAATAGAAACCGCTTCTACAGTGTACGTTATTAATTAAGGGCCTGTAAATACATTTTATTTGTCAATAAATTATCATGTTAAACAGCTAATGTAGATAGTATTCATTTTATTACCATTTATTTGGGATCATAGATTAGAGTGCGACTTTTTTATTTGGTCTCCCTATAAATTTATGTGACGAATAGGATCTACCAGCAAACGATGAAATGGGCCCTAAGGTTAAATTTCACCAATTTCTTATTTAACTGGCGTTAGTTAATCGGACATTAAAATTAACGCGTATCGCACTCTTAATAAAACAATGACCTAATCCAAAATCATTGACTTGTGGGAATCGTCACAAAAACTAACTGTATACTACTTTTTTTTTTAAGTTGGGCGGGGAACGAACGTAAATTCAAACAATTTTGACCCTATTCCTAATGTTCAAAAGACGCATTTTTTTTCTTAGTCGATGCAGCTTGCCTTTTAGGGTCCATATTTTACCGAAACTCATCTAACCAAAATTTTGGATTAGTTCATTGTTTTATTAAGAGTGCGATATATTAAAGTATTGCGCGTCCCTTGAAAGAACGCCTAGTTAAAGATGATAATGTTAGTCTAGGGATTATAATCACTTGTTAAGGCATGATGGGACACTCAAAAACCTTAACAATCCGTTAAGACAGTCAACAGGCTGTTAAATTAACTAACAGAGCATTGTGAAGTTAAACCTAAGTTTTCTTATATTAAACAGTATTAATAGCTACTCGCTACTCGCTCTCAGTGAGACCGCAGCATATCTTCACAGATCACATTTACCGCGATTTTCAATAAAAGCTTGGCGACGAATGCGATTTGGGAACCGTCGCGGCTTTCTGTGCCCTCAGACCGCATTGATTTCATTTTAGTATACAATTCCGTCGGTTACTAAAAACGATGTACTGCAATTAGCGTTGTGTTTAGACTTAGATATTCCTGTGGTCAATTATTCTAGAGTTGGACAAATTGTGAGGTGTAGCTCATCCATTTTACCGCTGGGTAATAATATTACAGAAATATTAATAGAAATTAAGGAATTAGATTTTTTTCCTTATTTTAAGGTCCATTCTAGTGAAAGGCTTTGACGCCACACACACAATCACATATTTTATATTTAAAGGAGTAGGCAGAGGCGCTACTAGTGCATCCATTTTTCGCTCGACTTACGTCCCACAATGTTGTACGGAGCGATCATATCTTTCTATGGGGTACATATTCCAATCCCGGGCAACTAAGGTGTGTGTTTCCAGAACCTCACGGTTGAAGCCCTAATGGGTGGCCACTACACCAATGAGGCAACCCGTCTTGGTCATAACCCAACCTAATGACGTACACCGTGATACTACACGAGGATTAATATACGTTGTAGGTCATAGAGTACAAATTAAAGCCATTTAAGTTAATTAAAAGAAAGTCTGAACAGCCGATCATCGTGTTCTTCTTAAGGATTATCTGGCTAATATCTGGATTATCCT
Organism: Lapara coniferarum; assembly: GCA_949316025.1. Taxonomy (NCBI): domain Eukaryota; kingdom Metazoa; phylum Arthropoda; class Insecta; order Lepidoptera; family Sphingidae; genus Lapara; species Lapara coniferarum. The sequence continues at coordinate 15,285,486 of OX438922.1, forward strand.
TTCCATCATCCATCTTTCTAACTAAAATGAAACCTTAAACTAACTGGCCGGATCGATATATATTTTTTATATCTATTCTAAAATTAATTAGTCGTGTTCGAATTTCAAATTGTAACCGATTATTTTATTTCGTTAATACCTAATTTAGGACCGATTTCACCGCTTGCTGATAAATGCTACTCGAAACATAAATGTATAAGCCGACCAAATACGAAAGTCACGCTCTAATCTATGCTCCCAAATATGTGGTAATAAAATGAGTACTATCTACATAAGCTGTTTAATACGATAACTGTCAAATAAAATTTACGAGGAAACTTGTGAAACTGGCCCTTAGACTATTTATTAGTTCATGATTCGTGCAAGAATATTACTATGAATTATGAGTAACGAATACACATGAATAAGCTGATTACATACTCGCTTTCGTGACTATTAGTCTTGGTCTCGATAAGTAGGGGTTACGGTAAAAAAATGTGTCAACACACACACACACACACACACATACACTCACGCCTGTTATCCCCGAAGGGGTAGGCAGAGGCGCAACTAGTGCACCCACTTTTCGCCGTTATTCCGTCCCATGATGTGATAGGGGGTGAGCCTATCGCCATATCGGGCACAAATTCCAGACTCCGGGCTGATACTGAATAGAAACACTCAATATCACTTTGCCCGACCCGGGAATCGAACCCGAGACCTCAAGCTTTGCAGTCGTACTGTAATACAACTACGCCACCGAGGCAGTCAAATATGTCAACACGTCAAAAGTAAAAGCACCCAAAATGAGTCCAGACACATTTTTTTCTGAATTATTATTTCCAAGAAGATTCATATTTAATCTACGATTGTAACGGTTCGGATTGTGTGCGTGCGTCACTAATCTCGATCAGTCTGCGTCACGCAGTCATTGCATTGTTTACATAATGTATTTATAGGAAATGGCAATAGACATGCGTATTTTATACTTCCATAGAGAATGTACTAATGTACTAGAATTTTCTATGTTCTATTATAGTCTTGTATTTGATGTTCCTCTTTGAGAGTTACTAATACATACTAGAATTTTCTATGTTCTTATAGTTTTCTATTTTAGTCTTGTATTTGATGTTCCTCTTTGAGAGTTACTTTTTGCTTATATTTATTGGTAGTTTTTATTTTTCGTATTAATACTGTTAACGTGTTTTTTCATAAATGATATTTTAGTCGATTTATGTGAACAATCCTAATAATACATTACGAATGCGTTTCATCTATGACCTAAATCCTAAATCTAAATTCTGCTATCTCTGTTAACACGTCAGTAATATAATTACTAACGTTTAATATTGTCTAAACAGGAAAAGAACTCGTTCCTGAACTACAACGTGTCGTGTATATTGACGCTCCCGCCGTACCAGCGGCAAGGGTACGGGAGACTGCTCATCGATTTCAGTGAGTAAAAATATATTAAAACTGGCCTTTGATCGCTTGCCTGCTTCGCCCTCGTGAAAATATTTTTCAGGATAAGAAGTAGGCTATATGTAACGGTAACTCAAGGTGTCGGATGGTGTTGCTACTGTTTATGGGTTGTATCGCTTACCATCAGGCGAACGGCATGCTCGTCTCGTCATTCAATGCAATAATAAAATAAATGTCCTTTCCAGGATCCCAAACTATCTCCGTAACAAATTTCATTGAAATCAGTTCGTTCGTTTTTTAGTTTATCGCGTTCATAGTTCAAACAGACAGACAGACCAACGGGATTTGTTTTATGTAAGGAATAATGATAAATAATTCTTGGGTTTCTCTTACTAATATTATAAATGCAAAAGATCATGACAGACAGGCCGATTGCATGAATTAACACAGATAGACAATCCTAATTAAAACATAATTATAAAAACAAAACACTCATCACGCCTCTATGCCCAAAAGGGTAGGTAGAGATGAAAGCAGGGCGCCACTTTAGGCCAAGTGTGTTTTCCGTCCTTGATGTGATGGGGGTGACCCTATCGCCATTATCAGGCTCAAATTCCAGACTCCGGGCTGATACTAAGTAGAAAAACCTACTATCTCATTGCCCGAGTCCTTAGAGCGGTGTCGTACCGCGGTATACAACTACGCCACCAAGACTCTGGTGGTGGTCTCTCATATGTAAGAGTTCGTCTGGGTGGATACCACCGCAATATCTATTTCTATTTTCTACCGCCAAGCAGCAGTGTGCATGCACTGTTGTGTTTCGGTTTGAAGGACATTGTAGCCAGTGTAACTACTGGACATAATGAGACTTAACATCTTATGTCTCAGGTTGGCTGGCGCAGTGGATTGCCACACAGTACTTTGTAACTCAAGGTGCTGTATGGTGTTGGTACTGTTTATGGTTGGTCGTATCGCTTACCATCAGGCGAGCGGCATGCTCGTCTCGTCATTCACTGTAATAAAAAAACATGGTAATATAATAGACTACTTTTCATCCCGGAAACATACTCAGTGGTATTTCAATCCCGGCAAAAATCCACAAGCGGAACAGCGACCAATCCCTAGTATAACCGCCGGCAAACATCGTGAACCACTACGGCGTTTTTTTTTTAATTATATGTAGCGATACTTGCCAGCAGATATAGTGTATAATGTTCACTGTACACTTCGTGCGATGTATAGATAATGTATAGTCAGCCACATAAATAGCTGAACAAATTCAAAACTTCAAATCGCGCCTACACTTTCGTGTTCCTACCAATTTTCGTTTTTTCTTCACCAAAATAAAATAAAGGCGATTTACTTTACTTCCCACAAAGAAAAAGAAATGTTTCAATTGACTCGTCAAGCCCCGCGACGGACGCCGGCGTCCGAGTATGTAGGGTTTGCCCTTACATCTATATACAAGGTCATTTTTACATTACGTTACTAAATGAAACCACATATTCGTTTATGCCTCTGCTAACATTATGCCAAAAATCATCCATGAATAACGAATACTTTCGCCAAAAATCCCGGTTGCAGTATTCCATATTTTTGTTAATTTTGTAGTTTAATACGAATATGGGTGTGCGTAAATGTATTTCTGACTGAAAGTGCAATGTTGCTGCTGCGACAAATTCTCCTAGAGCAGTCATAGTGGCATTATGGCGTGTAAACTTAGTTACTTTTTATTGGTATTTATTTTGTTCGAAACTTACACTTTTTTATTTTACATCTATGGTTAAAATAACTTAATGGAATACGATATTTTCAATGAGATAAGTATGTGGTTTCATTTATTAACGCAATGTCAAAATGACACTGTATATATGAGCGGGTCTTGACGGGTTAAACTTAACGCGTGGAGGTGATTTGAAATTTTGATATTGTTCAGTTACTTATGTGGCTGACTGTACACTTTGTTTAATGCCCAAGTTTTTTTGCTCATTCTTCACGTCCGATCGAGAAGCAGCTTTCACCGTGTTGTACCAAATTGCGTATATCATTCCACATTGCGTTAACGAGCTATTGTTATTACAAGTGTACACAAACAGAGCGTGAATGCATTATTGTTGTGTTCTATTTGGTTTTATTTAATATCGATGAAATTAATTGATGTGGAAAATGTTGGTGTTTTAGTTTGGAATGATGACCGAGATTGTGTAGACGTCTCTAGAAGAAAGTCTAGATTTTTCCCATATTTCGGAGTATCGAGAACCTACAGTTTACTCAAACAATCCAAAATATTCAGTGGTTACAATGCAATTTTGTTACTTAATATTAAACGAAATCCCAGTTATAGATTTTTGACCGTGTCCATATAAAATACTAGCTTTTGCTCGCGGCTCCGCCCGGTGAAAAAGGTTTCCGGCATAAAAGTCCCGCTTTATATTTTCCCGGGATAAAAAGTAGCCTATGTGTTAATCCCGGACATGATCTACCCGTGTGCCAAATTTCATCGAAATCTGTTCAGTAGTTTTTGCGTGAAAGAGTAACCAACATACATCCATACATTCTTAAAAACTTGCACGTTTGTATTAGTAGGATTATATCGCCGTTTACTCAAATGACCGTACAAACCATGACCTGCCTCAGCGGTTCGTCCCTCGGTCCGCCGTCTAGACGATCGTCGAGGTTTTCACTCGCACCGACTGTTGTAACGCGCCCCGACGCGACGCCCTTGCATTTATTTATATTATTATGGGATGCCGTCTCTCCACGTAATAAACATGACGTATGTGTGAGGGATTCGTAATTAGAAACTAAAATTATGGGTAGTAATAAATGCACTTAATGACAAAGGGTTAAGTTTAAAAATACAAATCATTTTTTTGCACATACAATGACAAACAACGAAAAAAACTACTTTGGATATATTAAAATCAATTTTATTTACATTAGGTACCATAATACCTAAAAGTGTATACATTAGTAAAGTTTACCCTCACTATTTCAATATTCATGTTCAATAGGCCTTTCGGCTTGTCCATTCCTCTTCAGGTAAGTAATGTAAGCATCTAAGCAACTCACTAAAATAATATTTTTATTAAGAATTAAAAATACCTAGTTACCAATTAAAATTCGATACAACGGACAGATTCGTCCAATACGTTTGGGCGGAAGCGGCCGCGCGTTCATTGTGTCCGCGAGCACGGCGCACACCCTTCGCTATCCCGCCATCCTTGTTTGTATTACTGATTTGTAACTCCCATGCATTTTCCACCCATTTGTATTGTGATTTATGACTTTGGTATCTTACATGTCCGAAATGTTATGACTAGGTTACATAAATTCTTATTAGTATAATGTTTTATGTGGTAATACGTCAAATTGATAAAACAGATATTCTACTAATAAAGAAACGAAGACATAATAACATATTAAGGGTTGCGAGCGCCTTCTGCACTCACCCAAAAGACCGGTGTTCTTTCATAAGCCGACCCTCGTCAGGCTAGAAAGAGTAACGTCAGGGACAAAAAAAATAAAATAATAATAACATAATTTTCTCGACGATTTTTTTATATTACATATTAAAAAAACTTACAATAAGTATCTAATGACTAGAAATAAGTACGAACTAGGAAATCACTGTCCTACTACTAAAATCGTTACCATAATACATTAGATTCATGAAATCTATACTAATATTATAAAGCTGAAGAGTTAGTTTGTTTGTTTGTTTGAACGCGCTAATCTCAGGAACTACTGAACCGATTTTGAAAATTCTTTCACTAATAGGAAGCTACTTTACTCCTGTATGCTATAGGCTACTTTTTATCCCGGAAAAACGTCTTCACGCGGGCGGAGCCGCGAGCACTACTAGTCCTCATATAAAAGCGTTGCCACATTGTCTCTAGGCGGTAGTCATAGTCAATGCACTACAATGATACAATGACACTAGCATAAGAGACCTACCAATTAGTCCATGGCTTAGCCGAACGCGTTCCATATAAAAATGAAAAATGTGTGAATGTGACAGTATCTTTTTATTGTTACAAGGTACCTATACCAACAGTACTACATATTATAACATTCTAATGCAGTAAAATAACATTTGAATGTGTGCTACTCATAGGTGTACATAGCATTCATCACAGACAACATACTTAAATTTAAAACAAAAAAATAAATAAAAAGATAGAAAATATGAAGTAATAAATTATAACATCGAGTAAAAGCGGCGATAGCCTAATTGGGAGTGGAACATACTGCCGAGACGAATGTACGCAGGTTCAAAACTCAAGGGCACGCACTTCTGACTTTTCTAAAAAGATATGTGTGTAATCTTTGTGAATTATCGCTCGCTTTAACGGTGAAGGAAAACATCGTGAGGAAACCTGCATACCTGAGAAGTTTTCTATAAGAATTTCAAAGGTATGTGAAGTCTGTCAATCCGCACTAGGCCAGCGTGGCCCATGGTAGGTCCCATGTAATAAGGGGCGAGCCTATTGTCATTCACCGGGCACATTTCCAGACTCCGGGCTGATGCTGAGTAGAAAAACCCAATATCACTGCTCGACCCGGAAATCGAACCCAAGACTTTAGCAGTGCAGTACCGCAACACAACTACGCCACCGACGCAGTCTATTCGAGACACGATTATTAATTGTTTTAATTTTTTTTTTTTTGTTCTACGGGAACCGTCATTGAAATAACGCAGCCACACTCGACACGGTCCCAATTAATAAACGTTAAAACAATAATCGGGCAGACGCGTGGGGTCCCATCAAAATTTCTCGCGTCTACCGGCGGTCGTCTCCGACCCCTGGGGGTGGATAGGGGGAAGTCTAGACAGCAGACCGATCTATACGGCAGAGCATCGATCGCGGACCGAGGGGGCGCCGGGGGGCGGTACGGGTCGTCGGCCGCCGCGCCGGGGACACAACAAACCCCTGTTAGACGGTTTATGATGTTGACCGCATAGGTGAATTAATGCCGCTCCATCGAGATTTGTTACAATTGGACTGATTTTCATTAAGTAGGGTGTTTTAATATGAATGAATTTTGTAATAGGATTTACCAAGGCTACATAAGTTTACTTCGCGTCTACCTTTCTAATTAATTTCTTTGCGGGTTAAAGGCTGACAAGTGCTCCTAAAATCTCGCATAGCTTCACCGGACGGTGTCATAAAATACGTTTACACCTGGATAACAGGAGTTGCAGTGGCGGTTATGAAGGTCAGACGTTTACAGGCTGCAAAAAGTATGGAATATGGTATGGTCGTCGCCCCAATGACCTCATGTACGATCGGCGCAACAAACTTGTGCTAGTCACGACTGATGGCAAATGTCAATTTATTTATAACTAGCTTTTGCCCACGGCTTCGCCCGCGTTAATAAGTTTTTCCGGGCTAAAAGTAAATACATAAAAACATTCCCGTTGAATCACTCTATCCAACACATTTATTTGGATAAAGATTAATATTATGACGTTGATACAACAAATAATGCATTAATTTCGACCAAATTTGATTACCATAAAAACTGTACTAGTGAGTTAATCTTAAAAGATAGACATATACTGTCGCGGACATTTTTTTAGATCATTTCAAGAGGAATAATTCTTTCATACATATATTTTTGGTATCTTGAACAGTTTTCGCAGCGGACGCAATAGAAGCCCTCAAGGATGAATAATTTTCCCCGTTTTTTTCACATTTTCCATTATTTCTTCGCTCCTAATAGTTGCATCGTGATGTTATATAGCCTAAAGCCTTCCTCGATAAATGGTCTATTCAACACAAAAAGAATTTTTCAATTCGAACCAGTAGTTCCTGAGATTAGCGCGTTCAAACAAACAAACAAACAAACTCTTCAGCTTTATAATATTAGTATAGATATAGCTGGAATTAGATGCACCAAAATGACCACAGGATGTTTTACTTTGACCTTAAGCAGTAGAAACACAATGCCTCAATTTTTATGTAGCATTTTACAGAAATCCAAAATTATCAGCCCGAGAAGTCCACTGTTGAACAATAAGACTCCCTTAAAGATTTCCTAACAGATTGGTCAGAAGCGGCCTGAATCCAAACAGATTATATAATCCGGAATCCCTAAGAATTTCTACAAAGGTCGTTGCCCCATAATTGTTCCGATTCTTGTTCGAATATTATTGGCAGTGATGTAAGGTAACCCGCTTGATAAATGATATTCTATAGAACAAAAAATATTTAACGGAAACATGATAAATCAGACTGCCTCGGTGGCGTAGTTGTATTACAGTACGACTGCAAAGCTGAGGTCTCGGGTTCGATCCCCGGGTCGGGCAAAGTGATATTGAGTTTTTCTATTCAGTATCAGCTCGGAGTCTGGAATTTGTGCCCGATATGGCGATAGGCTCGCCCCCTATCACATCATGGGACGGAATAATGGCGAAAAGTGGGTGCACTAGTTGCGCCTCTGCCTACCCCTTCGGGGATAACAGGCGTGAGTGTATATGTATGTATGATAAATCATAGTCTAGATTCAACTTCAAATAAAATATTAGTATGTATTTCAATTATTTTGCCATTTTAATACAGCTTTGATGAACAAAGCGAATTTTCAGGTTGTTCCGTCTGCGTGTTGCAAGTTTAAAGCCTCTGCGGCTTTTGTGATTGTCCAAACTTGTAATATTAATAGGGTAAAATAATCGGTAATAGCATTAGAATAGGCTGTTCTTAATAAATCACTACTCATGCTACGGAGTTGTCATTGTAATTACGAATCTATTGAAGATAATAAAAAAAAATATTTGAGTAAACTTCTCAGTGAGTGAGAAACTTAGTAACATTCCTGAGGGAGCTCAGAACCAACGATTTTGTTATTTTTTAACAAATTTTTTTTTTTTTTATCCTGCTCAGGAATCACGGCACAGAACGTGAAGTATTATTGTCTAACTAGTAGTGCTCGCGGCTCCGCCCGACAATAATATTTTCCCGGGATAAAAATAGCCTATAGCACTCAGGAGTTATGTAGCTTCCTATTAGTGAAAGAATTTTCAAAATCGGTTCAGTAGTTCCTGAGATTAACGCGTTCAAACAAACAAACTCTTCAGCTTTATAATATTAGTATAGATTATTAATTATGAACGTGTATTTTTTTTTTGTTTCTTTCACTAGGTTACCTCCTAACAAAAGTGGAAGGCAAGGTCGGGTCACCAGAAACTCCACTATCAGACTTGGGTCTGATCTCCTACCGGTCTTATTGGAAGGAGGCATTACTGAAGAGGCTATGCTCTGCATCAGGACCAACGTTATCGATCAGAGATCTGAGCAAGGATCTGGCGATAGCCTCTTCAGATATAGTGTCAACGCTGCAGGAGCGGGGACTCATGAAGTACTGGAAGGGCAAGCATATTGTTCTTAAGAAACAGGTGAGATCTTTGTAACTGACGCGTTAGGGTTCCATGAAAAAGAAGGTTTAACTAAAACTGAAGTTTTCTTGTGAATCGTGTAAAAACTGGTGTTTTCATATTTTATGTTTGTGGTTTTTTTTCTCTCTTTAGCAAAGCGCGGTTTGTGCATATTTTAGTGTTTATTTACTGAACGGTAAGCCGTTCTGTTAAGAGTGTTAAGTACTTCGGTAAGTTTTGGACGTAAAGCTGTAACTCCGCAGGACACGGCAGACGGCATGTGCCGCGACGACAGACGGCACTACTATGCAGTATTAAATTGTATGAGACCAATTCCGCACACGACGGCAAATGTCGCGCGGTAGGTGACATCCTGACGTGCCGTCTGCCGTCGCGGTACATGCTGTTGCCGTCTGCCATCTTCTGCGGAATCACAGCTTAATGGCATGATGAACGTCGCCACCAGGAGGTGCTGGAGGAGGCGTCCCGGCGCGCGGCGCGTGCTCGCTGCGTGGACCCGGCGTGCCTGCGCTGGTGGTGCGTGGGGGGCGCGGCGCCGGCACGCTGACGCCGCGCCCCCGCGCCGCGCGCCGCCGCCCGCGCCACACGCGCGCGCGACTCGCGCCGCCCCGGCAGCAGCGCCGCACGCTCGCTGCTATAGGGGGAGCGCGGGACACCACAACACACCACCACCACCACCACCAGCAGCACCACCACCACCACCACCAGCACCACCACCACCGCCACCGCCGAACAGCACGAGACTGTCGTCATTTCGGACACGTCGGATGAGTGATGGTGAACTTTTAATAGTGTACAGTTAGACAAAGGTGAGTGGGTGAAGTTTATTAGACAATTGAGATGATGAAATATTAGTATTTAAGAAGGTTTCTGATAACAATCTCGATGTGTTTGAAGAGGATATCGTACAGACCAAACAGTGAAAGACAACAATAGGCAATATAATAATGGAAACCATTCTATCGTCCACGTCTGCGTGGTCACACGCAGACAAAAATTAACTAGTGTTTATATTTAAGAGTGAAACTCTATTGAACTGGACAGAAAAACATATTTTGAATTGTGAAAGGTAATATTATTATTTTGAAATTAACCACGAAAATATCTGAACAAATTCAAAACATTTGTACACATAAACTGGAAACGTTTTTTTTTTTTCATTATTTTATATAAAATAAACTTTTCGTAATTTAATTTGGTGCAAAAAAACTGTATATGAACCTTATCGTTTTTTCTTTCTTTGGTGCCCTTACACACAAGTTTAAAAGTGATTTGCAATTTCAAATTTGTTCATTTATTTTTGTAGCTGACCGTACTTTCATAGTGACATTTATTAAATATTCCATAAATTGTATTAGTCACAAAATTATGATTAACGTGTAATTAATACATAATACTAACTATAATATACCCATAATGTTACATAAATCCCACGTAGTCTCAATGAGTAAAAAGTATTTTTATAGGGACTTAGCATTAGTGTTGTGATTATCGGTTAAAAATTATTAATGGTTATTAATTAATTGCTAAAATGAAATAACGTGTTAAATTAATAGTTAAAATTATAACTGCTTAGGAGTAGAAAAACGACAAAAAATAATTCACTTTAACTCATTTAGTGGGGAACAGTTTGCCTCTATTTTTTTTTTGACGCGTTTGAAACGTTCAGTGTCTATCTAGGTATATAATTAATCAAAGATCCTCAATTTAGTAAATAAAGTACCAACAGATAGAACAACGCTTAAAAATGTTTTGTTGTTCACGAAATACTAAAAAGTGTGGAATAAAAAATAAGTAACTAAAACCCGACTGCGGAAAGAATAACCGAAAAATATTGAACAAGAAAGTATTACTATAGTACCTGAACCACCATCACTGTTATCAATTATCATGCAAGGATACACGCTGATTTTGATTCATCGACGACAAAGAACCAATAAATTCACTGTACACAATACACTGCTACATGGTTTAACTTTAAATGAATCCGCAGTTTGTTGTTGTAAATTTATACGACAACTTCTTTTTACAAAAATCACAAGTAGAATTGCTACTTGTGATTTTTGTAAGTTAAAGTATTGATCATATAATTTTTTCAACAATAGTTCCAAATCACTGCATAGCTACGTCTCAACATAATTATTCGTTAGCAACACTTTTATCACTAGAAAGAAAAATAACACCATAATTCGTGGATACAAAATACGCGGCAATCGAACAGTTAACTGTTTATTTACGGTTTTGTTATTACATACGTTAATTGCTATAAATAACTTGGTCAAGCAATATTAGCTACGTTGTGATACAGTAAACAGACATTTTAAGGACCATATTCGTATAAACTCTCAGTACATTATTTGCTATGAACACGTTTGACCAAGCAATATTAGCTGCGTTTTAATACAGGATACAGACATTTAAGGACGAAAGTCCTATCAACTCAAACAACCAATCATTAATCACGACGAGTCATTATTTAACTCGTAGCTAAAGATAAAATTTTTATTTAATGAGAAACTCATAGATGGCGTTATTACCATTTTTCTATGATTGATAAATGGTTATCAATTTTCAACAAATCAAATCAACTAACACCAACCACGTCTTGCATATTATCTACACAAGAAGGAATATCGACGCAAATACAATAAAAGTTACGCAAGCAAATCCGAAAAAATCGTCGCAAAATTGGAAATCCAGACACAAATTATAGTGAGGTTAGAAAATATTTCACTACCTTCCAATAATAATTATCATAGCAGTGACATCTGACACTGACAACACGTCACCCAGTAGTAACAACTTAACGGGCGAATTACGTTCGGATACACGCAGAATAACCAAATATTTACTTGTTGTAATATGAGTTCAACTGGAATGTCGGAAGACATGGCAAGGCTGTTCCAGATGATGAAATCTGAACTCGACCAACAAACTGCTACAATTACAAAGAGTGTAACTGAAAATATCATGCATAATATAGATGAGAAACTACAACCATTTTTGGAAGAAAATAAATATTTGAAAATTGAGATTCAAAGATTGAATGAAAAAGTCAAATATTTAGAAGAAAAAAATAGGAAGAAAAATTTGATACTACATGGTATAAAAGAAACAGAAAAAAATCGCCAAGAATTATTTAATATTATAAAAGAAACTATGAAAAACTTAGATATTAACATCGATATCTACGAAATAGATAACTACTATAGACTGGGAAAGAAGGATGATGAGAAAAAAGTAAGACCAATACTAATATCTTTTACGTCATTCCAAAAGAAGTTAATTGTACTGAAAAATAAAATGAAAATGCCTAAACAAACTTATATTACTGAAGATTTTTCGAAAGAAACTATGGAAATGCGCAGGAACCTACAGGAAAAACTTAGACAAGAAAAACGAAATGGAAAAGACGCATTCATTCGAAACAATAAAATAGTCATAAGAGGAATGCCAGATGCAGAAAAAAGAAAGCGAGAGGCCTCGACCTCACCAAAAAACGCAAAGACACCAGCACACTACAGTGCCTCAAAAAATGTTATTGCTCCTCCAAAGCTACACAAAACAAATGCATTTGAATACATGAGAGCAAGATCCTCATCTTTGACTGAAAATCTACCTCAACAATATAAAGCATAGGAATTATCAGACACCGGTAACGAAATTGAAACAAATAATATAAAGAACAAATTAGTTAAAAACAACAAAAGCCCCAATACGGTTGGTCACCGCGGGGTTATCGACCAAACCCCCCAAAATCTCATACTAGCGAAGGAAAGTCAAACAACAACAAAAATCCAGAAAAATAGATTATATATAGCAACACTAAACACAAGATCGTTAAAGTCGAAGGAAAGTTTAACGGAACTAGAACAAGCATTGACGAATATTAATTGGGATATTCTTGGCATAAGTGAGGTACGGAGATCGGCGGAAAAAATTGAAGAACATGAAGAACATATTTTATATTATAAAAATGAAATACCAGGAGTATACGGCGTGGGTTTCCTAGTTAGGAAGTATCTAAAAAACAACATAATAGAATTTAAAGGAGTGTCAGACAGGATAGCCGTCTTAAATATCATACTTCCTGATCACAAACATCCGACTTCAATAGTTCAAATATACGCTCCTACTGAGGTAGCAAAAAAAGAAGTTAAGAACTGCTTTTACGAACACTTGAATAAAATTATGGAGACTTTATATAGCACCGTTATTGTGATGGGAGACTTTAACGGCCAAATTGGCCAAAGGGAAAAGAACGAAGACAAAATACTTGGGCCCTATACAACGGGAAAAAGGAACGAAAACGGACAAAGATTGATAAACTACGCGTTAGAAAATAACTTACAAATTATGAATAGTTTTTATAAACGAAAACAAAAAGAAAATGGACTTGGGAATCTCCTAATGGCCAAATAAGAAATGAGATAGATTTCATAACTACGAATAAACCAAAGCTTTTCTTAAACGTCGAAGTTCTTAACAATTTTAATTATAATACTGATCACAGATTACTCAGAGGTCATTTATGCATACTAGAGCCTAAGAAATCAAGAAAATATATACATAATACAAATCAACCAATTACACTACCACTACCGAGTCATGTTTTAGAATCTTTAAAAACTAAATTAATACCAATAAATGAACTTAAATCGGTCCAGGAAAAATACGATACCCTAGTTAAAGAAATAAAAGAAACCAGTAAAAAACTAGAAAGAGACAAACCACTAAAAGACAGATTGGGATCAGAAGCAAGAAAATTAATTAAACAAAGAGCATTATTATTTAAAAATAGGAAAATTAATAAACAAAGTATTATTAGAATAAGTAAAGAAATAAATGCAGAAATAAGAAAGTACAGACATAAAGTGAGAACAGAATTAATACATTTCCACGTAACTAAATCAGGAGGAATCAAGAGTGCATGGAAAGAACTTCAAGTAAATAAAAACTGGATTATTAGGGTAAAACATCATAAAACTACGAAAAGTAAATTTAAGAGAAACGAAATACTAGAAACAGCGACCGATTTTTATCGTGAACTATATAATGATGACAAAATTACATCAAATACAAACAACAAGACAGCCATTGAAGAACCAATTCCAAACATATTAAGAGACGAAGTTATCAAAGCTATAAAATCACAGAAGAAAGGGAAAACACCGGGTGAGGACAACATTTCTAATGAATTTTTAATCGGAGCATCCAAAATTATTTTGGATACACTGACGGACCTGTTTAATGAAATTATAATAACTGAATATATACCTCATCAATGGACTACGTCAACTATAATTTTACTTCACAAGAAAGGGAAAACAGATGATATTTCGAACTACAGACCTATCTCGTTAATGTCTAATGTATATAAAATATTCTCAAAGATAATACTAGAGCGACTAACAATGACCTTAGACGAAAATCAGCCAAAAGAACAGGCAGGGTTTCGGAGTGGCTTCTCTACCATCGACCACATTCATACCATCAAACAAATTATTCAGAAATGCAAGGAGTATGGGATAAATTATTATCTTGCATTTATAGATTATAATAAAGCATTTGACTCACTTAAGCATGATAAAATTTGGGAAGCCCTTGCCTCACAAGGGGTCCACAACAAATACATTCGTTTGATTAAGAACATATACGAAAATATGAATGCTCAAATTCGCACGGAAAAGATAGGAGAATATTTTCCCATTAGACGAGGAGTTAGACAAGGAGACCCTTTATCACCCAAACTTTTCTCGGCAACCTTAGAACATATATTTCGGCAGCTCGAATGGAATGAATATGGTTTAAATGTTAATGGAGTATTACTAAACCATCTAAGATTCGCAGACGACCTGATCCTGATATGCGAAGATCCAAAGACCCTGCAGGCTATGGTTGAACAACTTGTAAACGTTAGCGGAAAAGTAGGACTATCGATGAACACCAGTAAAACAAAATTGATGACAAACCATATTAAAATTCCTATTAAGCTCAACAATGTCACTGAATTGGAATATGTAAACGAGTATACCTATCTTGGCCAAATTATATCTCCCACAGACCTCACAACAAAAGAAGTCCAAAACAGAATAAATATAGGATGGAAAAGGTACTGGGCACTAAAAGATGTCATGAAAAACTCGGCTATACCAATCGAGGGAAAAAAGAAAATATTTAACACATGTGTTCTACCAGGAATGACCTATGGATGTCAGACATGGAGTTGTACAAAGAAAAATATGAAATCACTAGAAACTTGTCAACACAGAATGGAAAGGAGCATACTTAACATAAAATTAAGAGATAAAGTTCGATTAAAAACAATAAGAAAACAAACTAAGATTATAGATATAAAATACCAAATCAAACAACTAAAATGGAAATGGTGTGGTCATTTAATAAGAAGTAAGACAAATAAGTGGGCCAAAGAAGTGACGGAATGGTGCCCTAGATATAAAAAGAGAAGTAAAGGTAGACAGTATTGTAGATGGGAAGATGATATCAAAAAGGTGGCAGGTGCATTATGGATGAGGAAAGCAAGAGATAGATTCTTGTGGAGAACACTTGGGGAGGCCTATGCTGAAAAGCAAGACAATCAAGAAACCGGTGTCTAATACGAACATTAGTATTTACTTAGTTACATAATAATATACTTAGTGTGTGTATGTATAAACAAAAAAAAAAAAAAATGTAAGTTATGATTGTTAATAAAGGCTATTATTATTATTATTATTATTATTATCAATTTTAGTTGAATGACAAATTAGTAGATGGCGTTAACTGCCTCCGTAGTTCATACTCAATTCATTAGTTAAAACGTTTAATGGATATTGCAATAGTAGTTTATAATATTCACTGTAATTTTTTTTTAATGAACGAGATTAATGGTTATAATGTTTAATGATCACCTCTACTTAGCATAAGTAAAAGATTATGTAACATAAATAAATAGGTAGTTAATTTATGACACAACTATGTTTAAAAATGATTGGGAGTATTTAAAATAATTTCATAATAATTGTTACATCTTTATAGATAGCTATGTAGATGCCGTAAAGTACATTCAGACACAAATGAATGTGTTACGGATAGCAAATGAATTACAGGGTAATTAATATGGAACGTCTTGTTAGCGTATTCACATTCAGCCATTACGGACTGACCGTGCAACATATACGACCTAATTACGAGCATTGCCAAAAAACGTTTGGGCGTGGAGGTGTTATCGCGCTATCTCTTTCGGACGCACGCAGCGTTATAGCTGGTAACACTCGGTAACGTCACAGCTTCACAGTATAACTTACTAGTATTGCGTACTAGTAGTAACTCCTGAGAATAGCGCGTTCAACCAAACACAAAAGCTTCTTCAGCTTTATAATATTATAGTATAGATTTATTACTGCGTGGATGATTAAAATTCTTTTCCGTTAGATTTGGATTACATAAATTTTCATAAATGTATTTAACTAAAGTAGTTAACTACCCTATTAAGTATAGCAACACAGTTGTTGCCTGGAAATATGACATAATATACACGTTGGACATTAAGAAATACAGCATGGCCTAATTAAATGCAGAATACTATTGTATGTTAAACAAAGTACTGTAATTATATTATTATTGATAGTTCCCTATAACTATAACAAAAAACTTATATCTATATTAAATACAGTAGAAACTGGCCAAAGGGATATAGATTATAACGACTAAATGTCAATGTACAAATACATGTATAGAAAAAGAGTATCGTTCATAACGACTCCCGGATATAGCGTTCTTATAAGATGGTCCCTTCAATGTCGTAAGTCGTTATAACCAGTTTTCACTGTAGTTACACATATTATAATATCTAGGCGTAATGTCAATCTTTGTGAATAGAAAAAAAGATAAAATGTATGATTTACGGTCAATACCAATAAACAATCCCAATTGTTAACTTGGAATGAATCGCGAAAATGATTTGATCAAAATAGAGTTCGATTGAAATGCCAATTTATCGCACCTTTAGGACGAAAACGACACAATTCAAAATGATAGAAAAGTGAGTTATCGTCATAAAATGACTTAAAACGAAGTTCTCAATACAATAACAGTTCAAACACAGCCAGATTCAAGCAGGAAAAGGACAAAACTGTTATATCAGTCCCATTTTTATTATATTTTTATAAATAAGGAACTAGTTTTTAGCCATTTAAAAATGGCAACTCAATTTAAAATTTTTTGAATTGTGTCGTTTTCGTTCTAAAGGTGCGATATATTTTAAGATAACCATTTTGATCGTTTATTATCTCAGACCATTAAACTATATTAGTACATATAAAGGTAAAATAGGTAATCGAACTCTACATAATAACTACATCTAGACTAATTTGCAGTCTTTAAATGATATGTTAGTTGTATTAAACCATTCATACCTGTATTACTGAATCATATTGTAAAGATAAATAAATGAGTATAAACATGTTATATCTACCTTGCCGATCCGCTTTTCAATTGTCCTCAAAGTAGTATTTATTAATCACGGGAAATAATTTTAAGATCATCAGATATCGCTAAGAGTAGTGTACGGTCACCATAAAGAGACATTATTTTTGGTATTTTCATTAATTCCATTATCCCTCATGTTCAATATAAAAATATGTACAGTCAGCCGCATAAATGGCTGAACAAATTCCAAATTTCAATTCGCCTCTACGCATTAAGTTTAATTGAAATGATTTTTTTTTTAAGTGAAGTAAAGTTAATCCATTTTATTTTCGTGAAGAGAAAACTAAAATTGATCCTACTAATATTATAAAGGCGAAAGTTTGTAAGTATGTATGGATGTCTGGATGTATGGATGTTTGTTCCTCTTTCACGCAAAAACTACTGAACGGATTTAGATGAAATTTGGCGCACGGTTAGATCATGTCTTGGATTAACACATAGGCTACTTTTTATCCCGGGGAAATATAAACTGAGACTTTTATCCCGGAAAAACTTTTTAATGCGGGCGGAGCCGCGGGCAAAAGCTAGTAAGAACATAAAAGTGTAGAGGCGATTTGTAGTTTTGAATTTGTTCAGTTACTTATGTGGCTGACTGTACATTGCCTAGAAATATTATGATCAAAACACATTTTGATTAGATTGTTAGTATCCTGGCACAAAATATAGCCATCTGTTTTATTTATAAAATTATAATATGTATTACATATCTACTGGGTAGATTTTGTTATGTTTAAAAGCGAATTGGAGTCAGATTTTCTAAAAAAATTATGGAGAAACTTTTTTTTTATTTCTCACCTTAAAAGTACTAAAACTTTTAATGGTCTTGTAATCCTTATAAGCAACAGGACCGACTGCAATCAAAGAAAGTTTTTGCATAAATTGCCCATTTTGTTACTGACAAAATTTTTAAAAATCTATGAATGAATGAATCTATGAATTTAATGTCTTCAAAAATTATGGACAGTGTCTCCATAGAAAGTTTTCTTGTAGCTACAGCGGTTAAGGTTGTCCTTGCTCTCCCATCTCACAAAATCCACCCTGTATACACAAACTATTTGTCTTACTTACGTGACTATTGCACTTACATGACAAAAGATGCCTCAATCCTATGATAATCTTATATAAATGTGTAATTATATTAATAATGCATGTACTTGTAGTATTTTTGAGGAAATTAATGTTGTGACGTTGTGTTCGATGTGTGCAGTCACCAGTATAAGTAGCTGAACAAATTCTAAATTTCAAATTGCCTACATACTTTTGTGTTTTTACTAATCTTTTTTTCTCTTCACAAGAATAAAATAAAAGAGATTTGCTTTACTTCATACGAAGAATTTTTTTTTCAGTTTAACTTAACGCGTATATAGGCGATTTGAAATTTTGATTTTGTACAGATATTTATGCTGCTGACTGTACACAAATTTAAAGAATCGTAAATACCTATGGGCATATTACAGTTCTTTAAAATATGATAAATTATTATAATATGATTTTTTATACATGTCAATGGCCATGTAGTGCCTGGTTAATGAATTTATATTTTTATAGAATCCTGAAAAAGAAACAGTCGAAGGCGGGACTCGAACCCCGGAGGTCGTGGGTTCGAGTCCCGCCTTCGACTGTTCCTTTTTCAGGATTCTATAAAAATATAAAATCATATGATAAATTATATGGAAATAATGTATATAATACGACTTTACTATGTTGACATTTATTTTAAAGTAAATAATATCAAATCATAGATTTATGACCAAATTGGTAAACGATCTTGATCTATAGATCGATCCCAAAAATGAACCAAGTGAAATGAGATATTTATGAACTTTCAAATTTTATTCTGATTGTTCCGGCTAGCCGCAAAAGTATCTGAACAAAATCAAAACTCCAAATTGCCTATATAATTTTGTATCGCTTGCAAAGCATTTATATTCACCAAGATAAACTCCAGAGTTTAAATTATTTTAGCTACGCACATTTACAGTCACGCCTTTTATCCACAAAGCGGTTGGCAGGGGCGACTGTGCACTTTTCGCCTAAAGAAGTATAACTTCAATAATATTTCTAATAAGATTAACGTGTATAATTAAAAATTTTGAATTTGTTTAGCTATTTTTGTGTCTTACTGCGATCTATCCAGCGATATATGGATTAAGAACTTTATTAATTGTGGCCGTGGTCAATGCTGGCTATATATAAAAAAATACTGTTCAATTAGCAATATTATCCGACCAGATTATAAGGTACATATAACAAATATTAATTGGCTATAAATAGACCTGTATTTTGATAAGACGTATTCTTAATTTTTTTGTATATTTTTTATCCTTTTTTTTACTTATTACCTATTGGAATTAAAATATCTATTACCCTGGTCGTAATCCGTGTTTTAACTACTGTTGTGCTGTAGTCCACGCACAATTACTAGATACCTTATTCTGTTGGTCAATTTCGGCAGGAAAGCGCCTATAGCTTTGTAGAGAGTAACTAACAGCTAAGTGTAACCTTTGCTTTAGACACTTTCCTCTATGACAGGGATGGCCAACCTTTATCGCTTAATGTGCTATTACGAAAAAACTAATGATGTGCCATCTAGGGTCTGCCTTAGTGATCAAGAGCCCCATTTTTGCCGAATTTTTACGTCCCAGCAAAATGTTGGCATATATTCGCAATTATTATTGGCATGTCCAAATTAGAGAAACCAGGAGGGGCACGCGTGCCGTTGGTTCGGTATCCCTGCCCTATAATAAAACACCGCAGCAGAGGGCTTAAATAGAACTGTGCATGAACTTAACATCATATTCAATCGTTGGTAAATTTCATTTATTTAAAAAATATTTTAGTACATAATTACAAATTACTTGTGTAAATAACTTCGTACAAAATATTTAGTATAAGGCGGTCGAATATAAAAGATATATAACTTGATATTTTTGTGTTTATTTTCGTGAACAAACTTGAATATTTATAATATATACTTGCCAAGAGGGGGCATACAATATGCTTATACCGGGTGGAAGGGAAACGCTCTCGGAAACGAATACAGGTGATAGTATTGGTGATTCCTGACGTGATGGCACTAAAAAAATCGCGATCGCATTGTTACAATTTTAGTAGGATTTTCTCAAATTTCTGTACAGCTTCACGTATGGATAGATAAATTAAACTATTAATCTGAAAAACATAGTAAAAAGGTCAATATTTCAAAAAAATCGTAATGAAACACGTACATCAGCTGACGGATTAACGACCGCGTGGCCGCCGCGCTGTCTTGTCGGCGTTTGCTTTGTAGTTTGTACCCTACACAGTTTTTTGTACGCTTTACATTGCGCGCGCATGAATTACGGAAATACTAAAATAGTAAGTATTATCGCTTAGCTTTGCAAATGAGTAAAGTTTTCCATTATTGTTATGGTTATTCTCTCTTACCGTTCCGGTATAGAGAGCGTTTCCCTTCCACCCGGTATAAGCATCTCCAATTTTTACCCTGGAAAACTACGCAATGCGAACTTTATTCCGAGCAAGGTATATTACGCGGGCATAGCTACGAGAAACACTTCGTATGACATTATCGACAATGTGGGCGATAACCAATTAAATATGTTATTATAACTGTCGTTATTGTTTTTTACTTGTTTGTCTCAAGTTCCAATCAGCGGTAAATTTATTAGTTTTAACAGGTTCAATTCATTACAGATCAAATCAACAGAGATTACTTCATTTTAACTATATTTTATGTATCTTATTCGACGGCAGGGCCTGATTAACCATTAGGCTAATTAGGCTGTAGCCTAGGGCGCGAGGATCGGAGGGGCGCGCTGAAATCGTGTCTTCACATACACTATTAATCTAGCATCATTTCATCTACCCTACATATTTCAACTAGACAGAGCCAAAACACTAAAACTAAATGCGCTGTGAACTGAAAATGCTTGGGACTCCCTGATTTGTTATTTTAAAAAGCGCGCGTAAAACATTCACTGATTAGTCCCTTGAATCGCTCCAAGCGAGTGAGTGAGTTGGCAACAGCGCAGCTCGCTGCGCGCGATGAAACACGTCCACGACACGCGGGGACTCCCCGGTGGTTAATAGTTAGTATACTTTGCCGCGCTTCGTTCAATAACACGCTTTTATTTGTCTTAAGTATCTCTTTCGTTATTCGTCGTTCGTCCGTCATATTTATTGTCTTTACCTTAAGACTATGAGTAGTAATGAGAGTAATTCGATAGTAAAAAAGCCAAGTGGAGCAGAATACAGAAAAAAAGCGCCATAAAAATTTATTTACCCAATTGCGGTCATAAAGGTGAAGACATGGAGAAGGCTGTTCTTGCGACAATTGATAAAACTTTGGAACTTGATATTAAAGACTGTCGTGGCCAAGGTTATGATAATGCTAGCAATATGTCTGGTCAATACAAAGGTATTCAGTCAAAAAGGCTCAAAGCTGTAAATCCTCTGGCTACTTTTGTTCCTTGTGCAGCGCATTCTCTCCAACTCATGGGATCGGCTGCCGCGGAAAGTAGTGACGAGTCAGCTGCTTTTTTACAATGGAATAACAACTATACAATTTTTTTTCTTGATCTACAAGCAGATGGCAACTTTTGTTATCCAAATTGGATGATGAATCGACGGTACTAAAAATCTGTCAAAAACTCGATGGAGTGCGCGATCAGATGCAAGCAAAGCCTTATACAGTTCATACAGACAAGTTCTGAAAGCATTAAACTAAAAGAGACCAAAATAGAAGCAAAAGCAATATCAGAAAAATGAGAACTCTAGAAATTACAATAATGTTGTGCTTTTGGAACTCTGTGCTCGTAAAGTTTCAAAATATAGTTAGTGCACAGCTACAAGCACGTTCTGTTGATTTATTTTACTTTTTTTTTTACAATAAAATACATGTTTTTCTTATCTAGACACGCGGCAGCGTGTCAAGCCAAGTTCAAGCAAAGGAACTGGCTACCCAGCGCCGAGTGTAATATTACACGAACCACTTGGTGCCAATCTATACTAATATTATAAAGCTGCAGAGTTTGTTTGTTTGTTTGTTTGTTTGTTTGTTTGTTTGTTTGAACGCGCTAATCTCAGGAACTACTGGTGCGAATTGAAAAATTCTTTTTGTGTTGAATAGACCATTTATCGAGGAAGGCTATAGGCTATATAACATCACGATGCAACTATTAGGAGCGAAGAAATAATGGAAAATGTGAAAAATGCGGGGAAAATTATTCATCCTTGAGGGCTTCCATTGCGTGCGCTGCGAAAACGGTTCAAGATACCAAAAATATATGTATGAAAGAATTATTCCTCTTGAAATGATCTTAAAAAAAATCCGCGACAGTATACGTCTATCTTTTAAAATAAACTCTCTAGAACCGTTTTTATGGTAATCAAATTTGGTCGAAATTAATGCATTATTTGTTAAGAGTTGTATCAACGTCATAATATTAATCTTTATACAAATAAATGTGTTGGATAGAGTGATTCAACGGGAAGGTTTTTATGTATGTACTTTTAGCCCGGAAAAACTTATTAACGCGGGCGAAGCCGTGGGCAAAAGCTAGTTTACACTATATCTATTCTCAATTCAAGTTTATTAAAAATTATTTTCAATTTCCGTTGGTTTTTAATAATGCGTGTTTTTTAAGTTTTTATAATTTAAAGATAAACACAGGAGTATAAATATTAGAAAAAATACATAAAGTTGAAGCAACTTTACACACTAAATGACGACGCACATGGTCAATGGCCGCAACAACTAACTTGTCTATAAAAACTAAGCCAATACAAGTCATGCGGCTAAACACGACATGGATTTGATTTTCTACTTGGTAGCCTGCAGTCACTTGTCATGATTTTGGTCGTATAATGCGTGAGGTGCTTTGCCTTTATGTCATCATCATTATCATCATCAGCCACATGACGTCCACTGCTGAACATAGGCCTCCCCCAAAGATTTCCAGATGGACCTGTCAAAAGCGGATGACGCTGCGCTTGCCAGTACGTGGTCTCCACTCGAGAACTTTTTTACCCCATCTGCCGTCA
Organism: Lapara coniferarum; assembly: GCA_949316025.1. Classification (NCBI taxonomy): domain Eukaryota; kingdom Metazoa; phylum Arthropoda; class Insecta; order Lepidoptera; family Sphingidae; genus Lapara; species Lapara coniferarum. Next base: position 15,308,818 of record OX438922.1, read on the forward strand.
GTTCTTCGAACTATGTGCCATTCCCATTGCCACTTCAGCTTACTTATCTGTTGGCCTATGTCAGTGACTTTCGTTCTTCTACGGATCTCCTCATTTCTGATTCGATCGCGTAGAGAAACACCTAGCATAGCCCTTTCCATAGCTCGCTGAGTGCCCATGAGCCGTCTTAGGCGGCACATAGTGAGAGGCCACGTCTCAGTGACGTATGTCATCACTGGTAATACACATTGATTGAAGACTTTTGTCTTCAGGCACTGAGGTATTTTGGACGAGAAGACCTTGCTTAGTTTTCCGAACGCTGCCCATCCGAGCTGGATTCGCTGATTGACCTCTTTCTCAAAGTTGGACTTGCCTAGTTGGACTACTTGGCCAAAATAGACATACTCGTCTACAACTTCGAAAATTGAGGTCCCAACGGTAATCGGGGTAGGCACAACTTGAACATTCGTGATGATCTTGGTCTTGTCCATGTTCATCCTGAGACCCACCAGTTGAGAAACTCGGTTGAGGTCACTGAGCATTGCGCTCAGACCCTCCAGCCTTTATGTACGGTCAGCTAAAAAAATGGTTTGCCACGCTAAGGTTGAATGTCGTGCAGATTAAAGGACAACGTTAATTTCACTTGCAGATCGATTTGAAAACTTTTATAGGTATTATGAACCATGTTAAAATTTTCACACTAGTAAACAAAGTCAAAACTAATATACTACTTTTTAGGCCGACCGTATCACTCACATCTGGCGGGGGCGCGTCCTCATACTTAGCCTAGGGCGGTCAGAACTCTTGATCAGTCGCAGTTCGACGGGTTCTGTGCAAAAGCATTAAATTTAGTCTAAGCAGTCCCTGTAGTATATATATAACCGGCGATTTAAAAAAATATTCCAATTTCTTTTTTCGATTGATGGCAAAAATAGACCAACCAGAATAAAGATTTTTTCGCATTTGACTTATATGAATGAAGACTAAAATTGGTACTTTAGATGCCAGGACAGACAATAAATATGGGCTTTATTCATATAGTATGGTGGACTCATTAACCTTAATTTATTTGCATTTTTATTTGGTCCCATCCATTCTCAACTCAAAAGTAATTCTTCGCCTGGTTATAGCATCCTTCCGGTTCCATTGATTCTCATCACTTTATATTATACAGCCTATACATATGGATTCCTTCATAAGTAAACAAAACACCTCAATATTCCTAGAATTGATTTTCCTTGTTTACAAACCGGGTTTTTTGTTATTGCCAGTCAATCGGAGATCCCATGGTGTCTCGTTTTCTCGACACATCGCCCACCGCGTCAAAAGGCTGTCGATGAATTAAAACTAAGATTAAACGTGGTTCGTGTTTACCCGACAGCTATATTTACTACATACCAATGTTTTTAAGTAAAGTATATAAGTACTAATGAAGGATTTACAGTGCATCGTATGATAGTAAATCATTGCGCTCGTCATGCAAAGAAGCCGCGGGCGAGAGTTAGTTATAAAACGCGTCCCTGTCTGAGTACTTAACGAGAACAAACAAGGTGCCTGAACTCTAGGAATAACATAAATACATTTTACTGTGGGCGGACTGGCAAGATGCTTTATATAATAGGTACTTACTAACTAAAGTAAAACTAACATGGAGACATTATTTTTGAGATACACATACGCACGCATCATCATGGGACGGAATAATGGCGAAAAGTGGGTGCACTAGTTGCGCCTCTGCCTACCCCTTCAGGGATAAAAGGCGTGAGTGTATATGTATGTATGCACATGCTCACTCCTTTTATCCCCGAAAGGGTAGGCAGAGGCGCAACTAGTGCACCCACTTTTCGACGTGCGTATTAAGTACCATATTTTAGAGAGATGCCAAGAAATTGTGGAATAAAATGTATTTCCGGACGCCGCGCCGCGCAGATTTAAAACCCTAGGCACACGCCACGCACCTCTTAACGTTTTAAAGGTATGTGCGTATTCTTTGTTAATTATCGCTCGCTATAACGGCTTAAAAACACAGTTAAGAAACCTATATAATATCTACCTAAGAATTCTACGAAAGAATTTCGAAGGGAGGCGGGTACGTGAAATCTGCCAATGCACAACAGAACAGTGGTGGACAAAGCCCCGAACCCTCTCAGAAGTAGAGACAGGTGCCTAGTACTGACAGTGTATCTTGTTCTTCTTGCGTCGTATTTTGACTCTCAGTGCTGAGGACAGCACTGAGGTTCGCGACCCATCCTTCACTGTTCTCGAACGAGCTCACTCCATTTGTTTTTGTCACATGCGGTGCGAAGGCCGCTGTGGACTGTACCTAGAGTGAAGAGCGGTGCGGATCTGGACAGACCAACGTATAGGTCTGCGTCCACGAGGCCTTCTCCCATCTACTTTACCAGTGTATATAGGGCTGGTATTGATATAAGTTTCTGGATCTGACGGTGGTAAGTGGTCACCGCCGCATATAATACAAACATGTAGGTGGTTGTTACGTCCTATGAGAGAGCATGAGTAGGTACCATTGCCGATCCATTTTTACCGCCCAGGAGTATCGTTATTGTTTTCCGGCTTGAAAAACATTGCAGTAGTAATTACTGGTTATTATGAGAAATAGGCACATCTAACAACTAAGGCTAAGCAGTATATTGTATGGGTATTGGGTAGTCTAGACTAGCCAGCATGGGCGTAGCTATAGCTTTCACATGGCGGGGTCCTACGATATAAACATTTTAGTGGAGTGGGTTCTTGCCTTGCATGAGACCGTATATTAGCAGCTGAAGGGGGGCGGGGCCGGATCCCCAAAATGCCAGCGGTCATTGACGTGGCGTGGTTTATTGTAAGCTAAGGGGGGACCCCTGGACCCCCCTTATATACGCCCATGGTAGCCAGGCAATCGAACTACGCGCGAGCAGCTTCGTTCCCTCGTCATTCATATATATAAAAACCAACAATTTCAGAGAAAACGTCACATGTAGGTACATACCAAATTCTAGACACATACGAAAAAAATATGATTTCGTTCGATATATCGCACATCTGCGCACACAACCTTGGTGTACTATGACACATTCAGAATTAACATTCATGCTACCATATACTTTTTCTGAGAATCGACAAATGCAAACGAGTCTCATGCAATCATAAACATGACGATGCTTACTTAGTTCTTATTTTTAAAATAAAATACTTTATTCATCACGTAGGCGAACAAAGTAATTGCACTTATGATACCTAAATCAAGATACATTAAATTAATAATAATTATTTTCACAAAAGTGACATATAACTACAGACATTTTTATAGAGAGTAAAATCAATGAAAAATTTATAAAGAAGCCGTGCTCGGGCTGGCAGGAAAGAGGAGATAAAGAAAACGATGAATCATTTTTATGAAAAATAATGGGAGGAACGCGTCGCGATCCTCACCGGTGAGGACACTACAGGCCCTAGCCTAGTTAATCTACCAGCTTTTCAATAGCTACCTAAGCAATAACTACCCGAAGAAGAAAGGCAGAAAGAAACTCAGGGCTTACTTTATTGTCATCATTTGTCCATTGAATCTTTATGTATTTTATTTTCAAGTTTTTTGCATGCTTACCTAATCATATTAGTTATACCATAGCAGGTTAGCTAATTCACACACATCACCGTTAAATTGCGATAAAAACCAATTGAAGGATTTATACAAAATCATAAATTTACACGTGGGTCACTCATGTTAACTTATAAAGACACATAATAGGAAAAAAATGTTGTTGTGACTGATTCCCAACTTTTAAGAAAAGGAATCCTTTTATGGTCTGATTCATAGTCTCTACAAGAAGTAAAAGTAATAGGTAGGTACTGATAAATCACATCGGCTGCCGAACTATTTTTTACTGGAACCGCTGCATTTAGAAGAGGCCGGAGGAAACTCTAGGATGGGAGAAGAGAAAAAAGGAGTGGAAATGCAATCAAGAAGTGTAGGTATAGTTAGTAGTTACACTACACTCTGTTCCTCGGCTTGCACCAAATGTTTCTCCATGAGTGGGCGTACGTTCGGAGTGGAAACCAGGGGCACACGAATTGTCTGTGGGCCTCCCCAAGACTTTACGACCTCTTAGCTGGAAAAGAAAACTAGCTCAAAAGTGGATTCAGACAAAGACCGTTATCCAAGACAGGTACCTTTGCGGCGCACAATAGCTTTGTCTCTACAGAGTGGTCAACTTTGTGAAGATAGTGTTTTGACAGCTCGACTTTTCCGAGTACCTACAAAAAATTTAAGACACCAGGACCGTCTACTTAATTAGATTTAAAATATCCATTATTTCCCATGGGAGCAAATTACCGGGATAAACAGTATGCCTATGTGAGGACATGGTCTACTCGTGTGCCAAATTTCATCCAATTCGGTTTAGTTGTTTCGGCGTTTACTTCTAACAAACATCCAAACATTTTCACAGTCTATTAGTACGTAGTCCTATTCACTACTCTGTGCCATTAATAAGATGATGGTCTACAGTCTTACTTATATAATGTTCTGTAATTAATAATGATTTTTACCAATGATACCTAATGTACTCCTATTGGTACCTGCGCTGCAAATTCCTAACTCCTTACTCAGTACCTTCATAAATATGCCTTGCGTCATCCACAAAACAGAAATCGGCTAGGTCCTAATTTATGCGAGTGATAAGCACACAAAACAAGGTCGGCAGGCGCCGAGTAAATAAAAAACCGTATAGAAAGACCCCCTTATTCTCTATGACACACGTTATTTTCACCGCTCGTAACAAGCGCGTAACGTAACTCATCGCGTTTATTTCTATGGAAATTGGCATACAGAATACCATTTTACGCACATTACACGAAGTGAACTTGACGCGGCCGCGTTACGAGTTAACAATGTCATAGAGAATCATGCCTGTTCATTCGCGCGCAGACTGTCATTGCCAATTAAACTGATAATACGTAAGACAAGAGGCATGATTCTCTATGACATTGTTAACTCGTAACGCGGCCGCGTCACGTTCACTTCGTGTAATGTGCGTAAAATGGTATTCTGTATGCCAATTTCCATAGTAATAAACGCGATGAGTTACGTTACGCGCTTGTTACGAGCGGTGAAAATAACGCGTGTCATAGAGAATAAGGGGGAAGTACGCCTTATAACATGATTTACACTACCTAAAACATGCTTTACACATTGCGACTGCCACACGAACCGTCCCACCGATTGTTGATGAAACAAAAGTCGCGTTATTTAACACAAAGCATTCGAAATTCGGACAAAGTAATCCGCACACGACCGGTTCGTCGTACAGCTGTCGCATCGTGTATGGCCTTAATGGGACGACAGGAATTTATCAGAGCATTGTTATCACTTATCACAGAATAAGCGCGTCATAATAATATGTTTTTTTTTTGTTTAGGCGGAATATTATGAAATTCAATTTTATTAATAACGACTTTTTTCAAAGACTAGGACCTTTATGAGTTTAGAGGTATTTGAGCGAATTCATGGTAGTTACTCGATGATTATATTGAACTCCTCTGTCTCACCGGACTATGAGAGTGAAGGAATAGCGAGTGCACCTGTGTATTGCGCACACTCTTGTGCACTATAATATCTCCTGCGTACCTGGCTGATCTCCGATGAGATAGGCCGCCGTGGCCGAAACTGGCTAGGAGGATTATTATTATTAATAATACCAGTCCTGTATTATTATACTGCCCACTGTTGAGCATGGGCCTCCTCTATTGAGGGGGTTTAGGCCTTAGTCTACCACGCTAGCCTAGTGCGGGTTGGTAGACTTCACATACCTTCGAAATTCTTATAAGGAACTTCTTAGGTATGCAGGTTTCCTCACGATGTTTTCCTTCACCGTTAAAGCAAACGATAATTGATAAACAATACACACGTAACTTCGAAAAGTCAGAGGTATGTGCCTTGGGTTTCGAACCTCCGGACATTGTCTCGGCAGACCGTTCCATTCCCAACTAGGCTATCGTGGAGGACTTATAATCCCAGCTAATTGTCAGGTGGGTGCATCATTTAAGGCCAGGCTCCTTGTAAGGCCAATAATTAAAAAGTCGTAGTAACTGCCATGCAATGAAAAAATTCCTTCTACCCACTTAAACATCCATGGAAATTAAAGCCATAGACGCGGCGACAAGTCACTCGTGCCAATATTTTTTTATTTCGGACCTTCGTTTTTTTAACATCGTTCATCGACGTTAAAAATATTATAATATAATATGCGCTCACAAGAAAAGGCAAGTAAAAAATAGGTATTATTTTAATATTTTTTTACTCTCAATTGACATAGTTATATAAGGATTTGCTATGGGACTAAAGAAAAAAATATTACTGTATTTCTATTTTAGTTTAAATATATGCAGTGTTCCTATATAGTAAAGCAAATAGTTTCTTATAAGGCCGACCAAAAAATTGGCGGTTGGCCTTGCTAGGGTACAAGGTCCTTAGGTACTAGCACATCTTGGAATCACCAAAATTTCAATACTTAGTTTTAAGTTGTAAGTACGTATCGGGAAAGGTGAAACAAGGTAAGTGTATAGTTTGTAATATTATTAATTACTAGCTGTTGCCCGCGGCTCCGCCCGCGTTAAAAAGTTTTTCTGGGATGAAAGTCCCGCTTTATGTTTTCCCGGGATAATAGCTTATGTGTTAATCCAAGACATGATCTACTCGTGTGCCAAATTTCATCGAAATCCGTTCAGTAGTTTTTGCGTGAAAGAGGAACAAACATCCATACATTCTTACAAACTTTCGCCTTTATAATATTAGTAGGATATTCATACATAAAAAAATATGTATAATAAATATACGTATATTTTAGCAGAAGGCCATTACGGTCATTTTTTATTTCATTATTAAGTTTATTGGAAACCAATTTTATACCCATTAAAAATATTTTAACCCCCGACAGAAAAAGAGGGGAGTTATAAGTTTAGGATGTGCATCTGTATCTTTGTGTCTATCTGTGCCCTCGTAGCTCTCAAATGAATGGACTGATTTTGACGCGGATTTTTTTAGTTTGAAAGCTGATGTGATGGTTAGCTATAATTTATGAAGATCTGTTCAGGCGTTTGAAGATTATCACATTCCAACTTTCACAACTCCGATTGATTTAAAATGTACTGTGTGCATATATGCATAGGTATGCATATACACTCACGCCTTTTATCCCTGAAGGGGTAGGCAGAGGCGCAACTAGTGCACCCACTTTTCGCCATTATTCCGTCCCATGATGTAAAAGGGGGCGAACCTATCGCCACATCGGGCACAAATTCCAAACTCGGTGCTGATAATGAATAGAAAAACACAATATCACTGCCCGACCCGGGGATCGAATCCGAGACCTCAGCATTGCAGTCGTATCATAATACAACTACGCCACCGAGGCAGTTATTTACTGTGTCTTTGGAAATATTTTTAAGACGTGTTAACCTTGAGCTGATGCTGCAGCATCAAGTGGTCTGCGGGATACCCAACTCTCTAGCAACTAATAGCAAATATAGCGTGTGAGGACTCATAAGAATGGTCTCAGCGAGTAGGTGGTAGATAGTTGCTTACTATATACTTACTACTACTATCCTTACAATATATTTAAACGATAAAAAAGACACTTATTATTTTACGTTTTAGAGTTTTTTATGCATCCGCCGAGCCGCGAGCAAACGTCCATATTTTATAAAACCATACATTAAAATTGTCTTAATAAGGTGGCTTGACGAGCACCACACACGGGTCACCTTACTAATTACTTTTTTATCATCAGAAATAACAAAGATAACGCTGTATGGTAATTTATCTAGTTGATAAAGAGGTATTTACTAGCATGCGGAATGACGAAGCGCAACAAATGTATTGTGCTGATAGTAGATACTCTAGGGGGTCGTAAAATAACACACATTGGGGTCGTGCTTTAGTATTTGTGCGCGATAGTCCGATTAGTCCACCACGCTGGCCTACTGCGGGTTGGCAGACTTCACATACATTCGAAATTTTTATAGAGAACTTCTCAGACTTCTCACACCAATAGATCGTAATTAATGCAACATATGGGGTTATCTGTTTCGGCGAACTAAAATAAATAAATACTTAGGTACTTATCGGAAAGCACGCTTCAGTCTTCAATATCGACCTCATAAGTGATCAGGAACCGTCTCGGGTTATATGGGCTGTCAGGAGAGTGGTAATGCAGCCACAAACCAAAGTATTCCCTCGATATACAATTTATTGCAGACAACAATATTATTGTAGAAAAGCAGTTATAAGTTCAAGATTCTAAATTTAAATTCGCCGTAAAATAAGGGCACTGCAAACTAAATCTCCCCATTGCAAATATTATTCCCGAGACATCTCATTTTCCAATATCAAAATGGAGAGGTTGCAACTTCATAATAAAAATTCACAATACTCCATGATCCTTCTCTTTATCTCATCCTCGATGCATAAGAGGCAACGCCCAATCTAGACACGCGGCAGCGTGTCAAGCCAAGTTCATCGTAATATTACACGAAACACTTGGTGCCACTTTTCACCCTTCTATAACTCCAAACCTATTCAACGTAAACACATAAAACTACGTGTGTTTACTGATAAAAACTGGCCAAGTCGAATCTAACCTACTTTAAGATCTCACATTTTTAATAACTGCAACTGTTATAGGTATTCAAGAAAGCAAAGAAATAGAGTTTAATACTTGTTCATAATGTTATTTTGTTCCTATGAATACATATTTGGATTTTGCATAAAACTTGGCACTCATTTAGATCTCCATTCTTTTTGCGGCGAAGCCCGCAGTCAAGCATAATTATTGTATTGAACTTGGCTCTCCTTTTTACATTTATGTTTTGGTGGGATATCCTATCACAGCTTCTACCAGGCGTTCTACATAATAGCGTCTCGACCCCGATCGAGGCTTAGCCTGTTCTTTCTAACAAAACAAAATAATAAACATGACACGTTACGAAGTTAGTCATGAACTCGATGAAGGCCCCTCTTGGACACCGCTGCCCTGACGCCTGACGAAGTCAGTCATCAACTCCTCATTCCCGACATACTTATCAAATACGCTGTACTTACGATGTTTGGAAAGTTCATATTTAAGGTATATTCAACAGCCTAGTTCCAGAAGTGTTAACAAATATTATGAAACATGTCTGTAAGTAACGTAATCTTCTTAGCCAATTTCGGCTACGGCGGCCAATCTCACCGGAGATCAGACAGGTACGCAAGAGATATTATAGTGCACAAGTAAGTGCGCAATACACAGATGGAGTCGCTATTCCTTCACTCCCATAGTCTGGTGAGGAGACGGCATCCGACATGACCGGAGAGAGATCAAGCGCAGGAGTCTGGACCAACAGCTTTACGTACTTTTCCAGACACGGGGGTAACATCGCCAACGTCCTTACTCCTAGCTGCGACTGAGTGATTTTTAAGATGGTAAAAGCCAGTTACAATTTTTTTGGCTCGACCCAAGATTCGAACCTAGGACCTCAGTGCGCAAATATTCACCGTATTGTAAGTATACCAATAGGTACCCTTGCGACGATAGCTAAAATTAAATATTATAAATCTAACGTCGAAATTGCGAAGTGGCTTGAGGGCTTAGTTCGCAACCGCGACCTTCATCTCGGCAGTTCATTGCACTGAGACTAGGCTAATAAACTGATTATAATTGACGCTAAATTGGGTCTTCTGACGATGTCAAAATGTACATTTTTTATTTTTATGATCTTTGTATAGCGGCCGCCGCTGAACTATTTAAATTGATAATGACATGAGCGGCAAGGATGGATTAATACGTTTCTTAAGTTGTTTAAAATTAGTAAAATTTACCAAATCATAAAATTAAAATAATGTGAAGGAAGGAAGTGGGCGCATTAAGCAAAAATGCATCTAAATAGTTTTCTGTGGTCATTAGTTACACCAGTTATACTGCCAAAGATAATACACAAATTTTATAATAACTAAAAACAAACAATTAAAATATGACAATTAGATATCTTTATTGTTTGACGGTCTGAAATAAACAGATATAATAACTCAATCACATTGACACAATCTAATCGCATGGAATGTCTTAGGTGACATGTATAAAGTTATTTGCGAAATTGTTTTAAATACACCAGGCTTTTTCGCACCGGTTGACCTTAAGTTTACCTTGAGAATATGTACTAACACGTCAAACGTCGGATTAAAGGATTAAAGGTCGCAATTCTGATCTGTCTCAATAAAGAGACAAGGTCCCCAAAATCGCAGCATTGGATGCCAACCTACAAGAAACAATCGACCTGACCGTCCGTCCCACAGAGTTAGGAAATCTTTGGTTGAGGCCTATGTTCCGTCGTGGGCATGGTGTAACTGATGGAAATGATTACTACTAATAAAAAACTTAGCACAGAGGTTTGAAACAATTCTGGTAAAGGTAGACTTCATATGATAACGTCAAGCTTCGACGCTCACGTCAGGGACGCGACGCTTGTCGCCATAAACGGAAATCCGTTTCAAATTGTACCTATACCTATTTACCTATCTTTTTGACAATAGTTTACAATAATAACAGTCTAGCATAAAGTTGTACGAACTAAGAACTTTTTAAACGTCGGAGTTTCGATCATGGGTGTTAGCAGTCACATGTTTCATTTTTAATAATTGCTTTAACGGTAGAGGAAAATAGTATGGGATCGTTCATGCTTGAGAATCTTCGTAAGAATCTCGAATGCATGTGATGTACCAATCCGCTTTAAACAACGTAGTGGATTCAAAAAACTTTGACCTCTAAGAGGTCTGTGATCCGCAGTACGATGGAGTTGATACAAATACTAAACTATGTATTTGGTTCCATCAAACGGACGATCTCCAGCCCTCGTCCAGGAATCGCCCGAGACCCGTTTCAGACCATACTGATTAGGTCGTCAAAGCACCGTAAAACAAAACAAAATTCCGCATCCATCCCTCTCACACCACACACAAACATACTTCTATCTCTGTTTAGAATAAGATTACATTTTAAAGGCCTAAAAAAGGTTCACGTCCTCAGATCTTAGTCCATTAATATCGTGAGGTTACCGCAGCGCCCTTGGACGCGACTGCGCCATTGTCTGCTTAATGTGAACTGCGCGTTTATTTACCCTTGCCCTTAGGGAGTAAGGTGACATTAGGAATGGTAAACATGCCGTCATGTTTTATTTTAGGGAATTTTCTATTTAACTGTATTAAATTGGAATTGTCTTTTGTGTTAATATTTATATGTGTATTACTTTTAATAATTCTTTTTGATATATGTTGCTGGGGTTATTTAAGAAAATATTAGTGGTTTTCAAAGGTAATTTGAGCGTGTCTTTGTTATTCGTTGGATTTGAATTTTTTGTTTCTATCGAAATTTCTGTTTGTTCCTTCATCTATTGCTTTTAGCACATATATATACCTACTTATGTGATGTGAAGCTATATAAATAACATGACTACCAACTAAACCAAAAAATATGAACAGAAAAAAGTACCCATAGTACCTAAATATCTGAACTCTGAGTAAATTCATAGGCATAAGGACATGCATTATGCATGCCATCACGCATTATCCCTTCTCAGGTAATAGCAGAGATTAAACACACTCCATTTTCATAAATATAAATCTTCAATAATACACTGCAGGCTGCAAAAGACAAAGAAGCTCGTAGACATACTGGGACAGCATATTATAGTATATCGAGCTATATGAGAGATGTTTTATGTACTTTTTATTATACTATGAATCTGATAAACAGCGATATCACGATGATGTCAACTGTCATTGCTCAAATAAAATGTTATCATGATTAAATGTTTAGTCACCATTGATGTACTTAATACAATCAATGTTAGTCACAAACGTGTCACAAAACTTGAAATTTGTTGTGTGTGCGTTTAGAAACAAAATGTGAATGTACTTAATAGGAATTTAGAGATAAATTTACGACTGGGTATTTTTTCTTATTTTATGTCTTAAATAAAATTGTGTACAAACGATAGGTGCTAGAGGTATTTTATCTAATGTTTTAACGAAAATAATCATATTAATGAAGTTTATTTACAAGGTGGTGTTAAATTGAACTTGATGCAGTTATATTTTTATTTTTAAGTTGCTAGATAACAGAACCACTATGAAGTTTTGCGTTTTTGGCATTTATTATTCATTATGATTTGTTATGTTTATGTGAATGTTACACATTGAAATATATTTTTTTTGCGGATTTTATAGCTGTTTTTAATTATATTTTATCTCGACGTTTCGAAGGCTTTGCACCACTTCGTGTTCACGGGGCAGACTCCGTTATTCAGATTTAGTCAAACAAATAGGTATTTCATATCAGCAGAAATCATGTTATTTTTGTGTCTATAATCATCATAGATCTGTTTTAGAAATTTTATAATTTTACCAATTATAAAATCCATGAAAAAGTCGACATACAAAGACAAAATAAGAAAATAATCATAATAAAAATAAAAAGAATTTGTTAGAAATGAGCCCCTTCCTCTAGTTTTCCATATGTTATTTACCAGGATTTAATCCTTATCAGCGACACTATCGAATGGTGTTCTCGTTGTGTTAAAATCAACGAGTTCGATTCCTGGTTACGAATGTAGTTTTTTTTTAATTCAATGATAGGTACAGTTTTAGTTTTCATCAAAAACGGCCCCGAAACTCATTTGAGCATTTGTCGCTATTCCTCAAAGTGATATCGCCGTCCACGTCCTCTTGGAAGCACTAGCTAGTAATTTTAAACAGCCAGAAATCCACAAATTCTTTGTATGAAAAATATACAAAATATGCCAAACAATGAAAAGACTTGCATAGTAGCTTCAATAAAAAAGTACTTCAGTAAATTCAATAAACTATTAATTTAAAAAAAACAAACCTTCGTGCATTAAAATAACCATAAAAAAGTAATTTTAAAGGGAATGTTAAACCGCTGTACTATGTTGAAATTTGCAGTAACTAAGCACGTTTTTAAAGTAATTGGCACGATCCGCTTAATATTTTACACCACAGGTTATCAAAGTCAGCCGTTAGAATAAGAGTCTATATTCACGGTCCATCTTGTTGTACAGCCAACCAAGGACATGCACGATGCACGATGCAAAACGACCGTGAATAATCTCGACGTACGTCAATTATTATTATTATTTTGTAGTAACGAGAACGTTTCTCTCCTGCAACAAAAGGTGAATGTAGCACGGGCCGAAGCCAAATGCATGAATGATATATAATTTTTTAATATAACTTAAATATATATAGAGTTGCGAAATTCCCTTAGTTGTTCAGAAATTTACGAACAATTCTGCAGGTGTTAAGTATTGCAGCTTTTTGTAAAAGTATAAACGTCATTGGTGGGATCCCTAATATATATAAGCTAGTGCGAAGTGTTATTATTATTAGCTCGCTAGACTTGCACGATCCAGCGAGTGCATCCATCACCAGTGTTGCCAACTAGCACGTCTACTATTTATCTAAATGCATCATAAAGTAACTAAATTCATAATTTCTTCTGTTAAAAAATCGACTAAAATAATAATAATAAAAAGCCTCGTTAGGTCAACGTTAGGCTAGATTTGGCATTAGGCTTGTGTGAAATGCCCTAATAAACTGACACAATTGTTTTAAAACGCATTGTAGATTTAAAAATAATATATATTCAACGAATGATCCCGACACTGTGTGCATCTTACCGATAGACCATAAATAATATTTTTGTCCGTAACCTAAAAATACACCTAAATTTTTATAATATTTTATTCAGGAATTGTAAATATCTGCATTCATTTCATATCTATAACATGTGTTAAAATCACAGAACAAAAAATAAATACAGATAAAACTGTATTTATCTTTTGTTCTGTGCAGGTCTGGCAGCACTGTCTAACATGCACGATGCGTGTACGCACACACGTACAGCGCCGTGACGTACAGCATGCTGTAGATACCTCAAGATGGACCGTGAATAAGGCCCTTAAATTTGTATTATTTTATTTACATAAGGACTTTTTTCCAGGCTTTTTTTTTATTTTACGAAATAAATCATTATGTTTTAGATTATTCATACATCAAAATCATAGACTCTCTTCATCATCAAATAATCATCAGTATATAATCTTGTACACATCATCATCGGCCACACAACGTCCAATGCTGAAAATAGGCCTCCTCCAAAGATTTCCAGACGGACCTGTCAAAAGCGGCCCACATCCAGCGTGCTCCTGCGACCTTATCATGTCTACCTTGCAGGTGGACGGCCGACGTTGCACTTGCCAGTAAGTGGCCTTCTCTCGAGAACAATTTTACACGCATGTAAGGCTATTTATAAAAAGTATCAATGACAGTAATGTTTTCTTTCCAATGCCTCGCATCATCTATTCGATTGTTCACACGGCCTTTACCTTTCAACAAAAGAAAGATCTAGTCACCCCTGCGAGTAGCTAGCGATATTAATAATCAAAATAATTCTTCTAAACTGAGTGGGCTAGATTTTGGGAAGAACTTGGGATGCACCGAATATGAGAAAGGGACATTCATCCAAATAAATTATGTAATCCGGTGAAGAAATTTTATATCCCCTCGGGGGTTTTACCCTGGTTGTGTTAAAACTGGATATAATGACAAGAACGGATGACATTGTCCAATAACAATGTGACGTTGTCTCTCAGTAGTCAGAATATTACCGGCTTGTTCTGTGTACAGTCAGCCAAATAAGTAGCTGAACAAATTCAAAACTTCAAATCGGGTCTACTCTTTCGTGTTCTTACCAATTTTTGTTTTCTCTTCACAAAAATAAAATATGGGCGATTAGCTTTACTTCTACCAAAGATAAAAAAAGTTTCAATTAAACTTAATGCGTGGAGATGATTTGAAATTTTGAATTTGTTTAGCTATTTATGTGGCTGACTGTACTTCCTGCAACGTGGGGTTTGTAATAGGAAAAACAATTTTTTTTTTAATTAATTTATTTTCTAAATCTTGTCAATGTACATGTTGGAACACACATATCCTCGTATCTACGCATTTTCCGCTATCTTCACTTGTTATTGTTACATTGTATTAGGTCCTTACATATGAAATTGGCGTTTTGTATACGAGGAATACAAAGCGGATTTTTTTTAACCCCCGACAAAAAAAGAGGGGTGTTATAAGTTCAGGTTGTGTATTTGTTTATTTGTGTATCTGTATCTCTGTGGCGTCGTAGCTATCAAACGAATGAACCAATTTTCACGCAGTTTTTTTTTCTTTGAAAGTTGATGCTATCGAAATGTTTCTTAGCTATAATTTATCAAGATTTGTTCAGGCGTTTGAAGATTATCAGCTCATTTCCAACTTTCACAACTACGATTGATTTAAAATTTGGTGTATCTACCGTGACTTCGTCAATATTTTTAAGACTTTTTAACCTTGAGCTGATGCTGCAGCATCAAGTCGTCTGCGGGATAACCAACTATTAAGCAACTTATAGCAGATATAGCGTGTGTGGGCTCATAAGAATGGTCTCTACGAGTAGGTGTTAGATAGTTGATTATCAAGAACCCATGATGAGAATGAGAATATAGTAGTTTGAAATTAAAATTTAATAAAAAATTAAATAACCCCCAGACCGATCCCCAGACCAGGACAATGAAAATACTTCTTTAGCGATCTCCCAACACGAGGACGCTTGGGTCAAAATATTATATAGGTACTTAAACGACAACACTTTTGTTATTTTACTTTTTAGAGGATTTTTTGTGTCGGGGGTTACTTAAATATTTTTTTTGCAAAATATAATTAATCAAAGTATGCACCATTATTATCTATGCACTTTTGCCATCTCCTAGGGAGTTCATTGATGCCTTTACTAAAAAAACCATAAGGGCGAGAATCAATCAATTCTCTGAAGGCGGTTTGGATTGCCACATCGGAGTTGTATTTTTTCCTTGTAATAAGTTATCCAAATTACGAGAAAAATGATAATCTCTTGGGGCAAAGTCCGGGGAGTACGGTGGATGTCGCAGTCATTCCAATTTTAGCTCCTCTAGTTTAGCGGCCGTCTGTTATGATGAAGTGCGTATGTTGCTTCAAGTGGATTAAAACAGTTTTATCACTCACAATGAAGGCTGCAGCTAACTTTGAAGTGGTTTGCGATGGATCCGCTTCCAGGATAGCCTTTAATTCCTCATTATTCACCTTGGTATCCGGCCATCCACGGGCTTGTTCTGAAGGTTGAAATTTCCAAAACGAAAACGTTGGAACCAAAAACGTATGTGTTTTCTTTTCCGACACCAGTGATACACATCGTTAATTCTTCGAGTTGTTTCTGCAGCACTGGTCCCACGGTGGAACTCATACTCGTAAATATAGCGATATTTCATGTTTCCCAATGTGCGACATGAAAAGGCGCCAAAGAAAAAACTAGTCGGAAATGAACATAAATGACTATTTTCGAAACTCAAATGTATCAGTCAAATGCATTTATAAATTTTAATTTGGAATTCTTAACCAAAAGATGATATTTCAGATTATATTAGCTAGTACAAAAAACGCCATTTTCATATGTAATGGACCTAATATGAATCAGTTTGAAGAAAACACGGTTACATGTGTTTGTTTCTGTATGTGTAAACTTGTGTGGTGTTCATGTCCTCTGAATCTTTGAAACCTCTCGAAATTTGTTTTCGATTTTTATTAGAATTTCGAAGGTTCATATTCAGTATTGTTCTTTTTGCCAAATCCTATGAAATAAAAAGATATGTCTTAGCAAAGATTAGGTAGGTTAGACAAATTTATTCATTCTAATTAGAATTATTTGTAAATTTGAAAACGTTACTGATCGGAATTATAATATTCTTAACTTCAACATTTCTACTTTTAATGCCGCGCGCCTTCAAATCTATCACCAAGTAATCCCGTTCAATTTGTGCGCTTAGCATAGTAGATAACTACATAGTAAGCGACTCGTTCATGCTATGATAGAACTTCTAGTTAGCAACTAATGTATCTTAGTTATGGGATGAAAGACAAGTCCAGACGACAGATGGCTAGAAATCTTCACCACCCACAGTTGGTGAATGTTACATCGTGCGAGGAGTGACCGCGGCGGCGACGGCGCACCCGAGGGCGCGGGACGACAGCGGCGTCGGGCGGGGGCGCGGGCAAGGCGGCGGCGGCGGCAGATCCTCGACTCGCGAGGAGCCTTCCGCGGGCGGGGTCAGCGACCTCACCCCCCGCGCGCCGGCGCGCCCGCCAATGTCAGGGCCGGTGCAGCCGCGGTCAGCTGACGTCTGGGGACGCGCGGGGGACGGCCGCCGGCTCCGATATGCAGTCGTGCCCCGATCGCTGTCGGAGACGTACGCCTCTCCGCCGTAGCGCGCGCTATAAATAGGAGCAGGCGGCGGCGCCGCGCGCTACTCCGGCGCCAGGGCTGTCCTCACCGAGTCAGGTACCTGAAGTAGCGCGCGCCGCCTCCACCGAAGCCCACGGAACGAACACGCAGCCCGGAACAGTGACCGCCGCACGCCCATTGTACTTCATCAGGTGCTCTGGTGATGATGGTTCCAGGCGCTTGTTGGAGTACACTTACCGTGTCGGCGGTTGTCGTCAACATGGGCGGCCGGCACGAGTGCCGACATCGCCTAGCGGCTGGTGACGAGCACGTGGTGGAGTGAGCACGTGGCGGTGCACCCTGGTGCGGCGACCACGGCGGTGACGGCGCCGGCAACCGGAGGTGAGTAGTACGTGGGCACGATCGCGAGCGCGGAGACAAAGAGTTGCGGTGAGTCACGCGTTAATCACAGCGGTTGATGACCGCTGCAGGCTGCACCCGCCCCGCCCGCGCCGTCGCACCCTCGCGCCTTGCCCCTGTGGCATGACACCCTCGCACCTAAAATCGCACACATCCACATTTGCATTGGTCATCGAACTCCCCGCCGAAAGATCTGAACTTAAGCAGCTAAAACTGGTTTTGGCATATTTTTCGACAGCGGCCGGGCGCTGCCGGCGCAATTTTCTTATACGATTCTTGTGAGTCCACGAGCCTGTGTAAAGCTCGGCGGGACATGTGCGGAGCGCGCCGAGCGTTTCAGCACGCCCCTGACAAAAAAACTCGAATGACCAGTAAAAACAGTATACAAGCAAAAAATCCATCATTCCCCGAGTAGAAAGTGTTGTCGCTGAGCGAAGACGGCGGGAGGCTGCCGCTCGAGAACAAAGCGCGTAGAATGACGTGGGTCAGGCACGTTTGTTGCCTATTCTGATTACACTTCATAAAACGTTTAGGCGAATTTGGCGTGACGTCAGGCAGACGAGTGATATTTTCCACCGACCTCGTCATTACCGAGGTGATTTCGAAACGCTAAATTGCTTTACTTTCGAGTGCGAAACGGCTCGGCGCGTCCGCGCCGTCACCGCTGCCGCCGCGCTCGCGCCGCCTCGTTGCCATTTTGGACTTTATACAACGAATACTGGGGCACAGCGACGTGCAGTTTCGCGAAAATATATCTTGGTCGAGATATATAATGCAAACAGCCAATAAAAATACAAGTCTCGGGTGGATGACTCACAGGAATGTGTCTAATTATCGAAGTGAACGCAAAGAATTCTTCGTGTTAGATTTCAAATGAACGTGAAACGAAATCGAGTTACATTAGTACAAGGTTTCACCAGCACGGTACATAACGTACGTGCGTTTATTAAATTTATACCTAATATTAACTAGAACGGCGTTAAAAAATAATTTACTTTGTCTGTAATATCTCTCGGCTCTTGTTTTTTTTTAATTATCAGACGTTTTCTTTCCATTGCCCTTGTTACATTTAGCATGTCCGCCTCGTATTCTTCCAATTAGATTATCTTATATTTGCAGGTATCCAGCGTTTATGTCGCCATCGGTGACCACTAGAGTGCACTGACACCATCCAATGTGACTCAGTTCACGACAAAGACCGTTTATTAAATGCCGACCAAAAAAGATCGAGTCGACCGACACAAGTGATTTTATTCGTGATTGAATTTATTTTTTTCCTTCTTTCCACTTCAACAAGGCAGTTGGGTGATAATACGTCTTTTATAACAGTCTTAGAGTTAGACAGGTACTTGTAAATGCATTTGTCTAGACTCCGTGGGTGAGGATCGAAGCCTCTCGCCCCTGTACCAGACACATTGAATATCTATTTTTAAATATACCACAGACAGAATCCGTAGGCGCATTCACTGGAGCTAAGCTTGATTTAGGAGCACATCTGACTCACGGTTCTGGACTGCACAAGCTCCCTTTGTTCTTTTTGCTCGTACTTTCCATAGCAAGCCACTATGTGACTTAAACTTTATTGCCAGCCGGGGGATGCATTTATTTATACTGTCCATATTTGCACATCTTCGTAGATGGTTCTTCGCTGCATAGGTTTTATTAACACCAATGCATACTGATATATTTAATACGACAGAGTGTTTATAAACTTCTCCTCCATCTTGGAACGATAGGTTAAAATTGGTTTTCTTAATTGGACATTTTTACACTAAAGCAATCTCGTCACAATCCTAATCTTAAACTTATCTATATTTTTTATATTCCTTGAACAAATGGTAATGTTCAAAATTACAATAATTTTCGATGATTTCTATTATGTTTTTAACTAACATTACATCCAGTACAACGCTCAACCGGTGCACATTTAATCAATAAAGGTTTTTTTCTGAAAATCATTTACTCTGTTGAATGCAGAAGTAGTGAAGAAATTTCAAGGCATCCATCAGCCATCCGTCGACATTGAGAATCGTGACTACAGCATTAGTGGAATAATCGAAATAATTGTTACTTGTACCACACTTAAATGATCCCGTAGATTTGTTAAAAAACTTATTTACGAACCAGTCAGACATCTTAACTGGATAATTAGTTCACGTTTTTCGTATAATACTTTAAAATCGTAAATATTTTATTCCTCATCAAGCAGTTTGGCGACTTAAGTTTTATTATCAACTGTTTTAATAGATATGTTAACTGTTTTACTTTATAGAGTATCAAAAATTAATTATAATATCAACACAAAATGATTAATACGCTATATGATAGGTATAGGTACTAATATTTAAAGGACAAAATTTAAATATTTTACTATAAGTTAATTTTACACACACAAATCACGCCTTTATCCCCTGTGCTATGGGATAGGCAGAGGTGCAGCCAAGGCAGCTACTTTTCGCCCAACGGGTTCCGTCCCACGATGTGATAGGGGACGAACCTATCGCCATATTAGGCACAAATTCCAGACACCGCCCTGATACTAATGGTTAACTTTGTTTCTATATTTATCGTTAATAAATTTATTATACCTATATACTGAAGGGATATTTTAATTAAAATAAATATATTGCCAGTGTGGTTATATTTTTCAACAGTTTGCTTATATATTGGGTGTGATACCAGCCCTGTATGATATTATACTGCCCACTGCTAAGCACGGGCCTCCTCTACGACTGAGAGGGTTTTTAGGCCTTAGTCTACCACGCTGGCCTAGTGCGGATTGGCAGACTTCTCATACCTTCGAAATTCTTATGGAGAATTCTCAGGCATGTAGATTTCCTCACGATGTTTTCCTTCACCGTTAAAGCGAATAATTGATAAACAATACACACATAACTTCGAAAAGTCAGAGGTGTGCGCCTTGGGTTTTGAACCTCCGGACATTATCTCGGCAGACCGTTCCATTCCCAACTAGGCTATCGTCCACTATACTATATTGGGTGTATTTATCCTCAATCGGGAATCTTTATCTTTAGTAAATTCATACTTGTCACTCATAAGGCGGCTCAGTGTGGTAGTTTGTGCGAATACTTATTACAATTCAAAATTGCGATTTGCTTATTCTGGCACAACTATGCTTTTCTAATTTGTAGCATGGATTTGTTTTCTTTATGCTGTATAATTTTAGATAGTAAATTATCTTAAATTCCAACTTCGTGTTGTACTCGAAGTTAATAAAATAATAAAAAAAAAACACAATGTTAATGAAATTAATGTAGTAAAACATAAATATTAAGCTATAAATAAAAAATCTTTTAATGATATATTCTACAGCATTTACACAAGAAGAGTTTCTCAAATGCGAGCGGCGAAATATTGTAAGCGATTATCGTATGCGAGAACTCTCCATGAGATTCTCTCCTGTGGTTTTTTACATTAGGATAAAAACTCGAAGCAATACTTGGATTCGAGTGTCGAAGGCGAGACTCGCTCCTCTTAAATTGTTTACACTACAGGCAAGTATTTGTAGGATAATATTCGCCAACGTGTCTTGCGTACATAGTTGTAAACAGTACTTGGGCGAGGTTCGCATGCGCTGATGCGAGCTTCGAAGAAATCGTTCTGTACAATTTTGTACGAGACTCGCCATTCGAAATTTGAATGGTGAGATTTGTACGATTTGTTTACACACGCGGTGATCAAGGAGAGTTTATGGGGCGATACTTGCTTTCGAGGGACGACCGTCGCACCGTTTGTTTACACTAGGCGATAGATTATAAATACTTTAAATGCATTGCAATAAACTGCCGCTCGTATGCGAACAACTCTATTGTGTAACTTTGGTTTAAGGTTGTCTGAAACAAAACACAGTCATATTTAATAAACTGGCACAAACTAAGATATACTATGTATTTTTTAACAAATAAATAACATAATGCTTCTTTAATAGCCGATTATTAAATAAAATAGCTACCTAAAACAAGCTTCGTGCCAATTAACTAATCTTGTTGCAACTATAGATAAAATATACCGAGGTTGAACAATTAATGAATGATATTTAAACGATATTCGTTGCATTTGCCTTTTTAATTGAACGCTAATCTTCACACATTATCATATCTACTAAAAAGGCGTTAATACTAATGTGAATATTTAGTATGTCTGTTTGTTTGTCCGATTGTTTTTGACTCTGGTCTACGGAGACCCGTGAAATCTTATTAATGGTCTATAAAATTTTGAATAAACCATCCACAAATAACCATCACACTTCTGTTAATTCCGTTTGATCTCACGATAATAAAATTATATGGAATCCATAAAATCGCTACCTGATGGTATATTACGAAACTTTGTTAAATTGCGCATCATATCCAAAAGGCTAGGGATCAATTCATTTTGGCAGTTGATGTGCCAAATCATTACCATACGGTTCTTATTCTACTATTATACCCATAAAATTATAAATTTATAATTTGATCTAAACAAACATATATATAAACAGCGCTTGCAAATCTATGCCATGCACAATTTAGTGATTTTTTTTAGATGAAATAAGAGTTATTTTAGTTGTTGTTTGACATTTATGACTCAAAAGATAAGGTCTAATGTGCAGTATAAGAAACATGATAAGAAACCTTTTACTCCGCTATACATTTTAGCACTCATATTTTACCCCTGATAGTTTAAAAAATGTGCCTAAAACAAAATAGTTATTTTTTGATATTTCTAATAGTAGTCATCTGCTTCCATGCTTTTACTGCGTGCCAAGGTTTCTGGATATTTTCTTCTTCTGAACATGTTAGAGCTAGAAATACTTAGAGTGCCTATCTGAAAATAAAATATACCTAATAAATAAAATCTGTCGTACAAAAAAACCAACTTCCATAAAAATAAATACATTATTAATGTACTGAGATCGTCCTCCGTTTTTAAATAAATGAACTGCTAAGTTCTCAGTATATAACAGACAGTCAAATATTGTTTGAGACGACTAGTTTAACTATCGTTCCCGAACTAGCGTATCGCGCCAGGGCATCTAAAGTAATCTATCATACAAGCAATTTATTCCAATTTATTACTTTATTCCAGTAATCAAAATGTGTGAAAAATAAATGTGTGTGAAAATAAAGATTAAGACTTGGAAATTCTCCTAATTCATTTCTGAGTAATAGCAATTTACTTTCTGAAACTCTTCGAAAAAGCATGGCGATATTCTGTTAACAACCCGCCTTGAATATTTTAAAGTGACACTACAACCAACTGAATTAAAAGCTTATTTTGATTACGTAAGATTAAACCGGTATGTTGAGTTTCATAATGATTTATTTTGTAATGACTCGCAACACAGACACAATTACCAAAAGCGTTTTGGCCTTTGTCTCGTTAACAAGTACAAAGTAATTACAATGTCTAAAAAATGTACATGGCCTTACATATTTTTATTACGATCCATTTTGTATATTGTTAAATGAACTTACTTTTTATCTCTGAAACGATATCTTTCTCTTTGTATTTTAAACTAAGCTAGTCAGCTTAGTTTATAATACAATGAGTTTGTTTTCCTCCCATGATGTGACAGATGGGCACTGAGAAGACTTGGAATATCGAGCACAAATACAAATTCTGGCCAGTTGGATGTTTTCGACTAGATATCGATGCGTCTTTTTTTTCAATTTATGATCATTAATTCAAAGCGATGAGAGTCAAATATCGACAGTGTGTTGTCCGGCCACAGCGACAATTCTTGCCGCTAATTATGTATTAAATTCTATATTCAACTACATTTTCTATGAGAATTATGAATTATCCACCTTGTAACTTAAACCAACTTATAAGAACTTTTATAATGTAGTCGTGTAAAAATGGCACAAATATTCACTTGAATTAGGCCAGTTTCAACAGGTACTCATTTTTTTTGACACATGCGTTATTTTTCATCTTTTTAATTATTTTACCCATATTATAACATAATTATTAATCGTTGAATAGTTACATTCCCATTTAAACGGAAAAAATGCGTATATTTACAGTAGAGCCAACGCACGATCTGGAAGTTGGGGGTGATTCTTTCGAAATATACATATAATTATAAAAACATAACAATAGTACTAGGCCTATATAATATACTGCCCACTGCTGAGCACGGGCCTCCTCTATTTCTGACTACTATACGCGCTGGCCACATGCGGGTTCACACTTCACATACCCACAAAATCCTTATGGAGATTTCTCTGGTGTGTTCAATACCCCACAATTTCCTTCGCGTTAAAGCGAACGATAGTATAATTATGGCGTAATGCATACGTATTTCGAAATAAAACGGTTGTATAAAAACCTGTTATCCTTAAGTTCAGCGTATGAGATATTTGTCTGTGCCCAATGCAATATGCAAAACGTTGTCAGTTGCACGCGACATATGCCCTAAGTAGAACTTAGAGCATTTAACAACTACGCAAAGAAGTAGTAAGTAATCATATGTCTAATGTTTAGATACTCAAAGGTCTAATCACATAACTATTTCCGACATATGTCATATCGATAGAAATCTCTAATAGAATTACCTCCTTGTAATTAACTGTACAAAGATGACGTCAGTAACCGTCATTACTGCCGCCCACAAGTCGAATCTATTGTCAGCAATGTTACATTGGAACACTTGTACTATATCGCAATGAACTGTGACTATCCGGACCACGCCTAGAGTTTCACAAAACTGTGACAGGATCTATCCTTTATCTTTAAGGCAATAACTATAATGCGTGGATTGTCAGATTTGGTTTGATTAGTAGTTTTAGTATTGTAAAAATTTACCTAAATGGCGTGACGAGCAAGATTATATTTCTTGCTGATTTTAACCGTGAAACAGTAGCACATAGTACACACATAGCACATAGCTACATAGTGTGGTGTTGACTGTTGAACAGTGTTCCTCATTAGATGTTAAAGTGTCATAATACCATAATACCATAGTAAAACACTGAATTATAAAATTAAAAAAATACGAGATATCATGAGCCACGAAAACCACATGGTCATGTTGGATCGGAGACCCTAATTCTTAGACTCGTTAGAAACTTGTACCAAATCAGACGCACACACACACACACACACACCGTTAATCCCCGAAGGGGCAGGCAGAGGCGCAACTAGTGCACCCACTTTTCGCCGTGCATACTCCGTCCCATGATGTGATAGGGGGCGAACCTATCGGCATACCGGGCACAAATTCCCAGACTCTGGGCTGATACTGAATTTAAAAAACCCAATATAATGTTGCCCGACCCGGGAATCGAACCCAAGACCTCAGAATTGCAGTCATACTGTAATACAACTACGCCACCAAGGCAGTCAAGGCAAATTTGCTAACGCATCACGATTTAATTGAGATACCCATAGGTACTGCGTATGCTAAGTAGATAGATGTTTGAATTCCACGCCAGCAAGTCGGAATACAATATGTCAAGTCCATCGCAATATCTTATGTCTGCGACATGACACCAATATCACAATAATCTTTGTTTTGTTTTCGTTGAACCGACTTTAGCAATGTCAATTATAAATACATTTGGAGAAGACATAAAAACTTGAGCGAAATTATTATATTATGTTTTTACAAGTACGCGACGTTGATCATACTCCCACCAACAAAAAAACATCCCACCCACGCACGTTATTCGCTGCCACATTCTCGAAGTACTTATAGTAACAGAATACTTACGGCTAAATCGGTATTAGTGAATCAATAAACCTATTAGTCAATTGTTTTATTATAAATTTGTAGGTAGGTCACACTTTGAATGTACTGTGCTAAACCTAAACCAAATTGGTTGATTTGTTTCGTGTTAATTTTCCATATCCATATATATATACTGCTCACTGCTGAGCACGGGCCTCATCTACTATTGAGAGGGTTTAAGGACTTAGTCCACCACGCTGGCCTAGTGCCGGTTGGCAGACTTCACACACCCTCGAAATTCTTATGGAGAATTCTCAGGTATGTAGGTTTCCTCGTGATTTTTTCCTTCACCATTTAAGTGAACAATAATTAATTGATAAACAATACACAGGTAACTTTGAAAAGTCAGAGGTGTGTGCCTTGGGTTTCGAACCTTCGGACATTTTAAAAAATAAAATAAAATAAAATCATTTATTGGTCAAATAGGCTTATAAAAAAGCACTTATGACAGGTCATGACATGAAGGTAGACACAATAACAAAGGTACATAATAAACCAATGAAGTAATTTAAAGTTAAATATTGAACAACCAGCACGGGCTGATAGGTACAGAGGACACGGACATTAGGGACGGGAAAAGGGCTAGGGAAAGGAGACGTGGAGCTGATATAAAAGAAAGGGAAGGAGTATCTTTACATTACGAGGAAAGGAAACGCCACGGTCCTCGCCGGCGAGGATAAAAAGGTCCTAGCCTAGCTAACCTACTAGCCTTTCACTAGCTACCTAAGCGATGACGACCCGAAGAAGAAAGGCAGAAAGAAACTCCGGGCATAATTTTTTCATCATCAATTGTCATGATATAATGCATTTTTTTTAAATATGTATTTTACAGTATGATTAATACATAGGTTAATGCATACATGAATGTAGCCCTAAGATATAAATGAAGTACTACTACGAAGCAACCAAATAACAATATATTGGCGTTCATGATGCATTAACCCACGCTTACAAATATAATTTACACTAAATAACATTGTCTCGGCAGACCGTTCCATTCCCAACTAGGCTATCGTCCACTCACATATCCATAGTAAAACTTGTTCTAATATTTTTATGAAATTAATATAATACTTTCGTTCAAATGACAATTTTATAACGCCAAGTCATAAATTGAATGAGTAAGTAACAAATTGTCGGCCTTGAACTTAATGATGTTTCTCACTATGAGTCCTGAGTAGCTACTCAGTACATAAATAATTTTTCAATAATGCATCCAAATTTTAGTGAGGTTTGCTGTAAAATTCAATCTTTTTCTTATTAGATACCATATCTAAATAAAAAAAACAATACTGAATGACAAACACGCAGTGCGTTTTCAAAAATCAATTACACACACACACTCACGCCTATTATCCCCGAAGGGGCAGGCAGAGGCGCAACTAGTGCACCCACTTTTCGCCGTTATTCCGTTCCATGATGTGATAGGGGGCAAGCCTATCGCCATGTCGAGCACAAATTCCAGACTCCGAGCTGATATTGAATAGAAAAACTCAATAACACTTTGCCCGACCCAGGTAACGAACCCGAGACCTCAGCATTGCAGTCGTACCATAATACAACTACGCCACCGACGCAGGCAATTATAATTACGTTACCATATTAGTCGTATAATCGTAATAATTGGGTATATTTGAAAACGTTTCAGAAAGTCCCGTTTACTACGTAGATAGTTATTACATTCCACCTTCTGATTAAATTCTTTGTGAGTTCTAACAAAACTAAATTATTCCAGAGACTCGTGTTGATCCTGGCTTACAGAAGTTGTAATAACGGGTGCGTGGTAAGAATAATGTAAATATCTAACTTGAATAAAAATAAAATTTCTATGTATTATCGTCCCCACGCAGTCTTCCACGAATAAACGCTAGCTTTTTCTCGCGCCTTCACCTGCGTGAGCTCCTTTAGTGTCAATTTAAAATGACTTTCTTGAGATTCAGGCTTACTCTGCACCGAATTTAATCAAAATCTGTGCAATGGTTTATTCTTTAGCGCATAACATAAACATAACTGAGTTACCTTCGAGTTTATTGTAGTACCTTTGGATTTTAGCATCGAAGTTACTTACGGTGTTATTAAGCACGTAAAGCCGTTGGTCCTGCGCCTGATCTCTCTCCGGTCATGTCGGATTGCCGTCTCACCGGACTATGAGAGTGAAGGAATAGCGAGTGCACCTGTGTATTGCGCACACACTTGTGCACTATAATATTTCCTGCGTACCTGGCTGATCTCCGTTGAGATTGGCCGCCGTGGCCGAAACTGGCTAGGAGCATTTCATTTCATTATCTTAGAAAACAAAAGATAAGCAACGTTGGATTGTCTATAGTCTAGAGTTAACAAAAGATTGCTCCCAACAACGTACTTGCAATGATTTATTAGTCTGGAATGAATACGTGTACAAGGAGAAGCCTCGGTAACGTTCTTAGAGGTAAGGAACGTCTATGTAAATTCCTGGAAACTTTCATTATACCATACCAACAAATATATAGTTATAGATTTTTGTCGAAGACTGGGTGTAGGACTTCTGTTCAAATATCACTTATAATTATTTCAACGTTGGTACTAATTATTTTTTAAAACAGGATATCGAGCTATGGGAATACGTGATTGGCGAATATTTTTATTGGATCTCTAGGCTCACATAATTGCGTATTCAGCTTTGGTAAAGATATGGTGATAAGTAAATAAAATTTTAAGCGCAAATAAATTTGAATGAAATACATTAAAACTGATTTAAGTATTTTTTTTTTATTTAAGTTAAGACTGAGCTGACATGAATCGTTTATCTAATAAAAGTAAAGTTTTTATTCGAAACATACCTAGCATTACACATATATCTGAAAAAAATTACATTAGGAAAGAATTAGAAGGCCATTTGACACAAAAAAATCGAAAATAAAAATGTATCTGTAAACACACGGCCTAGCTATACCCACGCGTTGTTCGAATAAAATCAAATCCAATTTTGTTTCTAATATAAATAGTTTATATCGAACGAATCCCTTGACATCTTTATCATTGTACGCGAACACAATTATTTTTTTATAAATCATGTTTCATACACAGATAATATTATCGCAAATGATTACAGAAAAATTGCGAAAAATGTTACATAATGATCAAAATATTTTGATACTGAATCAGCTGTGACTGCGCTGCCATTTTGAAAATTAAGTATAGTCCGTGCGAGAGTTTATAAAACAGTGTAAAAATGCCAAAAAAAAATGATGAATGGGAGACGCCGGCCAGTCGGCCACCCGGCGCCTCCTACGTCCGTCCTCTCCGTTCCGGCTCCTCTCATGCCGAGAGGGAGCGTGAAGATCCCTATCTTCACGCCCCTTCTCGGCACTCTCCTTCTGCAAGAAGCCCAGGTAGTCTGAGGTCACAGAAGTGGGCCACCGCACG
Organism: Lapara coniferarum; assembly: GCA_949316025.1. Classification (NCBI taxonomy): domain Eukaryota; kingdom Metazoa; phylum Arthropoda; class Insecta; order Lepidoptera; family Sphingidae; genus Lapara; species Lapara coniferarum. The sequence continues at coordinate 15,337,702 of OX438922.1, forward strand.
CCAGGTCTTCTGGCTGCTGACCATGGAAGCGACCACGGCGGGCAGCGAGAGGTCTCCTCCGACGACTGCTCTGAGATCGCTGCGCTCCTCGTCGCTTGCTGGACAAAACTCTAATGTATGCTGGACCGTATCCAGCGGGCAGTTGTCACAATGGTGACACACGGCCGACACTTCTTTGCGTACTATCCAACAAAAGTACTCACCGAAGCATCCATGCCCGGTGAGTGCCTGTGTCAGGCGAAACGTTGCCGCACCGTGACGTCTGTCTAACCATTCCACAAAGACGCACTGCCGTGCCGAACTTGAGCGCCGCTGACGGGGCCTCCAGTCTGATACGCCACTCCTCCACGGCGGCTCAACGTAGGGAAGCCCTCATGGCCACCATCTCCTTCAGGGCCGGACGCTGCCCGCGACTGAATACATCCTCCCGCCAATAAGGCATCGGAGAGGGATTTGGCGTCCAGATCCCAAAAGGGGACAGTAGACCTGAGTATTTGATATACATTTCAGCTTAATACTTCCACACGTTCCCGAGGAAAAGGCTCTTGACAGACGAGCGTACGGGCGGACAACATAGTGATCCTATTCGGGTTCCGTTTTTTCCTTTCGAGGAACGGAATCCTAAAAAGGTTGCCAATTCTTTAATCAAAGACAACTTGGGCGCGAATCTTACACTTTTCCCTACGGATATTTAATCCTTAATTAACGATTCCAAACTGGCTAGTCTTTTAGCTCTACATTAAGAAACACATAGTATGAACGACGCATAACAACTCAATCGGCTGCCACTGTCTTGACCTTTAAGATTAGAGCAAACAGACCGACAGATAGACATATATAGACAGGTCCTTTTGCGGTGCTCTGATGACACCGACGCTAATTATTATTTAGCTCACAAGTCTCTTACAATAGAGAAGATATTGATAGGGTTTAATAGTTCCGCCGGCTTCTAGAATGCTCCAGTCAGTTATGTATTATAGTTACACCCAAAGATTATTGAAGATTCAAATCTTAATATAAAAAACTAATGATAGATCGTCAATACAGGATGGATTTTTGAGATGTAGACTTAAGGATAGCTACCTTAACACTTGTCGCTACAAGAAAACTTTCTTAGGAAACTGTCCAACCTTTATAATATTAAAATCTATATTCATAGATTTTGAAAACAATTTATAGTCAGCTAATGACTTATATCAGGCAGCAATAAAATAGGCTTTACGCCAAAACTTTTTTAATTTGGATTCCAATTGACCCTGTTTCTTAATAAGGTTAAAAAAACTCTATGGGACTAATAGAGGTTTGAGTAGTTTTAAGGTCAGAAATTGCAAAAACGACTGTTTCATACGTAGAAGAAATCTGATGCCAAAATATTTTAAGAAGTCGAGGTTGAATTAATAATCAATAATCCATTCCTCTGGTAGGCATCCGGATTATGTTATTCGAGACCTCTACATAATCAGTATTTTTTCTAATGTACGACCATTTTCCTGCTACTATAGTATAAAATTAGATAGTAAAAGCTCTCGGCTGTCGCAGCTGACACCTAGTGACCTTGATCGTATTCAAATTCACATTTCGGTCGTAGATACGTTGTATTTAATGATAAACTTGGTCTAGTGAGAGTAGGGTTCCTGTCCCCAATGAATTCTCTGATAATATATCTATTTATCTGTATATAACATAGAAATAAATGTGTGTATGTATTTATTTCCTCTATAGACTCCAAAAGAGTGGATTTTAATGTTTTTAGATAATATTCAGAATCACCCAGCGAATGATCCTGTGAAATTTGGTAGCGACTAGCGTTCGTCTCAACATTTTTTTGTTTTTTTCTTAGGCAATTTTGAGTCATCGGTATCTGGCTGTAGACAACTAGTACTAAGCTGGTCGCTAGTATATGATATTTTACATGCCTTTATAAGGACCATTACTCGATATAAATGACATTTTCATAAATAATTCTAATTAGTTTGAACCACAAAGGACATGTCCAAAAACGGGCCTAAAATTCTAACCAAGAAAGTATATACATATTTGGATAGAACTCCTAAAAACTGGGCTTTTACAATAAATCGTTTAATTTTAAAGACCTCCGATTTCGAGATTTATGTAATTTTATTTTACTTAAAAACTACACTAAGTAATAATGGTTATGAAAAATATATTATAAACTAGCTTTTGCCCACGTTAAAAAGTTTTTCCGGGATAAAGGTCCCGCTTTATATGTTCCCGGGATAAAAAGTAGCCTATGTGTTAATCCAGGACATGATGTACCCGTGTGGCAAATTTCACCGAAATCCGTTCAGTAGTTTTTGCGTGAAAGAGGAACAAACATCCATACATCCAGACATTCTTACAAACTTTCGCCTTTATAATATTAGTAGGATGGAGCGGTCTAAAAATATTTTTTTAATGTATCCATATTTTTGCCCCTTTAACATTTCTAAAGTCTGAGCCTGCTTAGATTTTGAGGCCCAGCACGCAAAAAGCGGACAGAGATATTCATATAATTTATTCCCTGATTTACGCTAAATGTAGATTTCACTTGAAGTTTATAAAAGTATTGAGAATTATATCTAGTTGTTACGGATTTTTTATCATTTACTTAAGTGAATTTGTAAGGATTCCTAATTAAAAAAAAAGTATCACAAGAATCTTTAAATCATATAACATTTCAAAAATGAGTAAAGGACCTCACGCACGGTCTATCTTGACGTACAACATGCTATACGTCACGGCGCTGGACGTAGCTATCACTATCGTGCGTGCTAGACAGTGCTTCCAGGTATTCAGTTATCTATATTTATCTTTACTCTCTGGTCAATAGTACTTATACGGATTTTTAATACATCATACAGATTTAAAATGAATGCAGATATTTACAATTCGTGAATAATTTATAAAGATTTAGATATATGTGTCGGTTAGGGACTAAAAGATTATGTTTTGTCTATGGGCACGATGTTCAAAAGGATGGGTTCACTCGTTAATAAATTATTAAATCTAAAATGAATTTAAAACAACTGTGTTAGTTTATTAGGGCATTTCACACATGCCTAATGCTAAATCTAGCCTAACAAGTTTTTTATTATTATTAATATTTTAGTCGATTTTTTAATAGTAGACGTGCCAGTTGGCAACACTAGTGATGGATGCACTCACTGGATCGTGCCAGTCCAGCAAGCTAATAATAATAATAAAAATTATAATAAAAATAATTGGCATACGTCGAGAATATTCAAGGTCGTTTTGCATCGTGCATGACCTTGGTTGGTTGTTCTTCAAGATGGACCGTTTATACATAAAGGTCCGTACACTGTTTAGATGTATAATAATTAATACGCATAATATCTTTAATCCGAGATATCGAGTATCGAAAACATACCTAGCTATTAAGAATGCAAAAATAAAATGCCTAAAATTTGCGTCAAAAATTTTACACATTTTTTCACAATTAATCACTAAATAAATGTAAATGGTGCTCATTTGATTACCATTTATTTAGGAGCATAAATTATAGTCTAACTTTTTAATTTGGTCGCCTTGTACATTTATGTGACGAGTAGCATTTACTTGTTGTGAAACCGGCCCTTATCCCCTTATCCTCTTTATCACATCTTCATACAAAGTAATATAGAGATCAATTTAATGACTAGGCATAATAATACTTAGCTAAATTTTATTAACAAAATTCCACACATGTTTGATAAATACCTTGTACTAAAAAATGAGGTCCAAATTCTTATTCAAGGTCATTCACCATTACACGCATATTGAAAAACTTATTTTAAAGAAATTCATTACTCTAGTATTAATTATAATACGGCAATGCATGAGTTACTAAGCAAGGATCAAACTAAAAAATATATATATTTAAAATGCTCTTTTCGGCCGATACTTATTCGCCACAAGTAAGTATTTTTTATTGTATTATATTAAATCATTTAACTTATTTATAATATTTATCCCATTATTTCATGGTCTTTATTGATTTAATTCGATTTCATATTGAAGGTATATGAATACACATAATATGTAAGAATTCGGAGGAAAACCACTATGTGCACCTACTTGTTCCATATTGTGTTTTGTTTATCCCGTTACACGTATATATATATATATATATATATATATAGAGATCTCTTGACGGTAAATGTTGATCAGACGCGACTTCACGAGCACTTTGTTGATCCAAAAATCTATGTTGATCCGGCGCCTTTTGTTGATCCAATATGCATTTCTGGTAACTAATGTGGCTCCAACCGGATCAACATCTACACTCACGGGACTTCTTACTAACGTTTGCCGAAGTTGATCCGATATACAAATCCACCTTGCGATAGTTACGGAAAATGTTGATCCGATTTAAATGAGCCAATCAGAGCACAGCAAACAGTCAGATTCAGATCGGATTGGCTAAGAGCATCCGTGACGTTTTATACACATCCAATTAATGATATTTTATTCACAGTATCAACATGTTACTAATACGGTGTCACTGAGCCCAATTGGTAATCACACTAATATTATAATGGCGAAAGTTTGTGAGAAAGTGTGTGAGCATGTTAGTTACGTCTTCACGCTCAAACGACTGGACCAATTTTGATGAAATTTGATATAGCCGTAGTTGACACCCTGAATTATTACATAGACTAACTTTTATTCCGAAAAGTATTCCTGTTGGAATTTAAGCCGCGACTAACACCGCGGAGCGCAACTAGTCAAAGTATAAAAAAGTGATGCTATCTAAAGTGTCGTAGATTATTTTATACTCCATGTGAAAGAGATAATTTATCTATATTTTTTGACTGTATTTTTTACTCTGTGATACAGGACTCTTACATTCCTTCAAAAGCTATTCAACTTCGTTCTGCTCCAGGGTACAACGCCCAAGGCATGGAACAGGGGTGTGGTGGTATTGTTCTTAAAAAAACGATGATAACGCCTTTTTTAAGAATTACAGACCCATCTTCTTGAGCCATTTTTACAAGCTGTTCTCAAAAGTCATCACGAATCGTCTCAAGCGCTGGCTAGATGACTTCGAGCCTCCCGAACAAGCCGGATTCCGTAAAGATTATAGTACAATAGACCACATCCATACGCTGCGGCAAGTTATACAAAAAACTGGGGAGTATAACTTGCTACTTTGCTTAGCGTTCATGGACCATGAGAAAGCCTTAGATTCGATCGAGACCTAGGCTGTGCTGCAGTCTCTACAGCGGTGCTACATTGATCATCGGTACATCGAAGTGTTGAAGTGCTTGTATAAAACGCCACCATGTAGGTCCGAGTACAAGAACAGAGTTCGAAAGCTATTCCACTACACAGAGGCGTGAGACGGAGATGTTATCACTTCGAAACTGTTCACTGCCGCGTTGGAAGATGCTTACAAGCTCTTGGACTGGAAAGAACTCGGCATCAACATCAATGGCGAATACATCACTCACCTTTGTTTTGCCGATGACATCGGTGTACTGGCAGAATCGCTGGAGGGTCTGACCACAATGCTCAACCGAGTTTCTCAACTGGTGGGTCTCAGGATGAACGTGGACAAGACCGAGATCATGTCGAATGTTCATGTTGTGCCAACCCCGATTATCGTTGGGAGCTCAATTCTCGAAGTTGTAGACGAGTACGTCTATTTAGGTCAAGTAGTCCAAATCGGTAAGTCCAAATTTGAGAAAGAGATCAATCGACGAATCCAGCTCGGATGGGCAGCGTTCGGGAAACTAAGCAAGGTCTTCTCGTCCAAAATACCTCAGTGCCTGAAGACAAAAGTCTTCAATCAATGTGTGTTACCAGTAATGACATACGGCACTGAGACGTGGCCTCTGACTATGGGCCGCCTAAGATGGCTCACGGTCACTCAGCGAGCTATGGAAAGGGCTTTGCTAGGTGTTTCTCTACGGGATCGAATCAGAAATGAGGAGATCCGTAGAAGAACGAAAGTCACTGACATAGCCCAATGGATAAGCAAGCTGAAGTGGCAATGGGCAGGGCACATAGTTCGAAGAACTGACGGCAGATGGGACAAAAAAGTTTTCGAGTGGAGACCACGTACTGGCAAGCATAGCTTCAGCCGTCCATCTGCAAGATGGACCGATGACTTGTTAAAGGCTGCAGGAACGCGCTGGATGCAGGCCGCTTTTGATAGGTCCATCTGGAAATCTTTGGGGGAGGCCTATGTTTTGCAGTGGACGCCATACGGCTGATAATGATGATGACGATACCGGATGATAGACCTCGATGATTGTTCTGTGGAAATGGACTCACAAATTTGCTGCATGAGAATGGACGTTTCATTTTTGTCTCCCACGAAAAGTCGCCCCTTTCTATCACAAGTTGTTTTAATACCCATCCGCTTTTTTTTTTGTAAGGCCATCTTCGGCGCATTAGGGACGGCTGCGAGCTTCCTCCGACTCATGTCTAAGTTGTCGTCCGCAACCGCCCCTGCGCGTACCGCTGTTGCGGTCCTTCTCCTGTTGTTGCGGGGGCTCAGAAGCCCCCGTACACCGAAGGACGCCCTTGGTGTCCAAGGCAGCGTGAGACACGCTGCCGTCCATCACGGGGGTCACAGAAGTTGGCTAGACTAATAGGTGGACGGCACCTCCCGCCCACCCGTGAACCCGGAGGCCCCTATTAGTCGCCTTTTACGACAGGCAGGGGATACCGTGGTGGAATTCTCCAAACGCCCCCAATCCACAGGGCGGACCCATCCGCTTTAAACTTGAAAATGTGTTAAATGCTCATAAAACATTTTTGCAAAACAGAAAACGCTTAATTATAAATGTGTTACCTAGTATTATACTAAACTTTACCTTATAAGAGACTGAAATCTCAATGTTAAGAAGTTCAAAATAGCGACCTCTTTTCTTAAGTCTATTATTAGATCTGTCTTTTACTATCAATGGCATGCCCAAGTATCGATTTTGACGTCAATTGTCCTTAAAACAAAGAGATTCAAAATGGCGGCCACTTTTTTCAATTATAACATTGGATCTGCCCTTTGTACCTAAGGCCATGCTCAGATATCGAATTTGAAGTCGATTGTCCTTAAAAATAAGAAATTCAAAATGGCGGCGATTTTTTTTAAATCTAACATTAAATCTGCCCTTTGTACCTAAAGCCATGCCCAGATATCGATTTTGAGGTCGGTTGGCCTTAAAACAAAGAAATTCACAATGGTGGTCATTTTTTTAAAATCTAACATTAAATCTGCCCTTTATGATAATTCTCCCGTGTGAAAATTTTGTGTCACACATGCGCGCGCATCGTAAAACTTCACTCCCATAAATTTTTCATAACGCGCTTAAAGAAGTATAACTTCAAAAACAGGAGAAAACAGTAAAACAGATTTTGCCGCTTTGTGTTTCAGTACCTATTCGTCAATTTTGGCTCCGGATCAACTTAGTCAAAGTAAATGTCGCATATAAGTTAAATATATTCTGGATCAAAGTAATCACATTCAGTATCATTTTTTTGACCGTTAATGGATCCACAAATGTTGGTCAAAACGTCGACGAGTATGTTGAAAACCTGTGAGTGCAGATCCACCGACGTCACACGCGCATCAAACACGGATCAAAGTATATCAGTTTGGGAGACTTGGAGCTGAGTAAACAGGCAAAATAGGTGGATCAACATTTGTTCTAACTTCACACTGGAGCAACATTTACCGTAAAAGGGTCATTATATATATATATCTAGTATAAGTTCTGCCTCGGTGGCGTAGTTGTACGGTACGATCGCGATGCTGAGGTCTCGGGGTCGATCTCCGGGTAGGACACGGCGGTATTGAATTTTTCTATCAGCCCAGAATCTGGAATTTATGCCCGAAATGGGGTCGGGGATTGATGGTGGTATTGTGTATTTCTATTCAGTATCAGCCTGGAGTCTGAAATTCGTGCCCGATATGACCCGCCCCATACCACATGATGGGACGGAATGCGAATGGCGAAAAGTAGGTGCACTAGTTGCGCATCCCTTTGGGGATAAAAGGCGTATTTACGCACATTACTTATTTTATTTTGCTTTTTTTGGAAAAGTACAGAAAAACATAACACATAAATTAAAATAAATTAAACAAAACATTACTCACAACAGTTTCCACAGATTACATGAAATTATACATAGTACATACATTCATTTGTATGTATGTATCATTTCTAAAAAAAGACTGCCTCGGTGGCGTAGTTGTATTGCGTACGCGTTACGAGTATGATTTGCGCGCTGAGGTCCTGGGTTAGAATCACCGGTCGAGCCAAGAAACATTGTGACCGGGTTTTTCCATCTTAAAAATGTATCAGTCACAGCTCGGAATCCGGAAGTTGGCGGTGTGATACCCCCGTGCCTCGGAAAGCACGTAAAGCCGTTGGTCCTGCGCCTGATCTCTCTCCGTTCATGTCGGATTGCCGTCTCACCGGTCTATGAGAGTGAAGGAATAGCGAGTGCACCTGTGTATTGCGCACACACTTGTGGCTTGTGCACTATTATATCTATTGCGTACCTGGCTGATCTTCATTGAAATTGGCCGCCGTGGCCGAAACTGACTAGGAGGATTACGTTCTGAAAAAGTTCAACTCTTGGCCGGAGGTCTAAATCCAAGGAGATGTCCGCGTTTTGTGTGGGTGCTGGGCCTCAAAATCTAACCAGGCTCAAACTATAGGGATATTAAAGAGGCAAAACATGGATCTTGGAACCATTAAAAAAAAAATTTTTAGACGCCTCCCTTTATGATTATTTTTTTTTTTTTTAAATTCATATTTAGTGTAGTTTTAAGGAAAATAAAATTACATACTTAAATCCTGAGAGGTCTTAATTTAAACGATTTATTGTAAAAGGCTAGTTTTTAAGAGTTCTATCCAAATATGTATAAACTGTCTTGGTTAGAATTTAAAGTCCGTTTTGGACATGTCCTTTTGAATTAATATCCATGCACTCATTACACTTTTGTACTGATATTTTTTACACAAAACCGCCAAATACTTGAACTGTAGCGACTTAATTGTAAATTCGTCCTAATACTGTGGAGCTATCAGTTGCCCGAATTCGATTTCCAAAATAAACTACAAAATGAAAAAAAGTCAGGAAAGTAATATTAAGAATTTTTGATGGAAATATTCGTTCTTCATGGAATAAAATAATTATTTAGCATAATGTTAGCAGAGACAAAAGACGAGTATGTTGTGTCATTTATTAACTCAGTTTCAAAATAACCCTGTATATATTTAGTAGTATGCACGATGCTGTAGAATGTAGACAATACACAGGAAGGTGACCCATTGATTTATATCACCTCGGCACAGGGGTTACAGAGTCCTTTAAACATAAACACTGATAAATTTCACAGTAAATATGAAAACGCAAAATAATGTGTCTGTGTTTTGGTAATTTATTCCTTACGTGGTTAATATAAGATTATAAATTTGATTAACATTCTTATCTTAGTCAAAGAAGATTTTATTTAATAGAATTATCTACCTTATGCAATGATCTTGGTGATAAAGAAAAGTTCAATGCAAATGTGAATACTCTTTTTTATAAGCTGTATTGAGGTTTGAGCATTGATTACAGATAACTCTTTTAGAATGTAAGACCAAAGTCAATTTTTAAAATAAATTGTTACTTAATGAAATAAAAAATTCTTAGGCGAATTTATGTAAGAATGTATAACAAATTAAGAGAAATACTTACCACTAATTACTAATACGTGGTTAGCAACTCACAAAACGATATATAACCGAGTCGCCGAAGTTCGTCTAAAGCGACTAGCTTAGTTTTATTTAATTTCAACTTAGACGAAAGGCTCTGTTTATCAATGAGTTCTCAGAAACTAATGTTTAAACATACATTCACATCGAAAGAAAACAGCGTGTGAATACTCTACGATATTAGAATTTAATGTATAGTCAGATATCGAGCGTGTAACTGATGTATCAACTACTAAGATTTGATCGTGGCTATTCTCGTATACATATATATATATACATATACACTCACGCCTGTTATCCCCGAAGGGGTAGGCAGAGGCGCAAACTAGTGCACCCACTTTTCGCCGTTATTCCGTCCCATGATGTGATAGGGGGCGAGCCTATCGCCATATCGGGCACAAATTCCAGACTCCGAGCTGATACTGAATAGAAAAACTCAATATCACTTTGCCCGACCCGGGAATCGAACCCGAGACCTCAGCATTGCAGTCGTACCATAATACAACTACGCCACCAAGGCAGTCTCGTATAATTCCTAAAATTAAGATCCTAATGTGCACTTTTCTGGGTATAAAATAGCCTATATGTTAATTATCAATCTAATTTCACCCGGATCACACCTTGGGGTGGAAAATAAACTTGGCAACAAATAAGTGTACTAGTTACGCCTCTGCTTACCTTGAACATAAAATGTTTAGATATGTTTTTTTACGCGGATACGTAACATTAACCTCGCTGCACTTGAGTGGGGTGGACACAATAATGCCGGCATGGTTGACAATTTTTTCTAATTTCTATGCATGAAGCAAAATGGTCAGATACAACCTATTTTCCAGCTATGAAATACCAAACTATGTTTTCTATCCAAATTAGGGTATATTTTTGATTCAGTAAAACAGGTACTCTAATATTTTTGCACTATGGTACCTGTAGGTTCATCATCACCAGCCACATGACGTCCACTGCTGAACATAGGCCTGTAGGTTTGTAGGTTACTACACATATATTTTTATTTAAATTACTGAATGAAATCCTCCTAGCCAGTTTCGGCCACGGCGGCCAATCTCAACGGAGATCAGCCAGGTACGCAGGAGATATTATAGTGCACAAGTGTGTGCGCAATACACAGGTGCACTCGCTATTCCTTCACTCTCATAGTCCGGTGAGACGGCAGTCCGACATGACCGGAGAGAGATCAGGCGCAGGACCAACGGCTTTACGTGCTTTCCGAGGCACGGGGGTATCACACCGCCAACTTCCTGACTCCGAGCTGCGACTGAGTAAATTTTAACCCTTAACTACCCAGTATGCTTTTGTAACGTACCTGACCAGTAGTGTCCGGCGGACACACTACAGAGATAAAATAGAAAAACCGTGTTAAAATCCGAAAACTACTTTTATTTCGATGTCTTACATTCGCGTAAATATAAGAAATCATTATTTATTTATTTTACCTTTTTTATTACTTTTTTCAAACAGATATTACACAACATAATATTTTTACCGAGTGTTCAGAGCATACATTTCATATGAGAATACTGTTAAAAAGATTTGTATATTTTCGATGGATAAATATTATGAAAACGGTTCTTGCTTTTTGCTCAGAAGATTGAGCAGCTCCTTGATCTGTGGTAGCATCAGATGATCCCCTCATGTCTTGGATTATATGAGTATGATTCATCTTTTACACATACAAACCCAATTTATTTTTTAGAAAAGCCGAAGGTATTAGATGCGATGACACATTCAAAATTTTGCATATAGAAACCTTATTTTGTCCTTATAGTATTTAACTACTATGAGACCATTTTGTGTCTAGGATTTCCTACTACGAGGCATGTAAAATAATTACTAAAAGTAACGTTTCTGCTACTTCGAACGTACGATTCACATGACTAGTTGACCATATTGTACGCAACATTTTGACCTTTTTGCCCAGATATTCGTATCAAAAAAAGGGTATAAGTGTTTCTTTTAGTCACAGATCTCCTAAATTTTAAATCGTGCATCAGCTGAAAATCGTCCAGGATTTTTGGGCAGATACTGTTTGAGTTATACCTACTTTCAAAAGATATATGCTCATCGATTGTAACATTTTGCTCATGCAAACAAAACTATTTTAGGTTTAGGCACACATACTTTAACAACTTCCTAATGGGTGCAAGTAAATTTCTTGACTTTTTGAGAGATTTTGTATCAAGGGCACGTTGAATTTCTCCCTATCTCAGTGTTGATTTCTCAGAACAAAAACGAGTATGACTGGCTTATCACAAAAATATGTAAGCACTGTGACTGTAACCAAATAGTCAAAATTACAAGTACAAAGACCGCTATTATAACACAAAGAATGCACTGTGAGTTGATTTATTACCTACTTGATACGATATTGTTTTAAATAAACGTAAATAAACAATCTACCTAGGTACTTAAATCAAACAAAATATATTTGTGTCTGTTGGACACTTGTGGGTTGATGCGTTACAGTTTTGCTTTACTTGTAATAAATATTAAACTATTTATGTTACAGATATTTTTATTGCACAATTAGATTCGGTAAACTTCGGAGGTAGATTAGATAAAGCCGTTTCTCGTAAAAATAAATACTTTAGGTTTTATGAATAACCGAACGCAAAAATGTGTCCGACAGACACTTGTGGGTTGTTTAGGGTTAAGATGAAAAAACCCAGTCACAATTTTTTTTTGGCTCGACCCGGGATTCGAACCCAGGACCTCAGCGCGCAAATCCTACTCGTAATGCGTACGCAATACCACTACGCCACCGAAATTACTACGTTGTAATTATATAACTTCATAAAAATTACGTGTTAATTAATAACTTATAATCCTACGTATTCTATCACAATAAAACGTTTCAAAATATCGTTTGAAAAAAGGTTAGCAACATCGTAGATTGAGAAAACTTGTTAAAGGGCGTCTCGAGGTTAGAAATAATAGAAAAATCTCCTTTCTGTTGGGAGGTATGTGTCCCTCCCGGTCCTCCGACCCTCCCGTCGTCGTCTAGGGGTCGACCTTCCCCAACGTCCTTGGAGGGCGGAGGTCGACACTGAACCAGACAAATAACGCGGGTCAAATTAAAATCGCGCGATGTCAAATCTATCTTAATGTGAGTATTTTGTGCGTTGAGGTCATGGGTCTGTAGCCAGGATGCTCTTCTACAAGCGTTAACGTCAATGATGTATTGAAAAACCCACAGAAAAAAAAACCTTTATACATCAATGACGCCAATAGAATAGAAAATATTGGATGCGAATGACATATCGACAAGTCTAACGCAAGGATACGTCATTCCGATACATTTGTTTTAATTCTATTGGCGTTTACGCGTACATACAAAAGCACCTTGGCTACAGGCACACCGGTATTGATTCCTAAAGAAGATAATATTAAAATAATGGTTGTTTAAAGATCTATCGTATCATTGTACTCAAAACTAAAAATATTGATTGCTAATTTTATATTATGATTTTTTATACATGTCATGGCCATGTAGTCTTTTTCAGGATTCTATAAAAATATAAAATCAATATTGATTGCGATAATGTTCTATACGTTCGGACATGAATAATTTCTAATTTTGCATAAAAATATCTACATCAATATAATATACAATAAAAACATTACACTTTATACTTAAGAATTCATTGTATTAACTTTACAATAAAAACATAATTCACATTTATCTTTCTAATATTAATAAAAATACATATTAAAAAACAGCCTTGACCTTCCACAATGTATATTTTAAGCAAGAATTTTCTGCGTAGTTTTTATATTATGTTTTTCTCGATATAATCTGTGATATAATCTTAAGTATTTTATATCAATTTTATTTTGCTATCAATGTCTCAAAACTCTCAAATAGCGGGTGAACAGCCACAGTTTTAAAGTTTATCCAACAAGCCGATTTTAAATAGAAGTAAGATTGTACGAATTTCTATCCTACCTAAATTAATTCCGACATTACTAAGGACTAGGAAAAAATGTAATAAACTACTAACCGGAGTAACTATGTACCTGTCGGCGCAAAGTCAGAGGTTACCCCCAGATCCATGGCAAAATAGAAACAAAAGCTCACTTAAGTATTTGTAATTATAAGTCCAAAACATAGAAAACGAATGTATCCCGCTGCTCAATTGTCTCGATTTAAATACTCTCAGTTACACAGTTTAACCATTCAATAGCATGTCTGAATATAATACAAATTAACAAAAGTTTACTATAATCACAAATTAAACAATGCTTATAATAAATGACGGATTCATGTAAAATTATTACAATATTTTAAACAACAAGCAGTGAACATTTAAATGGTTTAATTATAGCGGCGATGGTTGTAAAACAAAATAATTATGAATGGTTTCAATCTAGAATTAAATACATTAAAATCAAACAAATGCACAGCTTACACTCAACGAATTTCAGACTATGATTTGTTATTTTAATAAAAATGTCCCATTGTTATAATATTTGACTCGACTTGAGCATCACGCTTGACAATAAGAAATACAATAGCATTTAGGTAAATCAACAATAAATACAAAACAAATTAACGAACTCTGGAAATAAAATTATGAATAAATAATTTTGTACAGTTCTGGATTTAGAAAATATTTTAGTTGTTTTTCGCGACAATAGATAGCGGTACGACGGGGCGCCCATATGCCTGTACTGGAATTGGCTGCAGTTGTCATATTATTAGTAATGAATATTATGATTTTTAGCGCGAAGCGACGATAGCCTAGTTGGGAATAGAACGGTCTACAGATACATTATCCGGAGGTTCAAACCCAAGGCACACACCTCTGACTTTTCGAAGTTATGTGTGTATTGTTTATCAGTTATCGTTCACTTTAACGGTGAAGGAAAACATCGTAAGGAAACCTACATACCTGAGAATTCTCTATAAGAATTTCGAGGGTATGTGAAGTCTGCCAACCCGCACTAGGCCAGCGTGGTGGACTAAGGCCTAATCCCTCTCAGTAGTAGAGGAAGCCCGTGCTCAGCACTGGGCAATATATAATACAGGGCTGATTGCATTGCATTATGATTTTTCTACTTTTTGGCCTCCAACTCCAGGGTTTATATTTAAAAAGAATTAAGGTAACAGCTGACCATTATATACTGACAGGCAAAGATTAAGATGATCACTCTCTATACTAATATTATAAAGCTGAAGAGTTTGTTTGTTTGTTTGAACGCGCTAATCTCAGGAACTACTGAACCGATTTTGAAAATTCTTTCACTTTAATAGGAAGCTACATAACTCGTGAGTGCTATAGGCTACTCTTTATCCCGGGAAAATATTTTTGTCCCGGAAAAACTTTTTCACGCGGGCGGAGCCGTGAGCACTACTAGTATATAATAATCATACGCTTATAAACATATCAATATTACTATAGAAGACGTAGCGAAAACATGAAGGTGATAGAACTGTTGACGCGGCGTACCGCGTATGAATTCCATTGAAATCCTATTGTAAGATATTTATTAAGTACGTCACATACTTCAAATTACTAATGTTACTTAACTAATATTATATTGAAAACAATCATTGTATGTTTCGCCACATTATAGAATTTAGTGTTAGAAACACAAAATAGCATAAGCCCCTGGCCCACATGAATTAATTATTGGACAGTGCAAATAGAATTAACTTCAATGAGCTATGAAGTATGAACGCTGTTTGGCAGCAGTTCTTAAATATATTATATTTCCTTAGTACCGAATGTAAATATTTATAGCGACTGAGTTACTGCATTGTGTTTCGGCAAAGTGTACTGGTGTCTGAGAGGCTACTGCGAAAAACGAAATCCGTAGTTTCGGGTGACGGATCGCACGTTTTCTTACTACGAAGTGTTACGGATCCTTCTTTATAAAGAGTTGTTGCGTGACGAAAGTGTTGAGCGAAGTCGGAAGCGTCGCAAACTGCGTGAAACCTTCGTTCAACGGTGACGGATCCGAAGTAATTTGGTAGTAAGGTTAAATCCGAAGTTCGTCGTTTCTTCGTTTCGTACCGACGTTTCGGATTTCGTTTTTCGCAGTAGCCTCTCTGGTACTACATCAGTAAACGTCATCAGTAGGTATTTTGTCTTATCACTGTACTGTCGCCTCCTTACGTCATGTAATAAAAAAAAAAAACAGTCAACACTAATTGGATTTAAAATTTATAAAAACTTCACATTCGTGTCTAAAGGGTGCGTGGGTATGTAGAGGTTTGGAAAAACAGCCAAATATCTCTTTACCGATATTAAAACTAAACTAATGCTGAGGCTCACCCCGCAGTATAACATTATGCTGGGTGGTCACCAACTTGTCACAGCCACGACGCGACGTGCATACTTTTTCTATTTTTTTTTTTTTTTTTTTTTGCACATAACATATCTTTATAAGCTGTGACTAATAAATATGTTTTTCTTTCTAATAGTTTAAAAGTATCTAATGATTTTTTTTTCAAATACTTACCCATATTTTCGTATGAAGTATCTGTTTTTACAGAATAATTTCTTTATAATGATACAATCTTAGACTAACACAATATGTGCAGTAACTGTGAACAGCACTTTGGTTTCTCGAACATTTTTCCTATTCCCAAATCAAACAACCAAAACGTATCGAGATTTCGATGTTACAAATACGCGAGTACCTAGCTATCCTTAAATTTAATTCTTATATCATCCGAAAACTGTCTATTGATTTTTGTGCTCTTGCGTCTACCCTACTTCATGACTAAAAATTAAAAATGTCCTACTTACTGGTCACTGCAGCCATGCATGTTTCACTAAAAATAGCTAACAATATTACCAACCAAGCATCTGATATATATACACCAAACATGCAAATATCACAAACCTTATGACATTTGGATTGTACCCACTTGTTCCTTTGCCTCCCTATTCTAAAAAAAGAGTTTAAAATGTAAGGCGGTTGGTAGCCGGGCAGCGGGCGGGCGTTCACCCGTGACCTTGCGTGTCCTGTGTTCGCATCCACCGAGATAACTCCGCAGATATCGCTGTGCCACTCTGTATTAACAATATTTATGAGGTTAAACGTCAAATTGCCAGGATTTCTTGGTAGATTTTTGGAAAGAGAAAGAGAAAGCAAATATGGCGACGATATTGAAAGAGTCTGAAAGTATTTACCCGGCCTAATGGTAAGCACTAAAATAATTCTCGAAAAAGGTACCTATTATCGTATGTTCGACGCCATCATTCACGAGTATGATGTGCCATCAGCCTCCATGTTGCATGTGATATGTGTTTATGGGATTAGCCCTTAGTCCACCACGCTAGCCTAATGCGAGTTGGCAGACTTCACATACCTTCGAAATTCTTATAGAGAACTTCTCAGATATGCAGGTTTCCTCACGATATTTTCCGTCACCGTTAAAGCGAGCGATAATATTTACAAAGAATACACAGATTAATTTTTAAAAAAGTCAGAGGTGCGTGCCCTTGGGTTTTGAACTAGAATCTTGAGTGCCTCGGTCGGGTAGTTGTATTATGGTACGACTGCAATGCTATGGTCTCGGGTTCGATCCCCGGGTCGGGCGAAGTGGCATTGAGTTTTTCTATTCAGTATCAGCCTGGAGTCTGGAATTTGTGCCCGATATGGCGATAGGCTCGCTCCCTATCACATCATGGGGCGGAATAATGGCGAAAAGTAGGTGCACTAGTTGCGCCTCTGGCTACCCCTTCGGAGATAAAACGTGTGATTGTATATGTATGTATGAGAGTAGGTATTATGACAGTAAATTGATTATTTTTTCTGTATTTATATCAATTGCAAACGAACAATAAGGGCCTCTTTCACAATTTCTGAGTACCTAAATGCTACTCGTCACATAAAAGTATAAGCCGACCAAATACAAGTCACACTCTATAATATACTTCCAAATAAATGGTAATAGAATGAGTACCTAGGTACTATCTACATGAGGTATTTAATACAATAACTGTTAAATAACAAATACTTGGAACTTATGAAAAACGCTAAAAGTATTGTAATTTGATTATCTAATGGCTAATAGCCTAACCCGACACCCATGTTTTGATCATCATTTCGTAGAAACGCGTCCGCGGTGGTCTAGTTAAAACTTTCGAATGCTCTTAGAACTATAGATTCAAAATTAAATTAAATTTGACCTACAACCTAGTGTGACGCATCCATTATCTTCTTTACTCATATAAAATGGCCTGTGCCTTGTTTTATGGCGACTGAAACTGTCGTGTGACAGACCTTGACGTTATGAATGGCAGATTTGGATCATTCTCAAGAGATCTCCAAAAAATAATATTTACTGGTAATACTTGCTGTTAATTTTACCCATATAGTACTGCTCTTTGTTTTATTTTTATTGTTAATTGTATACAACACAATAGTTTTAATTTATCTTAGTCTGCACCTTCTGTAATTTGCTCATATAAGGGCGCATAATTTGGAATGCAATCTAGTTTTAGTATAAGCCTTTATGTTATACAAAATTGTCATGATTGTACTCTGTTTTGCGTCTTAATTAATTAAATAAATAAATAAATGTGACTATTGGCAGAAATGTTGAGAGATAAAGCCATACTACGAGAGCAGCATTTGTCTCTTTCTGCCATAAGTACTGATTGGCCTACGACACAAACTTGCAGGAGATAAACTATGCACATACGTTTTCGTTGCCATGAACACACAAAACTATGTACGTTGTACAGTCAGCTACAAAAGTAGATGATCAAAATTCAAAACTCTTTTACACATTACCATACCAGCCCTGTATTATATACTGCCCACTGCTGAGCACAGGCCTCCTCTACTACTGAGATGGTTTAGGCCTTAGTTCACCAAGCTGACCTAGTGCGGGTTGGCACACTTCACAAACCTTCGAAACTGTTATAGGGAACTTTTCAGGTATGCAGGTTTCCTCAAGATGCTTTCCTTCACCGTTAAAGCGAGCGGTAATTCTCAAAGAATTCAAGCATAACTTTTTAGAAAAGTCAGAGGTGTGTACCCTTGGGTTTTGAACCTGCGGACATTCGTCTCGGCAGTCCGTTCCACTCCCAACTAGGCTATCGCCGTTTAAACATTAATTTCAATCTAAATATTCTTTATCTAGAATAAAGTTAACCCTTAGAAGATTACTTTAGTAAAGAAAATATGATTGTTGATAAGAACACAAAAGGTTAAAAGCTAATTAAAATATTGAATTTCTTCAGGTACTTTTGTGGCTGACTGTACATGTACCCACGTGCACATTAACCGCAATTTATCAACGAGGTGTTGCCCGCAGATTTGCCTATGTGAGATGCCTTTTCTGATACAAAAGTCCCGAAATCACTGTAGGTAGCCATCCATAGCGCCATCGCTACGCCAGGCTACATAAAAATATGATTTATCATTTCTCACGGTACCAAATTACCAGGATAAACAGCCTTTATAATATTCATCCATGATATAATCTCTCCGTGTGCCGAATTTAATTCAAATCCGTTCAAACGTCCAAATATTTTCACAAATTTTACATTTACAAGATCAAATTAAACATTTATGAATTCAAATTTAATACACAAATGATTCAAATGGAATAAGAACCTGCCACCAATTTGAATTCAACAGCTTAGTTCCTTACATGCAAACAAAATATATCTACCCATTTTTTTAAGTTTGCCTTTTAGGACCTGGTTTTGGATTTCGATAAAATTTTGTAAGGAGATATTTTGATACCCTGGGCTTGGGACATCATCGACCTGGGATACTTTTTATCCTGGAAAAATATACAGTGGAGCTTTAATCCCGGAAATATTTTCGCGTAGACAAAGCCGCGAGCAAAAACTAGTCTTAGATAAACTAAATTAAAAAGAAAACAGCACCCTATCATAGGGTTACATCGAGCATCTAATGTAGGTATAATGCCCACTGCGGTAACTAGGGCTGTGCCTGCGGTGCTCAGGCACAGGGTGACCATGAAGGGGAGCAGAAACGGCCAAACCAGGACTAATATTTGGGCCTTGCATGGACCCAGTCATAGAGATCACACCGGACGCATAAAGGGCTAGTTACGACACTGATAGAGCCGTATCATGATGGACATGAGAACATCATAAATAATGACACACGTGATTCGGCCACCTCATTGTTTTGAACAACATTGAATAATTTATTAGCCTTTTATCTACTACTAAAATCTTCCGGTATACATATGTATATAACACATCGTAAAAACAAATTAGACAATCAAATTGAATAATTGTTAAGATTACACAAAACTTGAACGCGAACGTTTCCTGGCGACCGTTTGCATTAAATTTAATTATCATTTCATCCTTCAGACGTCTCGGAGCTCGAACAATTTGCGATCATTTGGCGAATTGGCACAACGCGCACGCGCTCCCTCCTTCAGAGGCGCGAGTGGGGACGGGGGGGAGGCCGCGGGCGCCGCACTCGTTTACAATTAGCCCCACATCGTTTTAACGCATTTGGCAACCTCATTGTTGATGAATGCACTTCATATGACGTTTTGTGAATGCCGATGAGGGTTGTGAACCCAAGATAATACCACTTACCCACCTGGATGGCAACTCTCGTATATGAAAACTCGTCATAAAGATGAGTGATTAACAGAACGCGACGTGATTTACATTTGCGTCAAAAGTACACTTTAGCGATGTGACACGAAATACGCCAAGAGTGAAGACACGTTCAATGCCAAGCGAGTTTCCAGGGAGTTTCCCTTCACAACCAAAAACTCTACTAAGACCATGGTGCGATGAATATTCAGCACGTCACACGAGATAACATCGTAAATGACCTAGAAATGACGGACAACCTAGATCCTTAAGAAATTGGCCGGATGTGACAATCGATAGTATCTACATAGAGGTCGAGAATTAAGGGGGCCTTTTAGATCTATCGGCGGGCGGGAAAATAGGCTAATACAAAATCAATTTTTAATTTACGTAAGTATGCTCTATGATAATGAAAAATAAGTGACAGTTGTAGACGTGCTTCCAGAATTCTGTATCGCAGTGTGTGATAAGATTGTAAAGTAACCATTACCTACTGTTGAAATGTTAGAGCTCTTTCTACTTTGCACAAACAGACAGAAGACCAAGCGCTTATCTGTTTGTGTCTTGTCTTAGTAACTTAGTGGTATTTGTTTACCGGGAAATGTCTTCCTTGTCTTTTCTTCTCGAGCTTGCTAGGTGTCGACCTAGCAATTAATAAAATAAATGAACGTGAAACAACATTGATATTGGTGTATGATGCAGTAGTTTTTTCTTTCACAGTTGACCTCAAATTCTGCAAATTATTCAATTACACCCGGAAGGTTGTTTGAGAAGAAATGTCATGGCTGAACATCATCAAATACTCAAATTTAAAGATAACAATGTTACTCAGGGTTATACATATTGGAATCTGTCAATTGCTACCGGTATTCATTATATCATAGAATATAGCTCTGCTAATATTTCTTCCTTCTTCCAAGTAGTTACGAAGAAAAAATACAAACACACGAATTAAGAACCTCCTCCTTTTTTCAAAGTCGGTCAAAAAGGAAGAAATATCCATTCATGAACTTAGAAATTTATTTATTAAAAATGTGTAGACAGCGTGCGAGTACATTATTACTAGGAAACATAGATTCGGATACCAAAATTGGACTTCCATAAATATGTTCCACGGTATCAGTCCATAATAAAATCGTATTTTTAGCAGGCAGCCAGCAAATGAGCGAATAACAATCACCGTCCATGAACAGCCGAAAGACCGTGGTTGCCGGGCCAACCTCAGCAAAGGAAACAAATGGGTGAAGCTCTTCTTTTCTTTCTTTTTTCTTTCTTTCTTTCTTACTGCATCGGATGTGTGAGATAACGTTTATTTATGACCTATAAATATTGCCACAGAAGCAGCCGCATCAACATAATTATTATACAGAAAAAAAATATTTTGATGTGTTTTTGGAGGTTTTCCAGTGCTTATCGAAATGAATACAAAATATATAAATGAAATTAAATTAAACGTAATAAATTGTAAAATGTTACACATAATAATATGTTATAACATTTTTTTTCGTAATAATAGTTGTCAGAAAGCAATAAGCGCCAAAGGATAAGACTGCTTTTCACAAAAGTTATTAAGTCCTTGTCATTAAGTTCTATATCCACCCTTTCACCATAATGCTATTCAACTACAACAACAGGGAGGACATTAATTTTAATTTCCCATTTCTGATACATAATCTTATCTTACCTCTTATCCACTAATATTATTATAATAAATGAGAAAGTTAATGAAAATGTTTAGATGTTTGTTAGAAAACGCAAAACCCCCCAAAAATTTTGGATGAAATTTGTCTCACAAATAGACCTTAGGTTAGCATATAGGCTACTTTTTCTCCCGGTAGTTTACAACGGAAATATTTGAAAATTAAATGGCGCTGATTGTATAGATGTTAGTAGGGATAGCTTTAGTAATTTAAGGACTTAAGTAACGAGAAAGGCTTTTCACACAGGCGAAGCTTTAAGTAGCCTTCAGTTTTAACAATTTCATTAATTTATTTGCAGGTTGAAATTATCAGAGACAGTGACTCGCTCAGCGTGTACTGTGTCATTAAAAGGCATGCCATTTTCGATCCTGGGTTTCAGGAGTTGCAGTGGTGGGTGCCTCTAAACACCGCAGGCAGCGTGTAAGTTATTTAATGGGGTATAGTCCAAGCCCCCACAAATATTGCAGTTAATGCAGAACGCGGCACTGAACTGAGTCGGAGATCCAGAATGCTTATTGAAGGAACATCGCCTAAGAATGCTGGGAGTTCAAAGGAATTATGTGCATATACAATATAATATATTAAATTATATTTAATGTATCCACCGTGTATTTCTCACAAACGAATATAAATAACAATTTTGCACTTGTCTAAACATTCTAAAAACATAAAAATAACAATAAAACGCTTAACACAAGTGGCAGAATTATATCACACTTTCTATCGATAAAATCATCAGCGCGTCGAACCGGCTTGTTGAAGTTTTTTAGAAAATGTTAGATACGTACAAAAAAAACGGAGAAAAGGGGTCATATTGGTCCGAATCAAACGTTCGAGCGTTATAAGACGAATCAAATGTAATACAACATATAGCCACACACACATTAGAACATAAATGTTTATGTATCACATTTTTGCATGTCTGTGTATATTTATAGCAGTGGGCGACGGGTCGGCGCGACCTTGCGTCGGAGACGATCTGCTTACCACTTCAACGCCGCGTCAACGATACTCCCAACTAGAATCGTTTAACACAATCCACTGCTGGTTGAGTTTGATCAAGGCGCCGTCCGGTACGTATCGAAGAGGTAATGTACTTAACGTAAACTGATATTGACTTGGCGCCGAGCGTAGCCTGTGCGAGCAACGGGCAGCGCGCGCCGCGAGTCTCGCTCGCCAATTTCGCAGTGATAAGTTCATCGACTCGGCACAAGGATGCATGAATCAACTGTAATAAATGGATATGGCAGTTCGGTCTTTGTTTACTACTAAGGACAGGGTGATATGGTGTGAACAAAGGGCCGGTGTTACATTCTAGTTATAGATTCACGGTAAATATTACAGGAAAACTTCATAGTAGTTGGTTGGAATTTACGTATGTTTAATAGTTTACGTCACTACATATAATAACCGCTATTGCGTCTAGATGTAAAATAATTTCATCGATTTTTGTTATTTTTACCAGAAATATTATATTATCATAAAATGCGATTATATAAACCGACAGATCTGTATCCAACGCAAGGAAAATGAACGAACCACGGGATGCGGCTTGCACATGTTTTAAAGTCACAAATATAAACAAAGCAGACTCACAGTCAATTTTTTTTTTTTTTTTTATTTATAAATTCCTTTACATTACATATTACAAATGTATTCCATTTCACCGGTACCAGTAAACCTAGAAGGGTTTGTCTTGGCACCTAATATTCGAAGCTACATCAACGATATTTTTTGCTTAACTAATAAACGAGTGTTCGAAAACGACAAAGTTATAGTACTTATCACCTTGCGTACTCACTAGCTCCCGGCCCACAGCTACTCGATGCAATCGCATTGTGCGTGGACCGAGCAAGTGAAGGTAGACTGTAAAAGTTTTATACAGAGTGATCAAATAAATACTTAAGTTTATTATTAATTGAGGTAATTATGTGGTTATAAATATTGTATTTAAAAACATGTTCCGTGTTAATCTATATTTAGGTACATTTTGAATGCTAATACTTTGACCTAGGTTTATAATAACTCCAAAGGCCTTGTCTATTAATTATACCGACGAAATAAATATTCATTATTGCAGACAACAATAACTAAGCTAAAATCCGCGTAACCATGAAGCAACAAATAACATTTTAAATTAAACATTATTGTATTATTATTTTAATTTAAAGATCTTTTCTGTAATACTAATTTTGCTATTATGTATGTCACTTGTCAGTGATTAATTAGCCGCAGAAAGGTCCCTTTCAATGTCTAATTGCGTAATATGCGAATTATTTAAATGATTTTTAACAATTTTTCTATGGCGTGGTTAAGTCAGCATCATTATCTGATAACCTTCGTATACGACGACATCACACTGGGATAAGAATGTATCCCGCAAACCTAAGTTTATATTCAGAGCAGAGCATAATAAGATATATTATGGTAAGGTACAAGGAATTTAAAATCAAACGAAAAAATCCACGCAATCTATACATACCTACAATAAAGCAGTAGAACAGGTGTGTCTGTACATTCAAAGAAGTGTGATAAAAAAGGGGGTCACCAAAGAAGAGAAATGGAACACAAATCAGCGACTTTTATAATTCCTTTCTGTCTGTCTGTTTTCCTGTTTGTATGTTACTGCACATCTCCATAATAACTGTACGGATTTCAATGAAATTGAGCATACGGGTAGATCATTTCCTGGATTAACACATGGGCTACTTTTTATCCCGGGAAAATAAAAATCGGGACTTTAATCCCGGAAAATCCCTTTCGCGAAGCCGCGAGCAAAAGCTAGCAAAATAAATTATAAAGCTATAAAAATTGTTTGAAAATGTTGCTGTTAAATAACAATAATAGCAAACTGTGACGTAACCGGTTGTAACTAGCCATAACGCTATCTTCATGCATGAGAAAGGGAGTGCAATAACCCCACCACCACCTACCCCCACTTGCGCAATTTTTCGAATATGAATAAAAGTTTTATTGCATCAATTTTGATGATTTTACAGAGGACTTTTTTTTCGTATTCTTTTCTGTTATATATAAAACAATGTACGAAATCAAACTACCCAAGTTTAACTGTTTGGCGTTGTGTTACTTTAAAAAAAACTAATTTATTTCATGGTAGTACAAGTAAATACATAATGCTTAAATGTTAATTTAAAATAAAAAAAATGAATTTATAACCTAGATATTTAATTAATACAATACATTCTTCCCCGTAATCGTCTTCAATTCCGACTGGTTGCTTTCAGTAATGCTTTCAGAGAGAAATATCCTGGAAACCACAACAAATCAGTATTAAAATTCATTACATTGAATAGAAAAAATAAAATTGCGTGGGCCCTAAATTAATACCCATAATATATCCCATATAATAGCAGACACACTGCAACTGATGCACCACACTAAACACGCAAATTCAGTCATTTGTCATTTTATCGTCAAATGAAATAACAACCAAATCTTGTATATTTATTTTCCTACATACGATAACCTTTGTAATTATGTGACTCGTTATACCCTATGAATATTTTCTAGGTCGCCGACTAAGTACTACGACCTCGCCATTGTGAATGGGTGTTTCCGTGCCAATTTGTATTCACACTTACACACACGAAATGTCGCTTATATGTTCCAAGTGGTAAGGATTTTTTTTATATTATACTATCTTTTGGTCGCGGTATCGCCCGCGTGATAGAGTTTTGTCGGATAAAAGTAGCCTATGCGCTTCCTAGGGTCTCAAACTATTATCATGCCAAATTTTATAAAAATACGTTAAATAGTTTCGGAGATGTGTGCAAACAAACAAAAACTCAAACAGACAGGTGGTCAGACGGACAGAAAATAATTCTAAAAATCTGTGATTTGTGCTCTATTACTCTTCTTTAGTCGTTCCTTTAAGTTTTTTATTTCAATGTACAGTCACACCGGGTTTTATTGCTGTATTATATGTATGGCTTACATTTGTACCATACATTATGTAAATCATACGGATGTAATGTGTTGACTTTTAGTTCTGTTAGTCATATGGCCAGAAGTTAGTTGTTGAGCTAGGATAATTCAAACCTACAATCCTAAGACGCCTAATATTTTACAATTTTTTTATGTTATTGTTTCTGTTATCTATAAAATATTTTCTCGTTTGCAACCTAAGTTTATATGACACGGACACAATAATTTAATTTAATTATTATTTTTATTGATTCACAGGTAAAACGAGCAATCTATCCCCGGTATGAAACTATTGGAAAAGGAAAGAAAAAAAACAGCAAAGAAGGGAAGATAAAACCAAAGAAAAGCCTAATATTATTTCCTGTATAGATTTGAACTGCGTACTACAATCAAACAATTTTTTTATAAGCCGATAACAACAAATATTGTACAGGCGCTTAAAAATAATGTTTTTTTCTATAATATGTTAGTGTCTTGCCGTCTATTTAAAACGTTTTATGCAAGTTGCTAAAATATTGTTACTGATTAATTCACCGTTATTCTGCCTTTCTACCTGCCGTTATTCAGGCTTGGTCACATAATCTTTATCTCTTACAGATTGCACGATGTCTATATCATTAGATTTGCATGTTCTGGAATTGTCTATTCATTATTTTTTATGTTATTTTTCTCTAAGACAGAAGTTAATGCTTTTTGAGTTCCCCACTAAACGATTATCTTGGTAATACAGGGATTTTATATTTCAAGGTAGCACGGTATCCTCAGCATTTGCCTGCAGCACCACATTTCCAATGCATCGATTCCCTCTCTTTCTCGAGTTAGAATTGACCACGTTTCGACTGCGTAAAGGAAGATAGGGAATATTAATGCTCTGGTGAGGTGCATTTTGGTTATAGTAATACCTCTCTTCCGCAACATGCTTTTAAGTCGAGCCATAGCGTCCTTGGCCATACTGATTCTTCTTTTTATTTTGGGAAAACAACTACCATCATTGCAAATTTGAGACCAAAGATACATAATATCGTGGTCAACCGTCTGGTGGCTCCGAACAACGATTGGTGGCTTAGAGTTTCTGAATCAGTCCAACTAAGTGACAAGGTATTTTCATTTCGATCTGGATGGTCCAAAAATTATCCCACTGCACACAATCAAAAGCTTTGGAATGATTTATAAAGCCCATTATTACGGGGCTATTAAATTTCCTACTCTTTTCTATTATTTGGCGTACAATGAGAATTTGCTCCCGAGTGCCCTTCCCTTTTACTAAGCCGGCCTGCTCTTCAGGTATCTGATGCGAGATATGATTGTGAATCCTCTTGTTAAGGATATATAACAGTATCTTGCTTTGATGTGAGATTAGTGCAATCATTCTGTAATTGCTGCATTCCTTCACACGTCAGCTTAGTTCAATAAATGTAATCTTTAAACCTTATTCTCAACGCTATAGTCCATATTAATGTTTTATTAGTATACAACTCCATACTTTATTCAGCAGCTTTAGTCTATAAATTTATAACTTAGCTTACCAGGCTTATCTCGAGGGATTCGTAGCAAATAATGGGATAAAGTTATTAGATGTGTAGATCTGTGTAAGGTGAGAATCCTAATATCGACCATTTATTTAAAAACTTTTTTCAATCCTTTTATTTGTACCAGTAACGTGAAAAAATATTGTAAACATATTTTAAATTTGATAACGCCTGTTGTTACATCTATTTTTTATTTTATGCCAGGCAATGTAAACATAAAAATGCTGTCGTAAACTATAGATATTCTTTCTTTACTTGTTTGTCTACAAAGCTTGAGGTTAACATATAAAAAAATTTACTTAGTAATACCAGCTCTGTAATATCTTTATATTACAGAGTTAGTATTACTATTAGTACCTATGTACTGCTCGCTGCTGAGTTTGAACCTCCTATGTTACTGAGAGGATTTTAAGGCCTTACTCTTACTCTGACCTGGTGTGAGATGGCAGATTTTACATACCTTCGAAATTCTACCTTAAGATCAAAGAAATCAAAATTACTAATATACAGGGTCATTTTGACATAGCATTAATAAATGAAACCACATATTTATCTTCTTGAAAAGAACACTTTCCATTCAGTTATTTTAACCATTGATGTAAAATAAAAAAGTGTAAGTTTGGAACAAAATAAATATCAATAAAAAGTAACATAGTTTACACGCCCTAATGCCACTACTACTGCTCTAAGAGAATTCGTTGCAGCAGCAACATTACATTTTTAGTCAGAGATACACTTACGCACTCACCATATTCGCAATAAACTACAAAATTATCAAAAAATTGGAAAACTACAATCGAGATTTTTGGCGAAAGTGTTCGTTATTCATTGATAATTTTTGGCACGATGTTAGCAGAAGTATAGACGAATATGTGGTTTCATTTAGTAATGCAATATCAAAATAACCCCCTATAAAGGCAATGCTATGTTCATAAACGGTACTGATTTTCTTGTTCTACCCTGTCTCCAAAGATATATTGTAAAACACGTTTCTGTAAAAAAAAATACATAATCATGTATAATTTTTATGTATTTAACAATAAAACACTGTCGGATAAGGTATATTATTTTTAGCCTACTTTAAATAAATTGTTGTTTTAACATAGTGGATTTCATTTATAATTGTCCGAGTTTTGTTAGTTACATAGTATAATAAATACAATTTATAACCTCCAAAAAACACAATAGTCTGTTAGAGACCGAAGAAAACCCCAGGGCGTCGCGTGCCGTCTACTTTTAATATAAATACTTTTATCTATATTAACTCATTTACCAAGAAATTCTGTTAAATCAGTTTAATATTAAAAGGCATGGACATGTCCAAAAACGGGCTTAAAACTCTAATCTAGATACTTTATATATAGGTATTTGGATAGTACTAAAAAAACTAGGCCTTTTCAAATCCTACTAATATTATAAAGGCGAAAGTTTGTAAGAATGTATGGATGTTAGGATGTAAGGATGTTTGTTCCTCTTTCACGCAAAAACTACTGAACGGATTTCGATGAAATTTGGTACACGGGTAGATCATGTCCTGGATTAACACATAGGTTACTTTTATCCCGGGAAAATATAAAGCGGGACTTTTATCCCGGATAAACTTTTTAAAGCGGGCGGAGCCGCGGGCAAAAGCTAGTAAATTATATAGTTTTAAAGTACTCCGATTTGGAGATTAATGTAATTTTAATTTGCTTAAAAACTATACGTTAAATGAACGTTTTTAAAATAGTCAGTTATAAACGGCCCCTCCGTTCAAGAAATACTTTTTTTACAGATCCAATATTCATATTTTTCCCCCTTAAATACCCATCAAGTTTGAGCCTGGTTAGATTCTGAGGCCCAACACCAATACAAAAAGCGGACATCTCATTTCTATGTTATTCAAAGTTTTGAGTGAAGTACTATTTTTGGTAAGTCCTAAAGCCCATAACAATAATATATAATAATACCAGCCCTGTATTATATACTGCCCACTGATGAACACCGTCCTCTACTACTGAGAGGGTTTTAGGCCTTAGTCCACCACGTTGGCCTAGTGCGGGTTGGCAGACTTCACATACCTTTGAAATTCAGATAACTTCTCAGGTATGCAGGTTTCCTCACGATGTTTTCCTTCGCCGTTAAAGCGAACGATAATTGATAAACAATACACACATAACTTCGAAAAGTCAGAGGTGTGTGCCTTGGGTTTTGAACCTCCGGACATTGTCTCGGCAGACCGTTCCATTCCCAACTAGGCTATCGTCCACTCTCCTCAGCCCATAATAAACAATAGTGAAAATAATTTCATTTTCTCCCGATTCACATTTTTTTCTCATATTTTGACGTAAAATTATCAGATAGTTAATTTAAAAATACTGATTAGGGTGAATCAATAAATACAAGACAATTGCCGCATCCAACACAAGTTCTTATCAATTATAAGGTTTAGCGATCGCGAAAGATTTGCTACGCCCACATGGAAGTCAATTAATGTAGGCACACAAAGTCGACGATAGATGACTTTTTTCTAGTTCACACATATTACAGGGTGACAATGAGATGATGAAATATAAGTATATCTCCGTACCTAAAAAGTGATAATCAGAAGCCATATGACTACATTAATATACAGCTGTCGGTATGTCTTTGTATCGATATCGTTTTTCTAAGAATCGTTTCCAGTTAACACTAAGGCTTCAAAATGTAAAATAAGCATCTTAATCGGCACATGAATAGCTTTCTTTTAATTATGACTAGAAAGTTGAAAATATACCTAATAATAGAAAGAATTATTTAATTCGTGCTTATAATTTAAAATGTTAATGAAAAAACATCATGCCTCCTAATAAAACTATCTATTATAGTGGAGTTGGTATCATGTAATAGTTTGTACATCCTCATCTGCTTGATATAAATCCATTTAGAAAATTATACATACCGCTAGAATTTAAATTTAAACAATCACACAGAAAAACATCTATCATACTTAGTGTTTGACTTTATGTGTTCATTTGAACATAAATTTTCATTTTCTCGCAACTCGCGACTGTGTTAAACAAGTAAATCCTTTGCGACTTCATTATTCTTTCGTGAAGGCGTATAATTCGTTACAATGCAACTAATTTCTTGTCAACTCACAACTAGTACGACGTCGCAGAGACGCTATCAATTTTTTGCCCATGATCACTACACTGACTGCCTCGGTGGCGTAGTTGTATTATGGTACGTCTGCAATGCTGAGGTCTCGGGTTCGATCCCCGGGTCGGGCAAAGTGATATGGAGTTTTTCTATTTACTATTTAGTATCAGCTCGGAGTCTGGAATTTGTGCCCGATATGGCGATAGGCTCGCCCCCTATCACATGATGGGACGGAATAATGGCGAAAAGTGGGTGCACTAGTTGCTCCTCTGCCTACCCCTTCGGGGATAAAAGGCGTGAGTGTATATAATATAATATAGTATGTAATCACTACACCACTATGAAACAGACAAATACTAAAGTAGCTAAGTAACAATTGATATCTGTATCCTGAACTGACATCAACAAAACATCATCGCGCTGTCAATAGACAGTGGATACGATAATTCTTCAGTGTAGCTGAGTGAACACCTTGCTCTGAGTAACAAAAAAGACATGTCTTGATTAATTTTCAATTAAACAGTGGTGCCGGGATCGAAGTGAGAGAATGCACCACAAATTGCACAATATTTTTCGCTATATTCAAATTAGTACTATATCCTTACTCAATACGCTTAAGTACCCCCACCTGTTTTAAAGTTTGCAAGAATATCATACTAAAGTCCAACGGAATTGGCAACATTTATTGTCAACCTACATGTAAATTAAAACGAGATGACGATGAGTTTTATGTAAAATGACAAATCATAAAATTATTACAAAAAATATTAATAATAATAATAATAAACCAGTTTATTGCCTTATAACACTAATAATAACATAGGTATTCTTATACTTAAACTATAGTAAAGGCAAAAGGAGGCGGCTCAGCTTATGCTGACCGGGACAGTAGTTCCGAGCAGCGCTGGTTTTCAGCCTCTCCTAATTATTAAAAAAATCTTACTTGTCACCCTACAGTAATGTCAACGTATGATTACAAGATTTTTTTAAAATTCTTTTAGCGTCGATCGTCATGATTCATGAACTATGGAGTCTGTAGACCACCATACGCTCGTCTTGTCATACAAATCAATGAGAAGACGAGCAAGCCCCTCGCCTGATAGTAAAAGTCACGACTGTACTTACCCATAAACAGCACCAAAATCGTCTAGAAGTTTTAATTATAAGTACAGTTTTTCAGTTGTATAAAAATTAGGTCACTGTATGGTAAGTGTTTACTACCGCCATAAATTCGTACAAACTCCACGGTGGCCTTCTTCGGCGCATTCGACTGCAGGCTTCCTCGGACTAAGAGTGTCTAAGTTGTAGTCCGCAGCCGCCCCTGCGCGGTGCCGCCTAGTGCAGCCCGTCTCCTTTGCCTTAAATTCTTACAGCGGAAACGGAATCATAGATGCATTATCACTGCTTAAGAATGGAGATATTATGGAGCTTTTCACGCTAGAGATACTGACAAGTGCGGATCGAGCTTTCAAGTCAGGCGGTCATATAGTAAAGGTCTAGTCAAGACATAAAATAAAATAAAAAAATATCAGTTTCCACGTCACGTAAAACCAGCCTAGGGGGGGTAATAACCCCCAATGACTCTCATCTGGATCCGCCCTTGGATGCTGAAAGCTGCACAACAAATTGTTTGTGTTCCTTTTACTGCTGTTTTTAATATACGATCCCGATCGCTTTTTTCAATCAATCGCGAAAATTGGCCAATCAGAACCAATATTTTGACATGCATACAAATTACTACACGGGTGGTAGGTTTCTCATGATGCAATGACTATTTCTACCGCCAAGCAGCAGTGTGTAAGCACTGTTGTGTTTCGGTTTGAAGGACATTGTAATTTGAAACCAATGTAACTTCTGGACATAATTAAGACTTAACATCTTATGTCTCAGGATGACGAGCGCAGTGGAATACCACACAGTACTTTGTAACTCGAGGTACTGGATGGTGTTGTTACTGGTTATGGGCGGTCGGATCGCTTACCATCAGGCGAATGCCATGCTCGTGTCGTCATTCAATGCGATAAAAACAAAACATTTTGACTATATTTAAAGATCGATTATTTTGAGATTGTTTCATTGAAAATGGCCGCTATTTAACTGACATTTGCTCCTAAGCAAGTAAACTTCGATAAATACCAAGGAGGCATCGTAATAACTAATATTATAAACTAGATCCCTCAAAACTCCGCAAAATATCACGTCAGAACTGCTTGTTGTCATTCAGTGCAACGTCCATATATTTTTTTATTGTACATTTTCACCACACTCTCAATCGCTATAGAGTTTAGCAATAAAATTACTTTGTACAGATTATTACTAACCTGGGGCAAAGCTTGACGGAAGGAACTAGAATGATCCAATCCAAAGATAAGAATATATTCAAAACAGCTGGCTTCTGTATTAAAATATTATGTTATACTAGCTTTTGCCCGCGGCTCCGCCCGTGTTAAAAAGTTTTTCCGGGATTAAAGTCCCGCTTTATGTTTTCCCGGGATAAAAAATAGCCTATGTGTTAATCCAGAACATGATCTACCCGTGTGCCAAATTTCATCGAAATCCGTTCAGTAGTTTTTGCGTGAAAGGGGAACAACATCCATACATTCTTACAAACTTTCGCCTTTATAATATTAGTAGGATTTATTTCTCAAAATTATATAAACAAATCCATATAATTAAGCAACCACCTTCTGCTTACGAAGTTACTTCTGAACCCATAACCAAAAATTTGCAAGGTGTGTTTTAGAATACAGCTTTCGTAATGGATACTAACTTTTGTATACAACAACTGGATAATTATGTATAAATTGGTTTCGTTGTTGTAATTCATAAATATTTTAGAAATTAAAAGCAGCTGTTTGAAAGACAAACTTCGTATTTAAGGGGTGCTTATTGGTAAATTATCGGTTTTATCGGAATTAAACAAGAATAATAATGTTAAAGAATAATGTTTTCCACCTTTACCTAATAATATGTATTGTAGTAAAAAGCAAATTATTTCAATTAATTATACAAAACTAGCTTTTTCCCGCGGCTAGGACCGCGTAAGAAGTTCTCCGGGATAAAAGTCCCGCTTTATATTTTCCCGGGATAAAAAGCCTATATGTTACTCCAGGACATGATTTACCCGTGTGTCAAATTTCATCGAAATCCGTTCAGTAGTTTTTGTATGAAAGAGTAACAATCATACATTCTTACAAACTTTCGCGTTTATAATATTAGTAGGATGGTCAAAACATATTAATAAAACTAATAAAGAAAATGTTTATGAGATTTAATCTCATTATAAATTTTAAATCACGTTTTCACCTGTCAACAGGTTAGGGCTGCAGAAAAAAATAGTATCATGTATCATTTATACAATGTCCCAAGGTGGCAACCCTAATCTGTTCTAAGTAGCTTTTAAGTTAACACCGAGATGTTTGTAGAAATAAAGTAACAAGCAAGGATGACTCAAACAACGCGAGTAAACGAGGAAAATGTGAACCGAATGCTGCCCGTTCGTCGACCCCGCGCTGCATCATATTGGTACAGGAATAGTTGTTTTGACAACCCTATTATAATTTAAAAAAAAAGCAATCACTGAATCTTATAGTAAGTAATTGGTGTAGACTTCTATCTTGGTAGATACGCTTTTTCACGTGGTGATAATCGCCATGACTACCTCTAATCAGCTAAGAAGGAAAACCACTCAAAACTATAAATTACGGGATAACTACAGAAATTAAGTTACTTCTCATTATGCCACACTGGTCACTCCCTAGCTACTACAAATCGAAATAGACACGCACAACACACACACACACACACACACACACACACACATCACACTACTACCTTCTACTTGGCGGCAAATAGCCAGTTATTTATTTTACCAGCTCAAAAAATCTTACTACTAGGCAAAGACCACCCGCTGTTAGCAATAATACATTACGATGATTCAGTGATGGTTGATGGGGCACCTTTTTATTAGGCAGCAAGGTCATTGGCGGCCTCAGCGGATGGTGGAAGAGGCAAACGCCCAAGGCCTATCGCTTCGAGGGGACTTGCAAGGGGCACATAGATAAAATCACCCTTTTTTGGAAAAAAGGGGGAAAAGGCTTCCCAAAGATTTGTTGCCCAGAGCTTTGCATTAGTTAAGGCCACCTGGGTCACCTGCAGATAATTATGTTGTAAAATGTTGGCAACGTCCAAGTATGATCACCAAACATATTTTATTATTAAAAAGTATTGTAAGTATAAAATTACATTAAAAAAAAACACAAATAATAAAGACAAAAAAATAAGACTTGTGTCTTCCATCATATTTAAAAGCGTTAACCGCAACAGCTGTCATGTATGTATAAAAAAAAAACTACATACATACTAACACTACAATTGTTGGTTACATAATGTCAATAAGTAATTCAACCAGATTCGGCCATTCTTTCGTTAAGGGGAACGCCAAAACCCGACTGCTTTTCCATTCGCTAGATAATATGTAGAAGTAGATGTGTAAAATATATTCGCAATTGTTTTAAAAACGTCATTTCTGCAATACTTACCTGCTGTACAGTCAGCCACAAAATTTGGTTACAAAATTTCAAATCTTATACTTGCTTACATCGCAGATTAAATATGGAAATATTTATGGGAGGCCTACGTTCAGCAGCGAAATTCCAAAGGCAGGAAACGAATCGCTTTTGAGTCCTTAGCAACAATTGCTTATTCTTCTAAAAACGAACTACGAAGGTTTATTGTATTTAGACAAAGAATAATGTTTGTAGCAAATTTAGCGTATATAAATGATTTGGAGTTTAGAATTAGTTTAATTATTTTGTAGCTTACTGTACCTACATTGCCATTACTCCTTATAAAAATACGTTAAAATAAATTAACACTGACAAGTTTCTTTAATAATATTATTAAAACTTACGCGAGACATATCACATTAATTACTAGATATAACGGTTTCACTCATATATTCTTGGTCAGAATCGCCGACCAGTTTAGATGGTTTAGACAGATTGTCTAAACGTTGTTGTCTAAACTGGTCGGCGATTCTGACCAAGAATACACGAGTGAAATCGTTATTTCTAGTAATTAAAGTTTCTTCAAGTATAAAGGTAACAACTAAAGTAAAAGTTAAAAGAAATTACTACATGCCATAATTTAGGCAAAAATGCCATATATATGTTTCTGACAATGAAGAGACTGTTCGTTAATAGTGGACGCAGTTGGACCAAATTAAATACATATATATTTCATTTAATAGCACATGTCAATGACTAATCGAAAGTAATAAAACGATAGATCGATCCGGACACGTAAACGGATGTGTCGTAATGTAAAATCATATGCAACGCGAATCAATGATCGGTTTGAGAATTTAATTTTTATAGTGATTATAATTTTGTTCTCAGCTTCATTTCTAAAAGTATTAGGCACTACGCAAACGCTGCTTGTTGCATCAAAGTCTATTGCTAGATACTCAAAGCAACAAAGATACACAAAAAGGCGGTAAAGTGTTGCCAATATTTAATTTTGTTGCAATATGAAACTGGCATTTGATGCAATTGCTAAAATAATAAGCTGTTGATTAGTTGACAGATTAGACTAAACTAATAAATACTAGGTGGCCTAGGGTGGTCCATAAATAATTTCCGTTTTAAAAATGATATATTAAAAAAATACTATTAAGATTGTTTAAAACATATTTCTCGTGTATTAATCTATACATTAAGGATAGTCGGATAGTCGTAGACGCCAA
Organism: Lapara coniferarum; assembly: GCA_949316025.1. Lineage (NCBI taxonomy): Eukaryota > Metazoa > Arthropoda > Insecta > Lepidoptera > Sphingidae > Lapara > Lapara coniferarum. Next base: position 15,374,026 of record OX438922.1, read on the forward strand.
AGGCGTGCTTTGGAGTACAGGGGCTTCTTAGCCCCTCATTTAGAGAAGGGCCGTAATGCGCCATTGCGCAGGGGCGGTTCCCTGCAGCTATCTTCATGCAAAACGATACCCCGGGTCCGTCCCGTATGCGCTGAAGAAGGCCACCGCGGGTTTTGGTTGGTATGCTGATGTAGGGTGTACATGATAGTGTTAGGGACTCGATTCAATGATTGCTCATAAAATGTAAGATTCTGGCAAATACCCTAATTGTGTATGTAGAAGATATAATCGTGAACATAATGGAACAAGCCATTATTATAGATAGCTCAAGGATGATTAGCCGATTGGATAGCATAATCATTCCAACCAATCAATATAAATGTAATATCAAACTATTAGTTACGATAGAGTGTATACCAAGTAGTTCGTTTGCAGATTCAAAAAATGTGCAAAAAATCATTCAGCGTGCGGAGCGTTCGCGAACTTGCCATCCCGACGCTATATTTAGAACCAGACTATATGAAACTGTTTCAATCTGAATATGGATACATTAAAACTACCCACGTGATGATTTAAGCCTTTTACGTATGTAGGGTCACCGCAAAATATTTTACAATACTTGCAGAAAGGATCTGGGTTTTATGACTGTATACTTCACACCTCTGTGAAAATCCATTAAATAATTATGTTAGATTTATGAATTGATGAAAATATCTTTATTAATTAATTGATTTATGATTTTTTTATGATGAACTGGACGATAGCCTAGTTGGGAATGGAACGGTCTGCCGAGACAATGTCCGGAGGTTCAAAACCCAAGGCACACACCTCTGACTTTTCGAAGTTAAGTGTGTATTGTTTATCAATTATCGTTCACTTTAACGGTGAAGGAAAACATCGTGAGGAAACCTACATACCTGGAAATTCTCCATAAGAATTTCGAGGGTATATGAAGTCTTCCAACCCGCAGTAGGCCAGCGTAGTGGACTAAGGCCTAACCCCTCTCAGTAGTAGAGGAGGCCCGTGCTCCGAAGTGGCATTATTATACAGGGCTGATTGCACTGCATTGCATTGCAATTATGTTAAAAAAAACAAGATTTTTTTCCCAACCTGGGATTCGAGGCCAGCACCTCTTGGTGCATATTACACACTGACGCTACACTCAGCCGGAAAAAATCTACAATAAAGTAAATTTATTATTTATATTGCACTTTACCTATATAAGGAGTTGGAGGAGGCCTTTGCCTATAGGAGGCATACAGACAAGGTTGTCGATAGAAATTAAGAGAAAATCAAAACCAACATTATTTATTTCATTTTATTTTTTGCATTACTTAGCTAATAACTATTACTGTATGCTTTGTCTGATTAAAGGCTTTATTATTATTATTATATTACCTATATACAAATGTATATCGGCGGACTTAAATATGTTTTTCCCCGTCATGGCTCTGACTTCACTCACTCTTTTTCGCTATCCAATCTGTTCTTTGGAATTCACTTCCACTCGAAATCAGGTCGGCCACCTCTCGGTTTACCTTCAAAATCAGAGTGCGGTAGCTATTGATGAATGATGCAGAAGAATCACTACACTAACTTACAATATTACATTTACATTTATGTACGGATGTAAAGGCATTCTCTCCCAGTCAACCTTAGGGTGGTGCAGAGATACGTAAGGTAAGTGCATCTGATACTTAACTTGATATTAGAGATACGAATAAACGTACATAAAAGTAAACAAAGCAATCAATAATAAATATGTATATTAAATACAAATAGAACACACACACACATACACTCACGCCTGTTATCCCCGAAGGGGTAGGCAGAGGCGCAACTAGTGCACCCACTTTTTGCCGTCATTCCGTCCCATGATGTGATAGGGGGCGAGCCTATCGCCATATCGGGCACAAATTCCAGACTCCGAGCTGATACTGAATAGAAAAACTCAATATTACTTTGCCCGACCCGGGAATCGAACCCGAGACCTCAGCATTGTAGTCGTACCTTAATACAACTACGCCACCGAGGCAGTCAAAATACAAATAGAATTACATAAATATATGTGTAAATAATATAATATGCATAGCATAGGGGGACATTTGAGGAGTAGATTGTTAGAAGAGCGGAAGTTTCAATCATTACAACTGCAGAGGTATTAAAAATTTAAAGAACAGTAAATAGGAGGGGTAGGGGAGGTAAATAAAGAGAATAAAGTGATAAGTGCCCGCAAGTATGAAGGAACGGCGCTGACGTATGGGCAGCTATTTTAGTCGAAGACGATACAAATAAATGTGATCATATTTGCGAAAATTATACACGAATCGAATGCAGTTATTTAGAAGTCAAAATAGCACACATCACCATAGTCAATTACAAGAAGGATCAAAGCTTGTACAAGCAGAGTTTTGGTTTTAGGCGGGAGGAAGTTCTGCCGGCGGTATAGAGCGCCAATGGTTACCGGTGACTCTCTGAAAGATAGCGATTACCTGGGGCCTCCAGCTAAGAGTGGAGTCGATGTGTAAACCGCGATCTCGAACACTGTAGGTCCAACGAATTATATTGCTGTTTAATCACAGAGTTGGAATGATTATGCTATCCAACCGGTTAATCATCCTTGAGCTATCTACAATAATGGCTTTTCCATTATGTTCACTATTATGTCTTCTACATACACAATTAGAGTATTTGTCAGAATCTTACATTTTATGAGCAAGCATTCGATCGAGTCCTTAACGCTATGTACACCCTACATCAGCATACCAACCAAAACCCGCGGTGGCCTTCTTCAGCGCATACGGGACGGACCCGGGGTATCGTTTTTCACGAAGATAGCTGCAGGGAACCGCCCCTGCGCAATGGCGCATTACGGCCCTTCTCTAAATGAGGGGCTAAGAAGCCCCTGTACTCCAAAGCACGCCTTTGGCGTCTACGACTGCAGGAGACCGACCACCTGCAATGCCGTCCACCTCGGAGTCGCATAAGTTCGAGTAGCAGCCCCCCACTGCTCACTCCGCGACTTTCTCAAACCCCATTTAGCCGCCTCTTACGACAGGCAGGGGATGCCGTGGCGGAATTCTCTAAATGCCCCCGGACCACAGCGCATACATGATATGCCCCTGACACCTGGTGTTACGAACACCACTATGATCGTTATCAATTCATCTAAAATTTCACTAGACCTAATCTTTATAAGTTATTTTGTGGCAGTACCTGTTAACAGGTATCACATTTTATATAATTTTACAATTTACATATTGTAGTATATTTACATAAATAATATTCTACGTAAGCACTTTTATTTACACATCAGATCAAAAAAAGAAACTGGTGTGAATTCTTAGTAATTATTTGCATAGGTCTACAGTGGGTGTGTAAAACTGCGAAGAGCTACCGAGTTCAACGTTCTAAATAGCTCTATTGAACAAGCTGACGTCACGCGAATCCCGTTGATTTATAAAAACTGGATCATCGGAACTAATGCTTTGAGGAATCCAATCTATTTGAGCCTTTGTTGTAGTGTCACTAGGTTTGAGTCCGATGAACGGCTGACTGTAAATGAAGGCTGCAGTTGGGCCATTCTACTTTTTGATGCCTAAAACCTAGAGTATATTGAGATAAAAAATATAAAATAAAAATGTTAAACTTTGGTGATGTGAGTGGTTGTATACGGAGGGAATATAATACCACAATGTGTGCTAATGCCAGCAGCGAAGTTTTACCGTGCGTTTTTGGTTTATTTAAGTTTATAGGAGGAAAGGATGGAGAAATAAAACCACTGCGTTACTGAATTATAAACATATTTTTTTAATTAAATAAAAATCAAAATGAGATCAAGTCTCGTAATTATTCCCTAACTTAATGTTAAATATTACCTTATTAAGTCAAATCACAAGAAATATCAGAACAATTGTACTTTTTTTCAATAATAACAGTCCCTGCGTTACCGAAACTAAGCTTAAGAACAATATTGTTTTAAATAAAATGCAAAGATATAGTTACCAAAACTTGGTATTTATAGAATACGTAGATTTCGGTTGTTATTACAAGTATCTACCAAGTATATTTTTTTTTGTGAAGTTAACCCGGTTATTATACAAAATATTAACCTGATTGTGGGGATAACAATGTAACGCAGTTGTAATTTTAGTAACATAGTAGTCTTTGTATCACATATTATGTCCTTCTTTGAAGTAACATTATGTATCTACTAGAATAAATCTCTAAATTATTAAGATAACGACACAATCGGAAAAGGATTTAATAGTTTCTCTTAAGATGTGTAGTTTTGGAGCAGTCTGTCTTATCTTAATTTGATTAACATACAACGAATCCCGAACAATACCAGTTTTCATTCGAGAATTAAGAACACTCCGTCGTTGAAATATCTGTTTTACAATTCCCTTAGGTATACTTTCTATTCTTTATTTTCCTATTCTTTATTTCCCTTTTTCGATAGCATTTTGTTAATATATTATATTTATCGTTTACATCTTGCTTAGAAACAGACTTCCGTTTAGGAATAGACTTCTTTATTCTTTGCTTTAACGGCAAAGGAAACGTCGTGAGTAAACCTGCATACCCTAGAAGTTCTCTATAAGAATTTCGAAGGTATGTGAAGTCTGCCAACCCGCACTAGGCCAGCATGGAAGACCAAGGCCTTAACCCTCTTAGTTGTAGAGGAGGCCCGTGCTCAGCAGTGGGCAGTATATTAATACAGGGCTGGTATTATTATTATTATATTTATTATTATCAATACAACAACTGCGGTACCCTTTTGTAGTAACGCAGTGTAGCGGTAACGCAGGGGTTAATCTAAGACTATTTGAATATTTTACTACAGAATATAAATGATTACTTCAGAATACTATGACTTTTAAGATACGGACACATTAATAAATAACTGAATATATCTAAATCTAAAGAAATTGCAATACTCTCCGTTTCCTGACAGTAACTCAGCAGACTCCGAATAAACACACGGACACCTTTCCACGCCTGTCGGCTACCTGGCTCGGTCATTCGGCTTCCCCCCACGCGGGTGCCACGTGACAATTTTGAATCACACTCTAACAAACAGCCTAATGAAACCGGACTGTTAAAATTTTTGATTTAAAATATGTTTTCCTATGGTAACGGTAAGTAGTAAAAATTTTACCCGACGCCGGTGACAAGACTTTCGGATTTTTTTATAAAATACCTATTATGCCGAAATGTTTGTGCATTGCATAATTATAATCTTCCATTTCGTTTGCGAAATCTAAAGCCACTAAATATTATGTCGTCTTGGGAGTTTTTGTTTTTCAATGATATTGCAAAATAGAATGTCATACAGGGACATTCAAATTTTGTATGAAAAACCACTGAGTTACCGAAGAATACAACTGAGTCACCCTAAATATGAGAATAATTATTACGATTACATTAAAAACAAAGTTACGTAGGGACACTACAACCAGTATAACATGGTGACATTACGTAATTTTCCCATTAATTAAATATTTGTGTTTATGAGAGAGTGTAGTTTAAAGGAGACCAACTTTTAGGCACTAAAAAGTAGAATGGCCCAGTTGCCAATCACAGGTGTTTGTTTTAATATCAACCTTGTATATAGTGTGCTACTGTTGTTTACGGATTACTACTTCTAAGGAAATAGAAGCCTTAGTCCCCCATGTTAGTGTGGGTTAGCAGATTTCCCCTTCAAAATTAAGGTTGGCGCTTGTAATTGTGATAAATAAAATGAATAGTTTAAAAAAACTAAAAAACACGCTTTATAGAAAATCCAATTGAGTCGTCAAGCCCCGCTACGGACGCCGGCGTCCGAGTATAATGTAGGGTTTCCCCATAGGCCCATACCATATAATATATAAGCGAGGTTTGAAGAGTTAAGGCTAGGATATCTGAGCGCTGTTGGCATTTACAGCTGTCTAATGTACCGGCGCGTCAGGTGCCGCGATGTTGAATTTCAAATGAACTCGCTTGACACGAATCAGCCGCGACTACGTCACAATAAACGATTAAACAATACTGAAGCAGTTTATTTTACGACAAAAGATGTCCGCTTTTTTATGGGTGCTGGGCCTCAAAATCTAACACGGCTCAAACTTTACGAATATTAAAAGGACAAAAATATGGATCTTGAATCCATAAAAAAAAATTAGACCCCTCCATTGATAGCTAATATATTTTAAACTAGACTTCTGCTCACGGCTTCGTCCGCGTGAATGAATTTTTCTGGGATAAAAGTCCCGCTTTATAATCCCTGGGATAATGGACCTTTATATTGATGAAAGAGTTTTTCAAATCGGTCCAGCAGTTTCGGAGCCTATTCAATGCAAACAAACATACAATTGAATCTTTACTCTTTATAATATTAGTATAGATAAGTGTAGATGTAGTTTTTAAGCAAAATAAAATTACATACATCTCAAAATTGGAGGACTTTAAAATTATACGATTTATTGCGAAGGTCTAACTTTTGGGAGTACTATCCAAACATATGTATGTCGCAGACAGCGGCAGCTGAAATAGGTATACGTAGGCATACATAATAAAAGTTACTTATGAATTATGTCTTGATGTCACGATTTATTGTTCGTTGATCAATGATTACGTAATCAAATGTTCACAGAGTACAATACCACGTCAAGATTCATTATTATCTTTAGTTATTGTGACATAATATTGGTGATTGAGACAATTACTTAACCAATATTAACTATAATAATCGACTAGTCTAGTAACCTGAATATGACCTCAAGTTTAAACCCGAAACCCTTTCAGTATTCCGAGTTTGACAGGTGTCATTTCAGATTTTTTAATTAGAACCCTATGGGTAAGCGCGTGCTTCGGTGAGTTCCTGTTTCGGGTGGTAGGTATAGAGGAGTCGGCCGTGTGTCACTATTGTGACAACTGCCCAATGGACACGGCTCAACATACGTTGGAGTGTTGTCCAGCCTGGGATGAGGAGCGCAGCGCTCTCAGATCAGTCGTCGGAGAAGACCTCTCGCTGCCGGCCGTGGTCGCTTCCATGGTCGGCGGCCGAGAGGCCTGGCAGGCGGTGGCCCACTTCTGCGAGGCGGTCCTCTCGCGGAAGGAGAGTGCCGAGAGGGATCGCCAGCGCAGTGGTGATCCCTCCCGCCGCCAGACGAGACGTAAGAGGCGTCGGGTGGACGTCTGACCGACGTCTCCCGCCCTGTGGATTGGGGGCGTTTGGAGAATTCCACCACGGTATCCCCTGCCTGTCGTAAAAGGCGACTAATAGGGGCCTCCGGGGGTCACGGGTGGGCGGGACGTGCCGCCCACCCATTAGTCTAGCCAACTTCTGTGACCCCCGTGATGGACATGGTACGGTGTTTCGGGGGCTTCTGAGCCCCCGCAACAGGAAAAGGACCGCAATAGCGGTATGTGCAGGGGCGGTTGCGGACGACAACTTAGACGTGAGTCGGAGGAAGCCCGCAGCCGTCCCTAATGCGCAGAAGATGGCCGTTTTTAAAAAAAAAAATGGGTAAGCGCGTAAAGACGATTTCCACTGAATGAAAAGTGACGTCTTGTTCGCCGGGGAAGACGCGAATATGGAATGGTTAACATAGTAACCGCTCAACTAAGCACTGACCGATATGAAAACCGCAATAGTTACTACTTAGTATTGAACTGCATCGGAGTAGTTGCTTCATATGATTTGGCAGCCTTATTATATACCCAACTCTTGCGACTACTACTAGTCTGACAACTCAAATGGATGTTTCACGGTTATTATTTTATCTTACGCGACGTTATATATTCAGACACCCTCAATGAGATCAATAAAAAGGAATTACCCGACATACAAAAAAACTTGGTAAGACATTGAAATAAAACCATTTTTTTTATTTTATCGCGATTTTTTAAATGATATTTTCGTATTTGTTTACTACCTACTTTAAAGTTTGAACTGTGGTTTATAATAGAAAATATTGACTTTGCTGTCCCATCTGAAAAATTTACTCTATATACCTATAAATATGTCGGACAGTATTTTTTCAAATCATAATAGTATGGTCTTCATATAAATTGTAGTCAAGTCCAAATTACCGTAAAATCCTGAAAATAACTTATTATTTTGTATTAGTATGTACTATTGTCACTCATACTATTTTATTGTTGTTTCCTGGCAGCGTCGCCCGCATAAAAGATTTTTTATAGGTTAAAAAGTATACCTATGCTCTACCCAGAGACTCAAGCTATCTCCATACCATTTCATAGATATCCGTTTAGTAGTGTCGGAGATGTGCGCTAACAAATAAACAGAAAAACAGATACGCAGACAAACAACGAGAAAAGAATGAAATAAAAAAACGGTGATTTGTGTTCTATTACTCTTATTTAGTCGTCCCTTTATTTTTTTTTTCTTTCTATGTACAGACACACCAGGTTCTAGTACTGCTTTATAGATGTTACACAAAGAAGCCTATACCGATACCTCCAGGGTCTGTAGAGCTCGTATGCATATTTATAAGCAGATACTTAATTTAGGGGACCCAAACCGGGATTTTTTCAAGAAAATGTGGGCTACTGGACCAAATGAAGAACTTAAAAATACCGATATTGATATCGCAATAATTGGGATTTACTTGTATCAATAATAAGGTAGCTGGCTTTGTGTTATTCTGTACTATGATATTCTATCCATAATATTAAATAGCAAATAAAAAAACAAAAAAACAAGCCTTATAGAAAATCCAACTAAAAAATAGAAAATAAATTTAAATTAAGCTATGTAACGTACATTTAAATGTATCTATGTAACGGAAACTTTGAACATGATTTTGACCGCCTTCAAAACGTCGGATGAAAATTTGGCATATTTATCAAGAACCGAAGACAATTCATTATTTTAACAAAAAACACTATTTTATAGAAAATCCAACTAATAATGAATAAATATTAAAAATGAATGAGTAAATGATAGCTCATTTTTTTTTGACATCTGTTGGACCATAGTAGAGTTATAACTAAACTGGCTACTCTTATGTATAAAAAAAATCTTACTTGTTTTTAGTGACATCTGTTGGACAATAGTAGAACAAGCTTAAAAAATGAAAAATAAATAACAGTTAGAAAAAAAACTAAAAAACATGCTTTATAGGAAATGCAACTAAAAATAGAAAATAAATTTGAATTAAGAATAGTGCAAATAAGAAAAAGATGTACTTATTTTATTGTAAAAAAAGCGTGGGGTGCTTTTTAAGGTAGTATCAAAATGATAATCCTTTTACTCATATTACCTCTCAATAAAATATTTATACTGCCTCGGTGGCGTAGTTGTATTACAGTACGACTGCAAAGCTGGGGTCTCACGGGAGCATACGGTTCACCTGATGGTAAGTGATCACCGCCGCCCATGAACATCTGCAATGCCAGGGGGTACAGAGATGCGTTGCCGGCCTTTAAGGTGGGAATATTTATTTCAGGTATCAAAGACCCATAGTACATTAAAATTACACAACCAACCATATTACATGTCATAATACACGAATAGAAATTTAATAGAAACGTACAATCCTACTAATATTACAAACGCGAAAATGTGTAAGAATGTATAGATGTTTGTTACTCTTTCACGCAAAAACTACTGAACAGATTTCGATGGCACACGGGTAGATCATGTCCTGGATTAACACATAGGCTACTTTTTATCTCGGGACAATATAAAACGGTACTTTTATCCCAGGAAAACTCATTCACAGATTATAGATATTTACATATATAAAACGGACTGCCTCGGTGGCGTAGTTGTATTACAGTACGACTGCAAAGCTGAGGTCTCGGGTTCGATCCCCGGGTCGGGCAAAGTGATATTGAGTTTTTCTATTCAGTATCAGCTCGGAGTCTGGAATTTGTGCCCGATATGGCGATAGGCTCGCCCCCTATCACATCATGGGACGGAATAACGGCGAAAAGTGGGTGCACTAGTTGTGCCTCTGCCTACCCCTTCGGGGATAACAGGCGTGAGTGTGTGTGTGTGTGTGTGTGTGTGTAAAATATTTATATCTATTGACACCATGAACCCCACGCTTTTTTTTACAATAAAGTACATTTTTTTAATTACATTATTTTCCATTGGAGGTATTATGCCAAAATATTATCCACAAATTATGCAAATTTATTATTTTACAATTTTACAAAAACAAACAACAGTTGAAACAAGTATGACAACGTGTTTAAAGAAGAAAGAAAAAGAATAGGAAAGATTCATAGAAAAATCCATCTATTACAAATAAGAATCCATAATTGTTGTTCAAAAGTAGTTGGTTCCTTTTCTACATAACGCGGTCCAACTATAAACAAAAGCTGTCAAATACTTCGATAAATTAGTGGCAGCAAGCGCGAAAAATTGACGTAGGTCCGACCTCCACGGCGCCTCGGGCGCATCTGAAACGAGACGCGTTGTGCGGAATTGTTAAAAAATTCGTGTTTTTTTGAATTTTGAAAAGTGCGAATTACTTTTGTGAAAATTTTTTTGCATAGCAATCTGCTAAATGTTATTACCCTTTTATTGACTTATATTTTTAAAGTAATTGTTTAATATACTATAATTATTTTTTAAAAATAAAATCCGAATTTTCTCTGTTTTCGTGATTTTTTATGATCGAGCGAAGTTGTAAGTATCGTGTTTTGGAATCCACACCAATGTAGAATGATTATTTAACTATAACATATATTTTTCTCGGACCGAAATGTTGATTATTTCTTGGTTTAAAATTGAATAGAAAAGAAGGTGTTTTGGGATATGGCAGCCTTAAAAATAGAGTACAAACTTTAATAAATTTGAATTGAGAATAATTTAAATAAGAAAAAAAATATTTTTTTGTAAAAAAACGTGGGGTGCTTTTTAAGATATCAAAATGATAATCTTTCTACTTTTTTTTTTGAAGGGGTCAAAATCATGTCCAAAATTTGTCAAATATGTATATATGTATGACAAACTTCGTGTTTAGAAGCGAGGAGTTAGGGGTGACGTCAAATCAGCGCGTGTAACCTAGATCCAGCGCAGGCACCCTGAGATAACCTAGAAAACGGACAAAAATAGTCGCCGACATTTACCGCGCTGAACGGTATTAAACGTCATAAATGCTGCGATAATGTGACGTCAGATGTTCGCTTAAGATAAAAGAGGCATATCCAGGAAATATTCGGGTAAATCACAATAAGAGATGGAAATATATAAAACCCATGCGTTGACCTTAAAGAAACCTTAACCACAAAGAAATGAGAACAATTTCCAAAGAAGCCTCAGGGTAGATTAAGGATAAATTCAAAACAGTATTAATGAAACTTATAAACTATTTTCTTTGCTAGAAATGAAACACATTAATTTTAATAGATTAATCCTGTGGATTATACGAACAGTATTAAAAAGAGAGATTTAAACATTTCTTTCATTCATGGAAAATAACTTTGACTTGCTCGCAATAGTGCTACGTGATAGGATGCATTTTCACCTGCGTAGATTTTTATATCATTGTTTCTAAGACTACTTTTGCCGCGAAACGACTGCTATGAATCTGACAGTAGCTTCAATAACTACACTCATTATCAGACCACAACGAAGAGATTTGAGCATGATATTAAAAATAAATTTCATTCTAATGTCAGTTCTCAGAGACTTAAGAGCACTTAATTGACTTAGAATTTTAATTAATTTCACTGCAAATTACCTAAAATCCTGCAATGCTTGACACCTATAAAAAGAGTAGCGGAGCAGATCATCATCATCAGCCGCACGACATCCAGTACTAAACATAGGCCTCCCCCAAAGATTTCCAGACGGACCTGTCAAAAGCGGCCTGCATCCAGCGTGTTCCTGCGACCTTTATCAAGTCGTCTGTTCACTTGCATGTAGACGGCCGACGCTGCGCTTACCAGTACGTGCCCTCCATTCGAGAACTTTTTGCCCCATCTGCCGTCAGTTCTTAGAATTATGTGCCCTGCCCACTGCCACTTGGTCTTGCTAATCCGCTGGGCTGTGTCAGTGACTTTCGTTCTTCTGCGTAACGGATACTTTTAACATATCAAGCCGCGGATATATTATTTAGATATCTTTTGAAAGTCAATGTTCCTCGAGGAAGAGGACGAGCAAGCAAAAGCTACAGCTTTTTTACCTGACATGCCAAGGAATAAAATTTTATATGCAACTACGCAAAACGGGTTTCCATCTATAAATGGTGTTAAAGTAGGCTTAGTGGGAGTAAACTAGACTAGGTGCGTGAAATATAAAAAAAAATATGCACGACTCTATCGGCTCTTATGCACTAAAACAAAGGAAATTTAGAAATACTTGCATGTTTCCCTATAAGTCCTGCCTGCGGTATGCATGTAAAATACTCAGCTAAGACACTCTTGCGGCTTCTTGCGCAAAGTATTTTTGTAACGTACGGGTATTTTTTAATGCATACCTCCAATGACGTCCAAGTTCCGCTATAGTTTTATTACAGCATTGTGAGTATATTGTTCCGGCCATCGCGCAGAGAGCAACGACTCCGCCAATGAAGCGCAAACGTGTGGGCTATCCGCATCGCGTGATTCTCTACTAAAAATACAATTCAGATTTCTCTATGTTGCTGGTTAAACCAGTGTTAGAAACTGCTAAATGTTTGGCATTCTGTATATCAAGCGTGACTTAGGATCCTAATTTTCCTTGTGTACGAATTGTGCACGCGACTGCGCCCAATTTTCATGTTTCTTGGTTTATAGCTTTTATTTGCTTTATTTATGAGTCGATTTCCAGCTTCGGTTATTATAAGTGAAATCTGCATCCATATCCGTTCATCCGTTTTTACGCGATTGTTGTATTATTGTTGTGTTAAGGTTATTTATGATTGTAAACCCCTCAGAATAATAACTAAAGCCATATTATTCTGCGGTAGACCCACTAATTACTATTATTGTCAGTATTTTCCTGCATGGTTACATTTAGGCACGTGCATTGCCTGTGTAGCTTTGAAGTGAATATTAACTACACCAAATTTTATGAAGTAAATCGGTCTCTACTAAAATAAATAAATAAATAAAATAAATAAATAAATTAAAATTAATACACTATTTATTTGGTGTATTAATTATTAATTAATACACCAAATAAATTGCATCAGATAATTTGCTGAAAAATAATGATAGGCTTATTGTATATTTTAAAGTCTGGGTCGGTATCACTGCTCTGTCTATTTTGGCCACTTTGAGTTCAAGATTAACGTTATCGCCAATGTCATTAATGGCCATTATGATCTACTGTCTCAGGGTACCACACGCAGTATAAGGTTGTGTTGTACTTTGTTATTTAAAGCTGTGTGTAGTGTTGCTACTTACCGATTATATTCTTTGTACATGGTGTTCAGCTACTCATTATAAGCAGTCGCGGCTTCGTATCTTGTAGATATAAAATATAAAAAATACTGCAATACTTTTGCCTCGAGACATTATATATCGTTTTACGTTTGGACACTTAATTTTTATAACGTTTTTCCCCCATTAGCTGCTATAGACGGGAACAATGTTATCGAGTGACATTATAGGTATTTAGGCCTTTTTTCAATCCCGAGTAACAATTCTAGAAGCAGAAAAACATAATTAGTACAATTACTGTTGATCGCTTGATACATGTTAATGGAGTATTAGGCAGAAAACTTTTTGTTGCCGCAAAAAATATAATATAAACAATGTGTTACAACATAACCTTGGTTTCTCGCAAATCATCCCAAAAATGGTATAAAAACGTGTCGTAAGCAGTAGACAATCGTGGTCCATTGTCTCGCGTGGCCAACCAGTGAAGCAAGAGCTGTGATTGCCAATTTTGTGTACCCTCGATTGTTACTTTTACGTCTCTAAGCGGGGGACGGGGGGTGTCCTGTTACGCTGGCAATTTAAATTATAAACGACTTTACAGCACAAGACTTCGCAGAGTGATCGTGAGGTAATGAAAATATTATGCGTAAGTGGGTTAAAACAATTATGTACTTACGCACGCGGGTGTATTGGGTGAAAACTTTGCGTTTTAAGTAAGTAGCCGGCGTATTTAATTGTTTTAAAGAAATTTCTTGTCCATTTTACTCGGGTAATAAAACCGCAAATTCTAAAGAGTTACGGCCTTATTCACAAACAGTTTATAAACCTATTTTAGTTATGGAATGTTTTATCTTCTTCGAACGAATTTTGAATTGAGTTTGAAGGAAGAAGACAAAACATTCGATAACTAAAATAGGTTTATAAACTGTTTATGAATAAGGTCGTTAGTATCTACACTATTATGTCAATCTAGTAATTTAGTATAAGGAGAACCAATGTGGATATTTAAAGGAAAGATTTAGAAATTCTAAAGTACGAGGAGTATCGAGATAGTCTCAATGTTCAATCCATTAGAAAAATCTAGTCAGTTGGAAATAAATTAAATCCACATAGAGAAATCGATAGACTTAGAATCTATCGTCTAGAAAGTCATTTGTAAAAAACTACAATGCAGACTTTATAACCCAGATGCAGCCATGCAAAAAACAGCTATATAAAAACCATTGGTGGATATAGAGCGACAAACACAAAACCGAGCTCCGTCAAAATGAAAGCAAAAAACAACACATGTGACAAGCCTCCGATTCTTTATACACATTATTTACTACATTACCATCATGATACCTAGAAATATTAATAACACTGAATCTAGCCACATGAGCATAGTCGTGACATGTAAAAACCGTTCGAGCCTGCGTGGAGACCACATTCCCCGTGACTCAGGCGGCTCGTGACTCATTTCCGACTCGGATTCCTGGTGAATGGTGACGTCACATGGGGTGGTGTGGCGCGCTGCGCCCGCGCAGCCAACGGCCCGGCGCAGCGCTATTTTAACAAGCATTCCATGTTTGAATCGAACGCTGCCATTGGTCGAATCTATTCGGAAAATTAATTTAATTGTTTAAAATAAATACGAAAATATACTTCGAGGTGGACGACAATGCGATAAAAAAGCGTGGGGTCCTTTTTAAGATATTTTTTAAAATGATAATCCTTCTACTCATATCTGTCAACAAAATATTTATAACTATTGACCCCATGCAGCCCCCTTATTCTCTATGACACGCGTTATTTTCATCGCTCGTAACAAGCGCGTAACGTAACTCATCGCGTTTATTACTATGGAAATTGGCATACAGAATACCATTTTACGCACATTACACGAAGTGAACGTGACGCGGCCGCGTTACGAGTTGACAATGTCATAGAGAATCATGCCCCAGCTCACGCTTTTTTTTACAGTAAAATATTTCTTTTCTTGTTTACACTATTCTTAATTTAAATTTATTAATATTGATTTTCTATTTTTTTAGTTGGATAAAAGTTTGCTTTTTAGTTTTTTTTAAACTATTATTTGAATGAAATCCTCCTAGCCAGTTTCGGCCACGGCGGCCAATCTCAACGGAAATCAGCCAGGTACGCAGGAGATATTATAGTGCACAAGTGTGTGCGCAATACACAGGTGCACTCGCTATTCCTTCACTCTCATAGTCCGGTGAGACGGCAATCCGACATGACCGGAGAGAGATCAGGCGCAGGACCAACGGCTTTACGTGCTTTCCGAGGCACGGGGGTATCACACCGCCAACTTCCTGACTCCGAGCTGCGACTGAGTAAATTTTAAGATGGAAAAACCCAGTCACAATTTTTTTTGTCTCCACCCGGGAATCGAACCCAGGACCTCAGCGCGCAAATCGTACTCGTAATGCGTACGCAATACCACTATGTCACCGAGGCAGTCAGTACTATTATTTATTATGGTAATGAATGAAGCAAAATATCGGATAGCGAATTGATCTCTGTAGATCTAAAAATCCCATATAAAACTTAAGTCACTCGTCAGTACAGACTGCCTCGGTGGCGTAGTTGTATTATGGTACTACTGCAATGCTGAGGTCTCGGGTTCGATCCCCGGGTCGGGCAAAGTAGTGATATTGAGTTTTTCTATTCAGTATCAGCTCGGAGTCTGGAATTTGTCATCACATCATGGGACGGAATAATTGCAAAAAGTGGGTGCACTAGCTGCGCCTCTGCCTACCTCTTCGGGGATAAAAGGCGTGAGTGTATATGTATATGTATGTATGATACTCGTCAGTCAACACTCTATCTGGACCCTAATCCACGCACCATCAGGTGAAATGGGGTCACTTTGACGTTCCCGTTTAAAAATCAGGGCAAAGTAATGCATATGTTGAAGGTGTACAGACGACTTCATAAAAGTCGCAGGAACACATTAGACGCAGGCCGCTTTTGACAGGTCCGTCTGAAAATCTTTGGGGGAGGTCTATGTTCAGCAGTGGATGCCATGTGGCTGATGATGATGATGATGAATGCATATGTGTTATCCTAGACACCTAACTCTAGATATTTTATGAGTTAGTCGCGTATTTAATTAATTGTACAGGAAGTCCTAATTTAGGACACTGTCTATTTTTGAACTATTCATTAGACTAGATTATTCATTTAAGGATCTCTTTGGAGAGTATCTTGGTCTACTTTAATTTTTTTATTCATCCTGTTTTTAATTCAGCAAATTAAAAGCATTTAAACAAGAGTATTTTCGTCACGGCTTTAGATATATATAGGCAGAAATGTAAGGAACACTTATTTTAACGAAGCAATATTATTGCTAAAAAGTTTAGCATATATCTGTAAAGAGCAAATGTTGATACCAATCTTAATGGCTGAAATGAATATCATGCCAACTTTACCATAGAAAAAACACACAGATATTATAAGCTTTATGTACACAGAACACTATTACGAATCACCGACAGACGATTTTTTTTTTAATATAGGTTCACAAAACTGATTGCAGTACTCAAAATGAACTTGACTTGACAAACAAACAAAAAGTGAGCAACCTGCTCGATGTGAACACACCATGCATTAATGCGAATTCACAAAAAGTTGAATCACTCTTTTAAGGAAAATTACTTATCTACTGTTGCTTTGGGTATACTAATGGTTTAAAGTATAAATTATGGTATATGAAGTAACAACCGAGTCTATAGATAATCATCATCTATGAATGTTTTTATAGCAATCAGAGCGTCGGGGCAAGGGCAATAAAGGTACAATGCAGTTACCAATAAGTATTATAAGCACATGATTTAAAAACATAACGTCTCGTAACGTAAACAGTCGTAGAAGTCGATAGTTTATATCATATATGCAAACGGTACGCTGCTCTTGGGTAAAAAGTTTATTGATAATATACAGTGACTCGGTGGCTCAGTTTTATTGTATGCCCGATACAACACCGCTCCTAGGTTCGAATGCCGGGTCGGTCAAATTCATATTGCGTTTTTTGCTCAGTATCAGCCCAATGTCAGGAATTTACGCCCGATATGGCGATATCTCACCGCTATCACATCATACGACGGAATACACAGGCGAATAGAGCTCTGGATTCGCCTCTGGCTACCCCTTCGGGGATAAAGGCGTGATTTGTGGTATACGGTACAGTCACTTAGTCGCATAGTTGGTCACGTGTGGCATCAAAGCTTTTGTTTCTGAAGATTCGAGGGTAACACAGATATAGAGGACGGGTGACGTGCCTATAGTAGCTACAATTCGGCTACAACTTAGTGGCCGTACTGGATACTGACTGATCTTTGAGACCTACAAAGTTATTTGCCGCTAGCCTATGACAGTTCGGATAATTTAGCACTATCACCATAGTAAAATAATTAAAATGCAAATAAATAAATTATGTGAGCTCATGGTAGCAAGAAGTATTTCATTACTAAAATAGGTCCTATAGCTGAATGCATATCACGCACAATGGCCCTATACTTTTCCGGGCTAAGTGCGGGAAAAGGAGCCCACAACCAACCAACAAGGAATGCCGTATATTGTTAAGCAATGTTGAAAAATATCCATAAAACTTCTAACTTCACATTTATGTACTAAGTAAATATTACAGCAAATTTAAAAACATTCTACCTTTTATAATAATAATAATAATAATAATAATAATAATAATAATATAAGCCTTTATTGCTGTTAAAAAACAATAATGAAGCATCTAATTATGCCAAAGTAGTACACAAGTTAAAACTATTTTTACATTAATTATAGATTGTATTATAAGAAAGTACTATCGGCAAGTGGTTATTAATATTATACAGCTTGTCGTCCGACAAAGGCCTCCTCTAAATATTTCCATTTTATTCTATCCTTTGCTATTCGAGTCCACATTGGCCCCGCAACTTTTTTGAAATCATCTTCCCATCTTTTTGTCTGTCTACCTCTACGTCTTTTCCCATCTCTTGGATACCATTCAGATACAATTTTGGTCCATTTTTCTTGTTCTTCTCTCAACATATGACCTGCCCATCGCCACTTTAGTTGTTTATAGATTGTTTCTACGTTCCTGAATTTTGTTTTACTTTTGATTGTATCTAATTTCACTCTATCCTTTCTATAAACTCCCATTACGCTTCTTTCTATGCCGTTCTGGCAGATTTTTATTTTGTTTATTAATTGCTCTGTTAGTGACCATGTCTGGCAGCCATACGTTAAACATGGCAAAATGCACTTATCGAATATTGTTCTTTTATCTTTTAGAGGCATCTCTTTGTTCTTCATAACTTCGCTAAGTGACCAGTAACGTTTCCAAGTATTAGCTATTCTCCTTTGTATCTCTTTTTTCATGCAATCTTTTGGAGATATTAATTGCCCTAAATAAATGTATTCTTGCACGTATTCTATTTGCTCGTTATTCACCTTGATAATCGTTGTTTGTGTCGAATTTGTCATTATTTTTGTTTTCTTTGTGTTCATTGACAAGCCCGCCTTAGCGCTTTCGCTAGATAATTGATGAAACATCCTCTCTAGTGACTTAGGGCATTCGGAAAACAAGATTAGGTCATCTGCGAAACGCAGGTGGCTTAGTTTTTCACCATTTATATTCAGACCGTTTGAAGTCCAATCCAAGTTCCTAATAATCATTTCCACCGCAGCTGAAAATAATTTGGGTGAGACAGGGTCTCCTTGACGAACACCTCTTTCAATCGAAAATTCGTCACCGGTATGTTCCAGCTTAATTTGTGCGGTACTCTTCGAATATATGCTCTTCAATATTCTTATGTATTTTGATTGTACCCCTTGTCTTTTTAATGCCTCCCATATATACGCATGTTCTAGCGAATCGAATGCTTTATTAAAGTCAACAAATCCTAAGTAATATGTTTTATTATATTCTTTATATTTCTGAAGGATTTGTCTTAAGGCATGGATGTGGTCAATAGTTGAAAATTTTTTGCGGAACCCAGCTTGTTCTTTAGGTTGATTTTCATCGAGAGTATTGGACATTCTGGATAATATAATTTTTGAGAACAGCTTGTATATGTTTGACATTAGGCTAATCGGTCTATAGTTTCCTATGTCACCTTTGTCTCCTTTCTTATGCAAAAGTATTATTGTCGATTTAGTCCAATCATCAGGAACCGTTTCCGTAGTTAGGATTTCGTTAAATATATCTGTTAATTTGGGAGCAATCGCAGGTAAGGTAATTTTTAATAGTTCATTTGTAATAAGGTCTGATCCAGGTGCTTTGTCTACATTTTGAGTATTAATTGCTCTTATCGTTTCTTTTACTAATATTTCTGGTACTGGCTCTAAATCTTCGTCTATATAGGTGTCTTTCGAGATTTGCTCTGAATATTGGCTCCGGTATAAATTTCTATAGTATGTTGTTGCAATTTTTAATATCTCCTGTCTTTTACTTGTACTCTTGCCATCTTTCTTTTCTAATTTCGGCATCCAATCTTTTTTGTTATTTAGTTCTTTTATTGCTTTCTTTATTCCTCCAGTTCTTTCAATATATTTTTTAATTGTGTTTAACCTTTTTATTTTTCTCGACTTTCTTAGTTGTTCACTGATCTTTTTGCTGATTTCCGCTATCTTTTGGCGTGTCTCCTTAGTTTTTCCTATCTTTATAAGTTCTTTACGCTCTTGTAGCAATTGCTTGCAATCTGTAGGTACTTCTTCTTCCTTGCTATTTTTATTTACTTTTTGAGTTTCTGTATTTATTATTTTAATAAATTTATCATATCTTTTGTTGATAGGTTCTAATTCACTTTCCTTTTCGTAAAGTAGTGTTTTTAATTTATTAAGAAGTATGTCTTTATTACCTGTACATTTTAAAGTTATATCTTTATTATGAAATCTAGATGATCTTTGAATAGGTGTCCCCTTTAGTGTAGCCCGAACCATTCTGTGATCAGTGTTAAAATTAAAGTTGTGTAGAACAGATACATTTTTAAAAACTTTTACATTGTTAGATAATATAAAATCGATTTCATTCTTATAAAGTCCATTGGGTGAGATCCATGTCCATTTATTTCTTGGCTTTTTTGTATAAAAACTATTTAGTATGCTTAATTTGTTTTCTAAAGCGAAGGTTACTAATCTTGTACCATTTTTGCTTCTTGTACCGAATCCGTGCCTTCCTACAGTATATTCTTCTCCCTTATTGCATACGCCAATCTGCCCATTAAAGTCACCCATGACAATAATGTTTTTATGTGAATTTTCGATCGTGGCTTGTAGATCTTCGTAAAATTTCTCAATTTTTTCTACATCGTCCTTTTTGTCGGATTCCGTTGGTGCATAAGCCTGGATAATGGTCCATTTTTTGTCTTTTTCTCTACATAAAGGTAGTTTTATATTGAGGATTGCAATCCTTTCCGATATTCCTCGCACTTCTTCTATTGTGTTATAAAAATTCCTTTTTATTAGAAAACCGACTCCATACATCCCTGGCGTTTCTCCGATATAGTGTAGGACGTATTTTCCATAATCTTCTATTCCTTCTCCAAATTTTCTCATCTCGCTTATTCCTAAAATATCCCATTTTATTTCTCCTAAGGCTATGTCTAATTCTTGTAGTTTTTCCGGAGTTCTTAGTGATCGGCAATTGATGGTTGCTATATGTATATCATTGATTTTTCTATTCTTTTTGTAGTTATATGTTTTGATTTTTTCTATATTTAGAGGGTCTTGGTCATTTGCCCCCACGAGGACCAGTCGGCTTGGGGGAGGTTGCTGAGATTTAGTTTCTTTAATATTATAAGTTCGTGTGTGTGTTTTCCGTTTGCCGATAGCTGCTAATTGCTAGTGTTTTTTATCTGTTGTGTGCGTGGAGAGAGAGTTTGATCTAACCCTCAGGATGTCAAATGCATTTATTCTGTTGGTTTTTGATGATGTTATAGTTTGCTGCTTCCTGGCTTGGGTTATATTTTGTGGTGAAGATGACGTTTCTCTTTTTCTTTTCTCTTTATTTGTGTTGTTTTCTTTCACTATTAGTTTATCAAATTTTAAGTATGCAATATTTCCCTTTTTTCTTTCTTCTATTAGTGCAGCTTGTAGCACTTTTCTCTTCTCCAGAACTTCTTTAGAATAGTACCTATAATATACCTTTTATAATACGCTTTCTTAATTTACCCAAGGAAAAAGTGTTCGACAAAAAAGCTTCTTTTTAACACGAAGAAAACTTTTATGGTTTGTTTATTATTGTCATATTTTCATGTTCAAAGAATAATACGCGCCAGTAGTGCAAAAAATGGTTTGAAGTAAAACGATTTACCATTCATAAAAAGAAAATAAGGGCCTTGGTTCACGGTAGTTATTGAGGTTCAAGTCCGGAACACTACCGAGTTCACAGCTCAAGATCTAAAGCTTGTGATAGTACGTAGAAACCAAAATGAATTGACGTCAGTGGACAATTTGCTGATATCAATCCTACTTCCTGCTAATATTATAAACGGAAAGTTTGTAAGTATATATGGATGTATGGATGTTTGTTACTCTTTCACGCAAAAACTACTGAACGGATTTTGATGAAATTTGGCACCTGGGTAGATCATGCCCTGGACTAACACATAGCCTATATTTCATCTTGGAAAAAAAAAAGCGGGACTTTTGTTCCGGTAAAATATTTTAATACGGCCGGAGCCGCGGACAAATTCTAGTATTATATAAAATAGCAAGATTTTTATCATAAAAGACCAGTGAATAACCTTATCTGTTAAAGATGTGAAAAGGAAATTGGGAGCGGGATATTGGATCTCCGCCTACCTCGCTCTCTTGGTTTTCTGAGAAGTAGTATCAATATGCTTCTACAAGAAGGCACGGACCTCTGACTGCACGGAGTTATGTGCGTATCCTTTGTGAATTATCGCTCGCTTTAACGGTAAAGCCAAAACATCTGGAAATCTGCATTTTTTAAAAGTTCTCTATAAGAATTTCGAAGGTATATGAAGTCTGCCAACCCGCACAAGGCCAGCGTGGTGGACTAAGGCCTAAACCCTCTCAGGAGTAGAACAGGCTCGTGGACAGCAATGGGACAGTATATAATACAGGGCTGGTATCATTATTACTTCTACTTAATATATCCCTTACTGGGTGCACAGACTAGTGACATTAAATATTTTTTTACTGGCCGCCCAGCGGGTATCGTCAGCACGTTCCAGCCACTAAGGCTTACCACCCACTATGCACATTCAATTAGACGGCGCATTAGTAGACAAGTATACCTAGCTTGGCGTGATCGCATCGTTTTATTCATTAATTAATCTGAAAAACGCGTCACGGTGTGGAGCCAGTGTTCGGTTTTTGCCTGCGCATGCCGTACGGAAACGCACGCGTCTCTTTTTACCACAAATGCATTAATTTTTAATGCCAACCAGAGCAATGGCCGTTTTTTAATCTGTATTGTGGAACGCCGTGGCGGTGATATTGCAATAGGAAGTAGGATGAGCTCTGAATGTAATTGTAGTTATGCTGTTCCCCTCATGGGCGGTGTTGGCCCTTTTTGGAATTGGAATTTGAAGTTTGAACTGTAACTAAAATATTAATATTATGCTACAAATATTTATTATTTTAAAATAACAATCTCGATCACAGAATGTAGAAGTATTCGTCGGTCGCCAGCGTTATTATTTATACCAGCCAGTCCCAAATTATCCATCCGTTTCAAAGGACGTTAGCCCAGCCCAGCGACTAAAATATGAAAATCGACATGAAGTGCCAGTTTAGGTGTTTCGTACAGTGATAAATCTCAAGGTTCAATCCTTCCCTTCTCCACTTTTCTCTTCCAACCTTAATTTTTTCGTTATAACTCACGGATGTTATAGGAAACTGCGTGTTGCAATACTAATTTCTAATAATGTTCGTGATTGCATTCGCAAGTACCGCAGTGTGCATGTACTGGAAAATGTAGTCCAATTCATCAGAGAATAAAAAATAGCCGTATGTGTAAAAGACGGTATGATAGATCTTAGACCTCTAATAAAATATAAGTAGATTATGGGCCGATTTCACAAATCGAGGAGGATTAGATCGAGATAATAGATATAATAGAGATGGAGATGGACATAATAAAGATAATAGAGATTGACAAATAGAGATGGATTAGAGTATGACTTTTGTATTTGTTCAGCTTACACATTTATATGACAAATAACGTTAATCAACGAATGGTGAAACGAGCCAACATGATTTTATTTATTACGTACTTGCTATAACTGATTGCGTGACTTTCTTCCTTTCCCGGCTGCGACGAGGCAAGAAACTGTAATGATTTTCACAATCGAAATAAAATTCCAATTCTGGCATTCATGATCAAAAACAACCTAATAACTTGACTGTAATAGGTATTAAATTAGGCATGCAGACTAACCCCTAAAACGAAATGAATAGATTATTACTACAGAACCCTGGATAAGAAGCGAATTATTCTGAAACCACACAAAGCTGAAAGACTTAAAGCTCAAATTCTCTTAGATATCAAAAACTTGCGGGCGTTGTAATGCTTTCACTTTACAACGCCCTTAGAAGAGACGGTCAACGCTCTGTCAATTTGCGTAATCAAATTATGATTGGATTCCAATCTATTCAAACGCAAAGTCGCAGTTTATGTATTATGACGAATTATATAATTAGGAACGCGCTGGATGCTAGCCGCTTTTGACAGGTCCGTCTGGAAATCTTAAGGGGAGACCTATGTTCACCAGTGGACGTCATTTGGATGATGATGATATAAATACTTTAAAAATATACAGATGTTGCTGCTCCTTGTTAGATGCTCTCTCTATGTATATACCTACATATTTACTATGTTACTAGATCTCCAGCAATCCCAATTATAGTTTAGTTGAAAGTAGGACAATACAGCTTTACCATCAAAATTCCAAAGGAAATTGTTGTAATTTCATAGGACCTGACGCAACTTCAGACCTGAGTTTCAGACTATTCGTAAACTTTCTTAAATCACGTGATACGGTAATTATTCTGTTGTTTTATAAAGTACCTATAGTACATGTCTCTAATTACAAATAATATATTTTATGTAATTTCACTTAATCATCGGCAGGCATAATAAGTTGATGATATTATTTGCATTGAAAAATCGTACATACATATAAATTAGTGTTCCATTTTCGTAAAAAAATTTATACCTATATGAATTTTCTGTATCCATAAAATTCATAGGTATTTGAACGTCGTTATAATAGTGATGAGCCTTTTTAATCGACTACGTTGTATGATTTTCGTTATAGTCTTTCTTTTTATATCACCTATACCACTGCAATATCACATGATATTTAACAATAAATTGAATACCAATAGGTGTTAGTTTAAATTTGGTCGTTTATAACTCATTGACGCACGTGGGTGGCGCTGCCTCACACCCCAACCTCGATCAACCCTACGCGACCTACCCCAACACGCAGGCCGTTGACTCGTCCGCTACTTGTTTCAGATAAATGGTTTTGTACAATAAAACCTCATTTCTAATCGATTGAAAAATTGCTTCAAAATTAGGTACTAAATACAAATACAACAATAATTATAATTGGTTTGTTTTAGTTTAATATTTTTAACGTAATATCATATAGATAGAGTAGAGTCGCGCAAAGCATTAAAAGAAACATTTTTTATAGCCACAAACGAAAAGAAGATAAAAATATGGATTTGAAAAGAACGAAGAATGTATTTCTGTAAATCGGCCTCTGAAATAATAGTGAATCTATTTATTCTAGTGTACACACATACACATACCCACCCCTTTTATCCCCGAAGGGGTAGGAAGAGGCGCAACTAGTGCACTCAATTTTCGCCGTTCGTATTCCGTCCCATGATGTGATAGGGGGGCGAGCCTATCGCCATATCGGGCACAAATTCAATATCAAAACCCAATATAACTTTGCTCGATCCGGGGATCGAACCCGCGACCTCAGCATTGCAGTCATACCGTAATACGACTACCCGACCGAGTCACTCAAGATTCTAGTGCAAGTTATTATAATTATTCCTGTCGTTTACTAAAGGAATAAATAATTTTATATCTATCTGGTGACCCTGTATCTACGCAGTTCTGGCACCCTTGGCAGTTGGTACCAATGTCTTTAGGGTCGAGGGTTAACGCACTTAACCTTGGGGGTAAAAAATGTCGATAAGGGCAGGTGCTCCAATTCGATAATATTAAAAGGACTTTAACGACTTCTACAGGTGGTAGGTATATCTTATTTAGGAGCCCGGCTGAGTAGTTACTGCCTAGTACGCGGGGCTGTATTTGCCTAAAGGCAAATTAGGCAACTGCCTAGGAGTTTTGCACCTGTCTAGAATCTTACGTCTCGAGAAAAATAAAGGGAACATTATATAAACGATTCGTATTTAATAAACAAGTTACCGGATGACAATATTATTGCCTTGATTATCTTTTACATTATATTTCAATGCGTTTTGGAAAATATTTTAAGTAATTATAAAAAAATTCACACACACACACACACACACACCTTTTATTCCAGAAGGGGTAGGGAGAGGCGCAACTAGTGCACCCACTTTTCGCCGTGCATATTCCGTTCCATGATGTGAAAAGGGGCGAGCCTATCGCCAATGCGAGCACAAATTCAGAGCTCTGAGCTGCTACTGAATAGCAAAATCCAATATCACTTTGCCAAACCCGGGGATCAAACCCGAGACCTCAGCATTGCAGTCGTCCCGTAATAAAACTACGCCTCCGAGGCAGTTTAAAAAAATACATGTGCTTAATTTTTTTGCAATCGGGTAAATGGGTTGTAGAAGAAAAAATGTGTTTTAGAAAGTCAGGAAAGGGAAAAGGGATCCAGAGGGGAAATGCTTAGGGTCTTGACATTTTTCATCTGGCCTTGTCACTATGGCATTGTCGACTCTGATCGGATGGGTAGGTACTACTACAAAGTATATTTCTACCACCAAGAACAGTGCGGCCGCATGTTGACGGTGGTAGGTCTCTCATATGTGAGAGTCCGTCTGGACGGGTACAACAAAAAGTCTATTTCTACCGCCAAGCAGCAGTGTGCATGCACTGTCGTTTCGATTTGAAGGACATTGTGGCCAGTCTAACCACTGGACATAGTGACTTAATAGCTTATGTCTCACGATGGCGAGCGCAATGGAATGCCATACAGTACTTTGTAACTTAAGGTGCTGGATGGTGTTGCTACTGTTTTTGGGTGGGATCACTTACCATCAGGCGAATGGCATGCTCCTCTCATCATTCAATGCAATAAAAAAAATGCATTTGTTTTTATTCTATTGGCTTTAACGCTTGTAGGAAAGCATCTTGGCTACAGGCCCTGGTAACCATTAGATCATTCTGGTAACAATACAGTTCAAATAATCACCTTGGGACTAGGGGGCGTTCATAAAATACGTGAGATGTTTAAGGGGGGGAGGGGGTCGAGTCAAATCCCATCTAATCTTACGTTGGAGAGAGGGGGGGTCCCGGCAAATATCATGCAATTTTTTTTCTGATTGAAACAAAAAAAAAATATACTATTTTGGTCCATTTAATCCAGATTGTACATTGTTATTATACTTATAATTAAACTCTCAGCAATATTGATTACTAGTCTAACTAGCCGTAAATAAAAGCACGAAGCATTTTTTTTTCTTTTTACAATAACAATCCAACGCGCTTACGTAAGAAACCCACATTTTGAAAAATCTCACGTGTGATTGAGGGATGGGGGAGGGGGTTGGATAAATCTCACGACATCTCACCAGGGGACAGAAAATTAAA
Organism: Lapara coniferarum; assembly: GCA_949316025.1. Lineage (NCBI taxonomy): Eukaryota > Metazoa > Arthropoda > Insecta > Lepidoptera > Sphingidae > Lapara > Lapara coniferarum. The sequence goes on from OX438922.1 coordinate 15,401,129, forward strand.
AAAAAACACTTCACGTAATTTATGGACGCCCCCCAAGGTTTTATAAATCCACTCTTCACTGATTTCAATATACTTACTGAGGTCACGGATTAACCTGATGCCAAATTAACCGCCGCCGTTGCCAGTGGCTGTGAAGTATGCCATCGAGGAGTCTTTAGATCACAATTTAAAAGAACAAGATAACTTTACTGAGTGTCGCCACTGTGACACCTACGTGTAGGTTCGAGACAGGGTTGCATTAAGCGGTCGTTTGGGGGAACTTTTGGGATTGCATAAGTAGCTTGTACGTGGACACTGAAATAGCTTAAGACTTGGCTTTTGACATAATTTATAGTAAATGAAGGGTACCTATGACTATGAAACCATTCATCATGCCATTCCAAAGGTTTTTACTACTACAATCGTTTGATACAGTGGTATGCTAGCCTATAAAATTACATTATATATATTTTTCCTAAAAAGTAAATACTTTTCTATATCATAACAGCGAAGTCGTAGCCCAAAACAATAATCACGCTATATCGTCAAATCAATAAGTCTTTAGATATATATAAAATCAGTAGGGGGTGAATGAGATTGTTATAATACTTACTTGTGAGTCAGGCATTACAGCTAAAGGTATTACAGGAAATCCTGAAGCCGTGCAGATGTGAAAATACTTGTACTACAAGTTTGGGGGGCGTATTCAAACAACTGCGTACGACTTTTTTAATTGTACAAAATACTATTGTACATTAATGGAACACAATTTAATTTCATAAAAGGTTTAGGTATAGTTTAATTACAAAAATGCTTATATCGTGGAATAGCTGTTTAGTAATCGGATATATACGACAATGTTTAATGGGATTTATTCTATGTGGTTTTTCAATATCATTCGGTTGCGCGCTATTTATCTAAACTAATATAATAAAGAGGTGAAGTTTGTAAGTTTTTTTTCAGGGAATGGGAAGTCATGTCTGGAACTACACTATCAATGTCGTTGAAATTTGCTGAAGAGATAATTTGAGATCCTAGAAAGGACATAGGCAACTTTTTGTTCCGGGAAAGTATAACGCGGGACGTTCATCGCAGAAAATGTTCCTCACGCGGGCAGAGCCACGAGCAAAAACTTGTTTCACGCATATTGAGATTACATTTCCCAATACGCCTAGTAGGTATTAAGAAATGCAATCTTGGGCAAATCCTGAAAATAAACCCTATCCCGAGAAATTGTGATTTAGATAAAGATAAAGCGATTTTACATCAATATTGTCATTATCTCCTTAAGAGGTTCCAGCACACTTACAATTAATTACCTACTACGATATCAGCGCCATCCAATTCTCTAATCTAAAATATTCGGTAATAAGAGCGCTTCCTATCAGGCGAGATGGTACTGTATTTTGTTTTAAATCCTATTTGTACCACTAGCACGATCATTTTGAGCTATAATGACTTTTGTTAAACGTAAATCTATATGATTTTATCAGCGAACGATAGTTACCATTAGCACAAAATGTTCGTACTAAGTCTACCGTGCGAGTAACAAAGGGCAAGTGCCCCGAGTCACGCGGGAGTGCGCCCCTGTCGGCTTATCTCGCCGGGGGTCACAGGGACAGGTGTCGTTGAACCAGTGACTTTGTCGACGCAAGGTGCCCCGCAATAATCTCGCGTAGTCTGCTCTGAAAGAACACTCAAACGGTTGCCTTCGTTCTTTAATGCGAATGTTATTTTTTGAAGACATAGTTTGATATTCTCTCTATGTAGTAGATGATGATAACGGAAAATTTCGATTCTGATTACATCAGTATATGTAAATATTGCATATGGCTTAAGATTCTGAGCGCTTACAAGTCTTCGTATTGTTAAGTTTCTGGAAGCGCCTATCGTACGCATCGTGGAAAATTATATCTCCACAAATCGCGTATACAATCAACAAATATCGATAAGATTGTGATCAATTTCACTCACACAGCACACTGTCTTTAATCTAAACCTAATCAAGACAAAAAATATAATGCATCTGTTATACAAATCGTCTGATTACTTATACTGTCCCTAACGAACACCTATCAACTGTTATCTGTATTAAAGAGATTTAGATTAGGACATTGGGGATGTTTTACCAATTCCTCAACTTTACCATTAAACGCGCGGGTGCGTTTAACAACTGCTTTATTGATTAACTGGTAGTGCTGGCGGCTCCGCCCGCGTGAAAAAGTTTTTCCGGAATAAAAATATTTTCCTGGGATAAAAAATAGCCTATAGCACTCAGGAGTAAAGTGGCTTCCTATTAGTGAAAGAATTTTCAAAATCGGTTCCGTAGTTCCTGAGATTAGCGCGTTTAAACAAACAAACCCTTCAGATTTATAATATTAGTATAGATTTAAATTGAGCAACATGTTTCACACGTAATGAAATCCCTAAAGAATGTTTAACTATGGGGATATTGGGTCGATTTTTGTAATTGGTTCTCATTCTTGCCGTTGACACGACAAGGTACAGTGGGGTCCAGACTCCTGAATAATATTTTCTTGTCTCTGAGACAATATCATTATTTATTAGCCCAACATAATAAACTACATGAATTTATTAAACCCATTACATTCAATCATAAAACATGTTGGGCACTATTATTACTAACACTGACTAATATTGCAAATATTTGTGAAAATGTTTGGATGTTTGTTAGAAGTAAACACAGAAACTGCTGAACGATTTTGGATGGAATTCAACATTCGATTAGACCATGCCTTGGATTAAGATATAGGCTACTTTTTATACCGGTAATTTACTCCCGTAAGAAGTAATTGAATTCTCTAAATATATTATTATATTAAACTAGTGGCGTTGGCGTCATACGGTCATTTAAGGAATTTTTGTGGTAGAAAGACCTTTCCTGCGGAAGCAGACGCAACCAACACCTATAGTTATAGTCTAATGATTTGAAAATATTTTATTTCACTCATGACGATAGGATATTACACCTTTGCCTAGCCGTTCAGGAATAAAGGCAGGATGTGTATAGTGTTAATTATTTGAACTTCAATCTACTCTATGTATGATGAGACGGGCAAATCGCTTGCCTGGTGGTTAATAGGCGCAACAGTTGTACATAAAATAATAGTATCAGCACCAAAAAAAATATCAAGCCATTGCGCTGGGATTGTTACCCAGAGACATAACAATATGTAAGTTAAGATGTTCAATAATCCTTTACCTGGGTGCAATGCTGCTCAGAAGTACGCCTTGTTACCTGATGCTGCTATCCAAACGCAATCTCGCATACGAAATGCCTAGAACTTGCTTGTAAGAACTTAATACCTACCTATTTTTATTGCCTTGAATGACGAGACGAGCATGTCGTTCGCCTGATGGTGAGCGATACGACCTCCCATAGACAGTAGCAACACCATCCAGCACCTTGAGTTACAAAGTACTGTGTGGCATTGCACTGCGCTCGTCATCCTGAGACATAAGATGTCAAGTCTCATTATGTCCAGTAGTTACACTGGCTGCAATGTCCTTCACGTGCACACTGTTGCTTGCCGGTAGAAATAGACATTGAGGTGGTATCCACCCCGGTGGACTCATGTATGAGAGACTTACCACCTACCTACCAATTTTATAATTATAATTCTTGACGTTATATTACAGTAGATAACAAATAGATAACTACTAAACTGCCATCCAGAAGATTCTAATTAACAAGATGTTTCAACAAAAAATTAACACACAATAAATTTTTCAATTGAAAGCAGCAAGTGTCAGCAGAAACTTTCCGGCAAGGAACATAACATTGGTTCCTGATTCGGTTATAACTTGATTTTCCTGATTGTAACTTTCACTGCAACGATGTACGGACTTGTATGCAGTTATTGTAAGCGCAATAATTGCATGTTTGTCAACTTATATAGTTTGTAAATTAAGTTGTTAAATTTAAATAAGTATATTATTATTTCTTAACTTATGGTACATCTTCACGCATATTGTCCATTAATGATATTAAAGGGCTAAGGCGTCGTACATAGGCAGATACGTGTTACCTTACACTCAATGTGTTGTTGAGAAACACTACTAAACATTAACAGGCAGTATTTGCACAGCGCCTAATAATATATACGAATTATTTAATCTTAAATTACGAATTATTTCGTAATAACTGTGTTGAACTTGTTGACAATATACATAGAAAATTAAAATATTGAAATTAACTGAAATGATAAGGATCCCATGTCTACACGTGCTATCGAAAAATATTATTCAAACTTTTTTTATTTCTTTTTTTATGGAAAAATGTACAACAATTTGCCAATTTCAAGGCAGGTTATTCTAATTTGTCCAAAAGTTCTGGGGACTTTTTATCCGTTGCACACAGGTTTTTATCTAACATAAATAAACCAATTAGCGTCGTATTTCTCTCCTATCCCAATTATTTAAAACTAGCTTCAGCCTGCGGCTCCGACCGCGTTAAAAAGTTTTTCCGGGACAAAAGTCCCGGTTTACATTTTCCCGGGGTGAGAAGTACCCTAGGTCCTTCCCAGGGTCTCAAACTATCTCCCTACCAAATTTCATCGAAATCGGTCTGCGGTTTAGCCGTAACGACTTGCGAGAAAAAAAAATCCGGGATAAAAGCCCGCTTTATATTTTCCCAGGATAAAAAGGCCTGTGTGTTAATCCAGGACATGATCGACATGATCTACCTGTGTGCCAAATTTCATTGAAATCCGGTCAGTAGTTTTTGCGTGAAAGAGTAACAAACATCCATACATTCTTACAAACTTTCGCCTTTATAATATAAGTAGGATTATTAGGATTAGGATAATTGATTGGTAAACCAAGAATTTAAATAAATGAAGAATGCAAAAAGTCCAATATGTTTCTATTAAACTCGTAGGCATTCTGCCTATGCGATCACCGTGTACAATAAATGGAAATAGGTAATTGTCGACCCGCGGAGTTATTCCAAGCACATCAGTTACTTTTTTTCAAATTAACGTGTCTTGGATAGTTTACCTGTTGATCAGTGTTGCTAGTTTATGAAATTGAATATTCTTTATAGCTTTGCAGCTATTTTAGTCGGGCAAACAAAATTATTAGTATATAGATATAGATATTTCTTGAGTTTTTAAAATAGGATATCACAAACAGACGATGCGGTTGTGTTAACAGAAAATCTACCTTCCATTATCTGAAATATTATTACATAATCTGCTACGCATCTAATCCAAATATTAATTTAAAACAGGTCTATCAACGCTAAAAACTCTATGGAGATTTTAATGGAATTACAAAAACAACACTGGCAACACCGGCATGAGGCTGAGGCGCGTGGCACAGTCGGACGGACTCAGTGACGCTAATTGCGATCACAGCTTTGAACAGAGCTCCATAATGCATTTGGTATAATTGCTGCAGCGATACTTAACCAGTATATCGTGACGCACGCGACTGTTTTTCATAGGTGCATCAGAGCGAGTGACGGCTGGAGAAAAACGCGGAATGAGGTTACTCGAGAACGGTACGCGCTGTAAAAAAGCTTAGGTCGGCGTCCGCTGTTTACTATCCACTTTAATGAGCAATAATAAATATGTAATACCCAAGCAATAATTCACGTGGGTGTTCCTTTATAATATTATGTTAGGCGCTGTTGAAAAAAAACAATGGTTTGAGAACTACACCTACAGGTTACGGTAACAATTATGCCATATAGGTAGGTACACAATATTCTTTGCGCTTAATATTTCGGCAAGTTGAATTTCAATAAATGCGTAAAAAAGTTTTGTAAGTTATTGAGACTGGCCGAGCCGTTAGAAAATAATTACTTATTAACTTACTACAATAAGTAAGAATTGCTATTGCTCAAGGCTTCCAAAGTTTTGTCAGAACCTAACGGAGACTGAAGATAAATGATGCATGTAACGCACACTACCTCGGTGGCGCAGTTGTATTATGATACGACTGCAATGCTGGGTCTCGGGTTCGATTCCGGGGTCGGGCAAAGTGATATTGAGTTTTTCTATTCAGTATCAGCTCGGAGTCTAAAATTTGTGGCCGATATGGCGATAGGGTCGCCCCGAAAGCGGGTGCACTAGTAGCGCCTCTGCGTGAGTGTATATGTATATATGTATATTATCACAGATTTTCGTATGATTAATTATGTATTATGATTAAAAATATTTGAAACATTTTATGACATTTTAAATCACTTCATGCGCGTAGGCATCACTTGACACTTTAAAATCCTTATAATTTATCGAACACGGTAACAATGTTCAAATCCTTACTATCCTTACAAATTTGAAAAATGCGAATGTAATTCTGTCTGTCTGTCTGTCGCGCTTTCACGCCAAAACTATTGAACGGATTTAAATTAAATGAAATTTGGTACACAGTATAATCTAAAGCCTGAGAAAGGATATAGACTACTTTCAATCTCGGGAAAATACAAAGCAGGACTTTTATGCATGCATTCTATGGGAATTATCGCTCGCTTTAACGGAGAAGGAAAGACCTGCATACCTCAGAAGTTCTCTATGAGAGTAACAACTAGGCCAGCGTATTGGTTAAGGCCTATGCCCTCTTAGTTGTAGAGGAGGGCCGTGCTCACTAATGGGTAGTGTATAAGACAAGGCTGATTTGGAATGGTGAACAGTACAAATATGGGCGTATATAAGGGTAGGCTTAGGGGGTCCAGACCCCCCCTTAGCTTCTAAAACGATTGGGCTACAAAACATGTCCACACTCGTAATTCCTATGAACTTTGGAGTTTATATTACGTAACGGTGTCATGCAAGGTAACAACCCACGCTACTATTTACATACATACATACTTACGGATCGAACACAGAACCTCCTTTTTTGAAGTCGGTTAATGAAAATAGGAATTTACTGTCTTTTTGTTCCTTGATTTTACTCGTAGAAAAAATATTGCTGGCGTTATAATGGCGCTGTCGGCAAGAGCGAACATCCTGGCTCGCAGGTTTTCACTATGCTCTCTTAACGTTAAAATTACAGTCTTCCGTGCCTATTGCTCGACCTTCTACACGTGCGGCCTCTGGGCTATATATTCGCAAAGATCGATCAGAGGCGCTCCATTTGATCGCGCCAAATGGAGACGGCCGCGTTCCGTATTAACCGATCCAGAGGACGAAATCACTCTGGCCATACGCCGTAAGAACGAGTTCTTGAAACTCCAACACTCCACAAGACCGCAGTTCCGCCCTCGCCGTCGAGGACCTCGCCGCGTTCCCCGTCGCCCCCCCGACCCTCTTAGCGTCCTGAGTCGAGGTTCGTAACCCGTTAGTGGGCTGCCCTCAGCATGGTCACTTAATTCAAAGGGTTGCGAGCGCCTTCTGCGTTCACCCTAAAGACCGGTGCGGCCAGTAAAGCCGACTCGCGTCAGGCTACTGGCAGTAGGGCCATTAACAAAAAAAAAGGTCAGAGGCCAATATAACAATGCATTTAGAATGCCTGTGGGGTTGCCTCGTTTCTGTATTGCATCAGGGATGTTTGCGGATGCCCAGGTAGATTGATTCCACACAATAATGCGCAAGAGGCGTGCATCTCTGGTGGGCAGGGTGCGGTCCAGCCCCAACAGCATTCTTCAAATGATTGCTAGTAGGCTGGATTGCTATGTGGCTCGTTGCTGTGCCATTTCCATGGTATGGTGCAGCGGTGCAATTGTGCTGCTGCTGGAATTTTTGCCCAATATGGCGATAGGCTCGCCTCCCATCACATCATGGGACGGAATATGTATATATATATATTGTGGCAGTAACATGTATTTTATAAGATTTAACACATATTGTGTAACTGTTTGTTGTCCCATTATTATTTATTTATTTATTTATTTATTCCACATACTTACTACTAATTACAGGTTACACCCAATTCAGTAGTGTAGAACACATTCAAAATTATATTGAATAAAACCAACAATTTATTACATTAAATTACTAACTAAGATACAAGCGGCCTCTGTGAACTCTGTCAGTGAGCACGAAAATATTATAAATAAATAATGGCGAAAAGTGGGTGCACTATTTGCGCATCTGCCTACCCCTTCGGGGATATAAAGCCGTGAGGGTGTGTGTGTGTGTGATGATGTCTCCAGGGCATGGGAGGGGGGTAAGAAAATATTTAAAATAGTTCACGTAAATGTAAAAATAGTTACGTTCCCTAATATTAATAAGGTGTGTAGTTCGTCATTCGATAAAAGCATAAATTAATTAAATTATAACGAAGTACCTAACAAGACTGCCTCGGTGGCGTAGTTGTATTACAGTACGACTGCAAAGCTGAGGTCTCGGGTTCGATCCCCGGGTCGGGCAATGTGATATTGAGTTTTTCTATTCAGTATTGGCCCGGAGTCTGGAATTTGTGCCCGGTATGGCGATAGGCTCGCCCCCTATCACATCATGGGACGGAATACCGGCGAAAAGTGGGTACACTAGTTGCACCTCTGCCTACCCCTTCGGGGATAATAGGCGTGAGTGTATGTGTATGTGTGTGTACCTAACAAGATAACGCGGCTACCCAAATTTGGCTTTTTCGTACTGTTTCTGAAATAAAATATAATCCGTTTAAAATAAAAAAAAAAAAATTAAATGTTAAATCAGTAGCCTTGCGAATTTATAATCGGACATCTAGTGAAAAAAAATAAAACTAAAGAAATAAACTTTATGTACTAAAATTTTTAAACAGATGTCTCTGTTTTAATATAATCATACTACATATTTGAAAATTAAAATTCTAACGACAGAATGCAATAGCTTGGATTTGTAACTTTCCTATTTGAATAGGAATAAGTTATAAGACCTTCGTGGTTGGACTATATTTTGTCGTCAGCTGTATTTGACTTTGTCTAATTTTGACAACACATAGGGATGTTTTATTTTTTGGTTCGAATCGATTTTTTCGCTCGTGTGTCTCCATGTCGATTCTGATCAAATCGTGTAATAATTATATTGTATGTACCATAGTATAGATCTTATTAAAGTTAATTTCAAAGTAAAATTATAATTGAGTTAAGCCATTTCATAATAATTACTTAGTAATGAGGTGTAACAAATAACTAAAGAATAATGTACAATAATAGCAACCAATGTCCCAAAAATTAAACAATGAAGATTTGATTTCATTTGATTTGAAAACCATTTTGTAACAACCAAACAGTTGTAGAATAGTAAATGAGTACTAAATATTATCCACTCATTAAACAGACTATCGCCTGTCAGGGCATCTTAGTTGTATACATTTTACGTCAATATAAGATAATAATCATTATGGTTATTAGTTAGTATAAATGTGCTCTTAACGTCCCAAAACACGGTCCCTACATCGTGAAAATTTAATAAAATAAAAATCAGTGTAATAAAAATAAATGTAATACTACTATTCGAAGTTACGTATGTATTGTTTATTAATTATGGTTTGCTTTAACGGAGAAGGAAAACATCGTGAGGAAACCTACATATCTAAAAGATTTCTGTAAACATTTCGAGGGTTTCAAGTTTTACCAAGCCGCACTAGGCCAGCGTGGTGGCCTAAGGCCTAACCCCTGAGTAGTAGAGGAGGCCCGTGCTCAGCAGTGGGCAGTATATAATATAATACAGGGCTGATTGCATTGCAATAAGTTAAATCAGCGTATAAATCTACCATTTAACTATTATTATTTTCATTGTGCTAATTGCTAAGGACTAAAAGTATAACACATTCACATTTTATATTACACTGAAAAGTTTATAGCACGCGCGTAGTCTATGTTTTAATAAGAAAAATAACTGTATTTATAATATTTTACGAAATATAAGAAATCATTGAAAACTAAACCATATTTACTCCGTCTTTGGTTGGTATTGTTATAATACATTGGCATTATGCACTGTGCATTGTCTAGATTATGCTGATCAACACAACTCCTTTTCCCAACCCTTATCCACTCAACCTTGAAGTGTCAAGTTTGGATATGGAACGCGCGCTGGTACCAAATATAAAAATGTACCAAGGACAAACTATTTTCCATTGTCTTTAGTCAATTAGCTGTCAATCTTATACACACTTGCCATTCGCCTGCCTTCACATCACCACTACTCTTGAAGATCGCACGAACCGGGATCCCGGGGAAGCTCCTGGAACAGGCAGGTCATCGCGCCTCAGTAAGTCCTTTATTTTATTCCCGTGTTCTTTTTCTGTTGTTTTCGCATATTATATAGAACACTACCAGTGCACAAAAACCGCCTATTGATACAGTCCACTTTAACCGTTATTTTCAAATTGTGGGGTTTAATAACTACCAGGTCAGCCTTACCTTAAAATCAATTTAACAATCGCATTGAATCGATTTAAGGAAATCCTAAATTGTATATCGATCTCTAGTAGAATCGAATTGAAATGTAGGTACATCACTAAGGACAATTGACTACATGTTATATGACATTTGACAATTTTGACATTTCTTCTGTTCTCTGAATTCTTATTTGCCAATCTTTGCAAATTGTAACGCAGCGGTCTGTACATTTATTTGTGCAGCGAATAAATTTGCGAAAATAGTCCTGCGCGTAACATAGCTTAAATCTTTAATAGATATATTTAAAGTGTATTGTTTATTACATGCTAGTGAATGAAATAATTCAACACAAAATACAACATGAACAAGAACTTATGTTTTGTCTTAACTCTAATATTATGGTAAGGAAATAAAACTTTCGGTTCACCTTGAATTTGCAAAATTTGACTTTGTACACCACTGCAGTTATGGTGGCTGTATAGATTGTAAATGATTTTAACTGATTCATTAGTCAATTTACATTCATGAATCAAAAATACTATTTCAGAGGAAAAACTCAATGGGTTGTATTAGTATTTTTTTATTTTATTTTAAATATGTGGCATGCTGCTGCACTGACATTTAGCATAAATTCGTATGGGCTAGCTGCTTTTATGTTTTGTTTGTTAACAGAATATTCATTATATACCTATTTGTCTTATTGGAGGGTTTTATTTACGAATATTATATGCATACTGCGTAATTCAATTTGTTTCTTTTTTCAAAGTGCTTGAAAAAATTTTGGCATAACTGTAAGGTGGTCATCAACATCAGATAGATATCTTATGATCTGTGTCAAATAAATATGCATAATCTTTTAATGAACAGGTCTAGGTGCATCTGATCCTTGATACACAATTTTCCATATGTTGTAATAGGAAAAATTTACATATTGGACAATCCCACTAGTATTATAAATGCAAAAGTTTGTAGGAATGTATGGATGTGTTTTTACTCTTTCACGCCAAGACTCCTCAGTGGATTTTGATGAAATTTGGCACATGGGATAATGTCCTGGATTAAAACATAGGCTACTCTCACCTGGGAAAATAGTAAGGACTTTATCCCAGGAAAAAAAATTAACGTGGATGGAGCTACAAGCAAAAGCTAGTTTCTTATCCAATTGGTAAAAGTATCCCGAGTGATTTCATTGTGGAAATCCTTTGCAATTATGCTTTATTTCTTTTTGTGAAACACTTAAACACATTGTTATCACATTTATCCTTATTGTGTATTATTATGTGGAGTACCCAACATGACATTTATTTTCTGATTACATTAGATAAGCTTAAAAGCTTAACTACACTGTCATTCAAAACGTTCATAGCAGGGTAGTTAAATCGGCAAGAGGTAATAGTTATTAGGTACTCAAAAAGCCTCTGAATAGGTTTTTTATACTGAAAGTATTATGATGGGACCTATATTAACAAATAGAGGACTATACTAAGAATTAACAAGTTACATTTCATTCCCAAGAGGTATTTACACTGTTCAAGCTCAAACCAAAATCAAATATATAATAATGTATTTTTTGTTTAACAGCTTAGGACTTGTGTATGTGGAGTCCATCCACCACACACAGATAATACATTATAACAGTGATTTATTTACTTCCCGCCATGATGACCACCATTGGGACTTACTTCTGTTTGCGCAACACTGGCCAGTGACGTTATGCAGGAGTTGGACCACACATACCTGCAAGAAATTCAATGAAACTTGGATTGTTCATGGTGTATGGCCAACTAAGTTTGGGAGCATCGGCCCGGAGAATTGTAATAGCTCATGGCTCTTCGATCCTGACCAAGTGAAAACTATTGAACAGGACTTGGAAAATAATTGGACTAATTTGGAGAGTGGTGAGTTATAATGCGTAATAACTACCTGTTATGGTTTTATCCCATTTTAGTACTATAAAATAAATTATGGGTAAAATGACATTATATATCTCGAGAGCGCATATTTTAAATCACTATACTAATATTGACTGCCTCGGTGGCGTAGTTGTATTACAGTACGACTGCAAAGCTGAGGTCTCGGGTTCGATCTCCGGGTCGGGCAAAGTGATATTGAGTTTTTCTATTCAGTATCAGCTCGGAGTCTGGAATTTGTGCCCGATATGGCGATAGGCTCGCCCCCTATCACATCATGGGACGGAATAATGGCGAAAAGTGGGTGCACTAGTTGCACCTCTGCCTACCCCTTCGGGGATAACAGGCGTGAGTGTATATGTATGTATATATGTATACTAATATTGTAAAACTGAAGAGTTTTTTGTTTGGTTGGTTGAACGGGCTAATCTCAAGAATTACTGAACCGATTTTGAAAATTCACTAATAGGAAGCTACATTACTCCTGAGTGCTATAGGCTACTTTATATTCCGGAAAAACTTATTCACGCGGGCGGAGCCGCCAGCTTCACCTAGTCCTTACATAATTATAAAACAAAATCCCTCATCCGCGTCTGTCTGTCTGCCTGGACGCGATAAACATAAAAACTACCATACGGATCTTAATGAAATTTGGTATGGAGATAGTTTAGAACCCTAGGAAGGTTTAAGACTACTTTTTATCCCGGGAAAATACAAAGCGGGACCTTTATCCCGGAAAACTTATGCCCGCGTGCGGAGCCGTCATGGCCAAATCAATGAACCGATTTCGATGAAATTTATTGTAAAGATTGTTTGAAATCCCGAGAAGGACATTGGTTACTTTTTATCCCGGGAAAATAGAAACCGGGTCTTTTATCCCGGAATTACTTTTTCTGCCGATCGAAACCGCCAGCAATTTGTTATGGAGATAGTTCGAGGCTCTGGGAAGGACATAGCCCACTTTTTCCCGGAAAAATATAAACCGGGACTTTAATTCCGGAAAAACTTTTTCCCGTTGAAACCGCAAGCAATTTATTATGAAGATAGCTTGAGGCCCTGGGAAGGATAAAGACTACTTTTTATCCCGGAAAAATATTAACCGGGACTTTTGTCCCGGAAAATCATTTTCTGCGAGTGGAACCGCAAGACAACGTATAGTCTCGCGGTCTCAAACTATCTCCATCCGTAGGAAGGTCCTAAGGACAAAGGCTACTTTTTATCCCGGGAAAATATTTTTGTCCGGGAAAATATTTTTTCACGCGGGCGAAGTCGCGAGCACTACTATCCAGTATAAAATCAATAAGTTAAGCCTTTCAATATCGGTAGAAGGGGTAAGTGTCAAGAAACAAGAAAAGAGGCGCAATACGCGATCGTGACGTCATCAGGAATAATGATGCGTACGAAAGAATGAGATGGAGCGATATCGTCACTCCTTCTCATTGCAACATTTGAAATACGAATCAATGGCTCATTTTTTAACCAATTTAAATGTAGTTTTCACTGAAGGGCTTCTTTTTCATTCTATTTGCTGTTCTTCTTCTTGCGTCGTGTTCTTCAGTAGAGGGTCTCGACATTCTGCATCAGTTTCTCTCGAACAAGCTTTCTCCATTTGATTCTGTCACATGCGGTGCGGATCATCTGCTCAGACCATCGTTATGGTCTGCGTCCACTAGGCCTTCTCCCATCTACATTGTCGGTCACGATGAGTTTCACGATTTACTGTTAGGTACATATAGAATAATGTACAAAATCGAACATAGGTAAATAAATACCCTATTGTAATTAAACTGAGTTTTAACAGACTGAGAGGCTTCGCTGGAGATGTAAAATTGTATATTGTAAGGTACGAAACCATTAAAATATGATGAATTTGTCTTGAACATTGGAATGCTAAGAACCCTGAAGTTTAAGTAGACATAAATAGAATACTTAAGTGCGAACATCATACTACAAGCTACTTGTTAATAGATAATAAATATGTTTTGTATCATAATTATTGACTGTCTCGGTGGCGTAGTTGTATTGCGTACTGGTTACGAGTACGATTTGCGCGCTGAGGTCCTGGGTTCGAATCCCGGGTCGAGCCAAAAACATTGTGACTGGGTTTTTCCATCTTAAAATTTACTCAGTCGCAGCTTGGAGTCAGGAAGTTGGCGGTGTGGTACCCCCGTGCCTCGGAAAGCACGTAAAGCCGCTGGTCCTGCGCCTGATCTCTCTCCGGTCATGTCGGATTGCCGTCTCAGCGGACTATGAGAGTGTAGGAATAGCGAGTGCCTGTGTATTGCGCACACACTTGTGCACTGTAATATCTCCTGCGCGTACCTGGATGATCTCCGTTGAGATTGGCCGCCTTGGCCGAAACTGGCTAGGAGAATTACTTACTTGTATTGCGTACGCGGTTGAAGTATCGCGCTAAGGTCTCGAGTTCGCATCCTAATATCAACCAAAAGCCTGGAATTGTATCTGATAAATGGCAAGTTACTCGCCCCCTCTTACACGAGATCTAACAGATCCGGCGAAATGGGGGTGATTTACATTCTTCCTATTGCTGAATAGCGAAAAAGGTGTTCTGTTATGTGTATATAATATATATTTATGATAATTGAAATTATGCGTATAATTTAACACTAAGAAATGTATTAAGGAAATCGGACAGACATAATTATTGGTAAGTTATTATTTATGTTCATGCGTCATTAAGGTCATCGTGACGTAATCTCAGCTCGTTACTCAATTATATTTATTAATTATAAACAAATCTGCAAGTTACGATTCTTACTAAAATGACTAATTGTTTGACTTTATACAACTGTTACGAAAAATCCAGAGCAATACATTTAAGGCGGTGCCTTTAGCAAAACAGCGCGCAAGCAGTATTTTAGAAGCTATCTATTCAAAAAGACATGTCCATAAACGGGCTTAAAATTCTAACCAACATACTTCATATATATTTGAATTTTGAATAGTACTCACAAAAACTAGGCCTTTGCAATAAATCGTATAATTTTAAATTCCGATTTTGAGATTCATGTAATTTTATTTTTCTTAAAAACCACACTTATACTTATTAAAAAAGTTAGTTATAAATGGAGGTGTCTAGAAATACTTTTTCAATGGATCCAAGATCCATATTTTTGAACCCTTTAATGTTCTTTAAGTTTGAGTCTGGTTAGATTTTGAGGTCCAGCACCTATACAAAAAACGGACATCTTTATATTACATATAGAAAAATATTAAACATATTTTACAATATGTTATCTTTACTTTATTAAAAAAAAATATGATGTGGATATTGGTACATTAAGTTCAAAATGAAATTACCACTAAAATTTGCGATTCCATGCATCTCCTCCATCATTTTATTTTACCACCAAACCTATTAGATAGGCAAT
This sequence comes from Lapara coniferarum, assembly GCA_949316025.1. Lineage (NCBI taxonomy): Eukaryota > Metazoa > Arthropoda > Insecta > Lepidoptera > Sphingidae > Lapara > Lapara coniferarum. The sequence continues at coordinate 15,416,704 of OX438922.1, forward strand.
TTATGAGGAACATTTTGGTAGTATGAAATTTTCAAAAAAGCCTAAAATTGATTTTTAAACAAATGGTAAGTAAATCTCTGCATATTTCCAAAAGGTATGTAACGAAGGGTCTTCAGCAAATAATACATACCGAAGTACCTATTTTCTGATATGTTGTATAAAAAAGTGTGTCGCTTATTTATATATAAACCAAAATACATAGTACAGTAGCTGTTGCTCGCATCTGCGCCCGCACGATATGCATTTCACGGTGTAAAAATCCCTGTATGTACTTTTCCGGGATAAAAACGCAAAATGCAACTTATAAGCAACCAGACTTCTGTTCGCGGCTCCGCCCACGTGCGAAAGTTTTTCCGGGATAAAAAGTAGCCTATAGCACTCAGGAGGAATGTAGCTTCTTATTGGTCAAAGAATTTCAAAATCGGTCTAGTAGTTTTTGAGTTTATTCATTACAAACAAACAAGGAATCAAATCTTTCCTCTTTGTAATATTAGTATAGATATACTAAGCCTAGCTAATTCATTGCAGCGACCGCAACCTGTACGTCATCTGTTTAAAAATTGGTTTAAAAAATTCAATACATTCTCGAGGGAGCAAATTGTCCAGGTCTATTCATGTGCCAAATTACATGCAAATCAGTTACGATGTCTGTCTTTGCTTCTAACATCCAAACATTTCATCTTAGGCATTATAACTTTGGATGTAAGAATCATTAAAATGCAAAATGTACTATACCAACCCGCACTTTTGTTTCAGATACGTCCTTATACAGTTTTTGGATCCATGAGTGGACTAAACATGGCACATGTGCTGCCAGAATCGAACCTCTAAACTCGGAGTTCAAATATTTCTCACAAGGCCTGGACTGGCACAAGAAAATACCACTGACTTTGATGCTCGGTGAAGCAGGGATAGTTCCCTCCGACGAAAAACAGTACAAAATCATCGATGTTTACTATGCTATTAAAAATAAAACTAAGGTTAATCCGACAATACAATGCGTTCATGTCAATGGTGCACAGTTGTTGTCGGAATTGCACGTTTGCTTTAATAAGAGTTTAGTGCTGGTTGATTGTGATGGAGTCGTGTCTCCGAAGCATGTGATAGATGGAGTGACAGTGATGACTAACTGTAATCCTGCGCATGATGTTTTATATCCCCACAGTGTGGAGCCTCCTGCAAGAGTCCTGGTACAGTTGTATAAATTGTCGTCGCTTTTGCAATGGTTGACGCTTTGATTTTAAAACTACTGTCCATAATGGCCGTTGTAACCATGATTTTTTTTTTAGGAATCTTAAAAAGCAGAGTTCCTATCAGGCACCACTAAACAAAAATTACAATTTTTTTCCACACAACGGCGTCTATTTTGAATTCCAATAATCGTCGTTTCGATAAAATAATCAATTACGTATTTTCAATAAATTGCAGATTAAAGCGGACTGCCGTTTACGCAATGAAAAAATGATTTTCAAGCAATGCATAAATATTTGTCTTACTCAATACATGTGTCATGTTAATTATGTCAACTTGAAAATTATAATTCTTGTCACATGCGCCGTTTGGCATTTTCGATGTAGCGTTAACTTCTTGCGACATACTTAATAATATTCAGTGCAACATATTGCATGTTCTTCATTAAATAAAAAAACGGAGAAGAAAGTACTTTGGCGGGCAAATACGTCCGTCAATTTAGAGTAGGCGCACACGGACGGTTCAAATTTAAATTATCTGTTGTCGAATATCGCGCCATGGATTTATCGAAAATGCCGTCTAGAAATTGACAGATGATGATGATGATGATGTAACCATTCAAAGACCGTTAACCGATGTAATCATTCGATATGTTTAACCGCCTGTGCGCGCCTACTCTTTAGTGTTGTCAGGTTTTGTATTTGTTTAAAGTTCAAACTATAGGGTAGTTTCCTACTTTCTATTTTGTTCATTATTTTATATGTAACAGAAAATAATACGAAGTAATTCTTCTGTGAAATCAGCATCAAAATTGGTTGAAAAATAAAGTAGTTTTTCATATTTCAAATGTTGTCGTAAGTAAACGTGGGGACGTAGTCGGGATATCGCGCTATCTCTTTCGCACGCAGTTAGCGTTATGGCCAGTGACACCCGATGACGTCGCAATCTGCTATTACTGTTATTTGACAATTACCCCTTCTATCAAATTTTAAAGCTTTCTAACTTATTTTGCCCCAATTTAAAAAAATATTTTTCAGTTAGATTTTGAATAGCATAATTTTTTCATAAATGTATTAATAATAAAGTAGTCAACTAAGTTATGGTTCCGTCATATCAGTCCTCTATGGCATCCGTCTGACTGTATTATAATTTTAAGAGCAGATAGTTCGCACTTTCATATTAATTTAAGATGAATACATTCAGTTATTACTAGTAAATATCGTCTATTCCAGATCATAAGAATTTCTGCGAATTTTACTTTCGCGGTATTTCTACGGCATTGCTGCCGGAGTAGCCAAATATTGACATCCACTCGATTATATTTCTTTATTTTTACCAGATATATTTTTTTTTTAGTATATGTACTTGTATTACTAAATAAATTATTTATTTGTTTATAGACACCTTAATTTACCCGTCGAACGGGAACAGTGATTATGTAGGTAATTAATGATTTGATGACGTAATTTTAAATATCTATTCCGTACCGGCATAATATTAAGTGCAATATCGTATTATTGTGTTTTATGAGTATAAAAGTTTTTGTTTTTATTTATTTTAATTCTGTTTTTTTTTTGTTTTGAAAATGAAATTTGATTACAATGTTTGTTAATTTTATTCGGCCCGTTTTAGTATAAATTGTTCCTGTAAATTTATGGACCGCTTATCACCTTGTTTATGGTCAAGGTTATCTAATGTTACCAAGAACTGCGCATTGTGTTCTGAATAGGTAATAAAAAATGTAAAGATACAAAGCTTCTACCGTGTCTCGGTATAAGTTGCATCATATATTATAATGTTAATTATAATTGCGTTCCATATAGAAAAATGTTCAAATACAACAGTTCAATTTCACAATCAGGCGACAACAAATTATACTCAAATTAAAAACTTCTAGGTATAATCGTAAATATACCCATTTAAATCGTTTTATTGTAGAAGAATATGCTGCCTGCCTTTGATTCATAATATGCCTTAATCAAAGATTATTGCCAAACATCCACCAAGCTCACTCAGCCGAATAAAACGAGATTTGAATCCTATTTGAAACGCGTCATTAGTTTCTGAAACCGTCTGTGTCCATAGGATCTTATCAAAAAAATATAAGCATAATTATCTACTTATACTCCGTCCAACCATTTATTTAACTTGACAATTCGGTTTCTAATCAATTGGAGATGTATTAATGCGTTACCAATTCGATTTCTTGTAACAATCGATTTAATTTATGAAGAAGTTTTGATTGCTTAAACACAATATTAAAATGTTATTTTTGCTCAACATTTTGTATTGTTTTATAAGCATTTCATTTATTTTCTATTTATAAATTTATTATGTAGGTATATATGTCTCTTTATGTCCAGTAGTTACACTGGCTACAATATCCTTCAAACCGAAACAACAGTGCATGCACACTGCTGCTTGGCGGTAGAAATAGGCATTGCGGTGTCCTACAACCAGTAAAAAGAAAATATTTAATTTACACTGCCACATTTTATTTTTCAGTGAAAAAGTTTAATTACCTTTGTTACACAATCAGTGGGCTTAACGAATATCATTCGACAGTTAATATCGGAGTTGAAGAACAAGTCGCTTCACTGTGGAAAATAAAAAATGGTGTCCATAAAGTAGTCAATTATTATGTTTTCCATTCCTTGTCAATTATTATAAAATTTCATAGGTGTGCATATTATGTCAAAAGTGAAATAAATGGTTGGACGGAGTATAAATACAATATTTAGTTTTTAAATCGGCAAGTCAATGACGTATTTTTGCTGACAACATACAATAACTATCGTAGAAAATAAATTTAATATATTCCTTACAAAGTTATTGTGCTGGCATAAGATATTATTGCTCAATAAGTGTATTAATAATTAGGTTGTTACGTAAACATTGCGTATGTTTGAAAACTATGAAATTATTTTATAAAATAAAAAATTTACAAAGTCCAGACAAATTTAATATTTTCTTGCAATAAATTGATTAATTTAATTCTAGCACTGTTCTTACGCAGAGGCAGTTCACGCCGATTTTATCATTAATTCACTGAGCTAACCCAAATTAAATCAAGTTAAACAGTGCCAGTAGTACTATAATATGAAAAATAGCTCAACAGAATTACGTTCTTTGAGGCATTGGTTTTTATTAGTCTTTTCAATATTGCTAAATTATTTTTCTAACCACGCCTACTTCCTATCCGTTGAGACTTAGCGCATTATGAGTGTTTAGGGCTGCCAGGCGTACGGATACAGCCGGACATAGTTAGGCTTTTTGAATGCGTGTCCGGCCAAACTACAGCTTGTCTGGCTTTTGTTAGGCTTTTTATGTTTGACCAATGACTTTAGAGAAGCTGTAAAATGCGTAAAAAAACGGCCGTGGAAATACACCTGGGAGCTAAAAAATCGTATTTATACTAAGACACAAAATCTTTAATAATTTACGGTGTCCGGCCTTTTTACCCAAATGTCCGGCCAAACTGGCCGGTCTGACCGGCTATTAGGTTTGACGATCTGCCAACCCTGTGAGTGTTGACATTTTTAAGTAGCAATAATACTGCTAGCTTCTTTGATTAATAATACACGCTAGCTTATTCCTAACTACGTATATTGCTCAGGTTAGATTTAAGGTCAAAATAACGTATTTTTAATGAGCTACGGTTAAAATAAGACAGTCAAAATCTAGCACATCTTTGTATATACATAAGTGTACTTTAAAAAACCTTGAAAGATAGGAAGACATTACGCTGTTACAACATTATTATATCCAGATTTTGACTGTCTAAAGACTTTAAATAGCAATTGATCAGCTTTCGCTAAAGCTATCACAGTTATTTCGAAAATAGAAACATAATTCCCGACACAACGTAGAAAGTATAAAAAAGCTATTCATTAGTGTCTGATATAAATCAAAATTCATGTAAAATGTACGTTATAATCATGTATTAAAATTTGATCGGCTTGCAGATAACCTGTGGCTTTATTTCAATAAATAGTAGTAGTAATATAATTCATCTATTCGATGCTGCGACGTTTTTGAACTTCGATGCTTCGATTCCATTTTCGAAATAATAATAACAAACATGCCCCCAAACATAATATTTGAAACTAAGAATAGTTATTTTTTCAAAACTAATTAGTTTTTATGGACATGTGCGTCCTGGGATCTAGATTAAATACGCAAATGGCGTGAACTTGGCTTGACACCTTCACAAGAAAGAAAATTAGCATTTTTTAATAGACATTGGCCGTTTTCAAATGAAGGCAATCTTAATATTCGATCTCCAGAATAAACCAGTCTAAATAAGTAGTTTGTAAGCATGTCAGAAATCTTCATTCTGATTGGTCCATTTTTGTGAAGGATCGAAAAAAGCGATTCAGATCGTTTTGTTGAAAACTGGTAATAGATGTAACAGCTTTTATAGAAAACATTCAATTTTAAATATTTAGATATTTTCTTTCTTAAAATTGTGTTGCGATTTAAAGTTTCTCTAGCGGCCTAAGTATGAAGTGTACTTAAATAAATAAAAGTCATTACAATGTTAAATTATTGGTTTGATTTCCACCGAAAATATTAGCTCTGTACTTCCCTAATAATTAGACTTCTAATATAATCTAATAAGCAGCTAAGCGGCGATAGCCTAGTTGGGAGTGGAACGGACTGCCGAGACAAAAGTCCGCAGGTTCAAAACCCAAGGACACACACCTCCGACTATTCTAAAAAATGTGTGTATTTATGAATTATCGCTTTAATGGAGACGGAAAAACATCTTGAGCAAACCTGCATACCTGAGAAGTTCTCTGAATTTCGAATGTTTTTTTTTATGGCATCGAATGACGAGACGAGCATGCCGTTTGCCTGATGGTAAGCGATACGATCAACCATAAACAGTCGAAACACCATCCAGCACCTTGAGTTACAAAGTACTGGTATTCCACTGCACTCGTCCTCCTGAGAGAGAGAGAGACATAAGATGTTAAGTCTCATTACATCCTGTAGTTACACTGGCTACAATGTCCTTCAAACCGAAATACAACAGTGCATGCACACTTCTTGACGGTAGAAGTAGACATTGCGGTGGTACCCACCCAGACGGACTTACATATGAGAGTCCTACCACCAGTATGTTGAAGTCTGCCAACCTGCACTAGGCCAGCGTGGTGGACTAAAGCCTAAATCCTTTCAGTATTAGAGGAGGCTCGAGCTTAGCAGTGGACAGTTTATAACGAGGCTGGTATCGTATAGACTCATAACAGAAGGGCCCTTAGCCAAGAAGCTTTTCTACAAGCATTAACGCCTATAGAATAGAAAATAACAAACTTTATTCTGATTGGTCCATTTTCGTTATCAATCTGAAGTTAGCGGCAGAGATTCTTTTTATGAAATTAAGCGGAAACCGTTAGGCCTTTTATATATTTTTATATTTTATAAGCGGAAACCGTTAGGCCCTTTGTCCCACGCCCTATCTAAAACAGGTTTAGTTATACCGATTTATTTATCAGGATTGTACCTATATGGTAAACACGCCTTATGTCGACATAGATAACACAGCTCTACAAAAAAAAAATTTTTTTGTGTTGCCTTGGATATTTTTGCAAATTTTTATGTTTTCGAGTACCTAAATTACGAATATATTCATGAAAATACTGAATGTGCTCTTTTTTTATGATTTTTACGTATCTTATAATTTGAACAATTATCAGCTTGTTAGTACTAAAATTTGTTTTCCCAGTCCTGATTAAGCTTCTGCGCAACTTTTTTGCGCATACAAACATCACGTGATCTCCACTCTCAGACTCCTTGCTCCGCAAAACAGCTGATAACTCAGTTATTTGATAATATTGAAGTACTTACACGTGAATCTGGATAAGTTGTCATATGTTAATATTTTGATTCAATTGCTGAGTGTTCATTCTAATATATTTGTCTTGTCTTTTTAAACATGAGTTCGTCACGAAGAAAGTGTAAATATAGTAGTGATTTATTTTGTTATATTTGTGGTATTTATATATTAAAAAAACAAAAACGAAATATCACAGACTTTGTTAAGGAGACTTATGCTGAATATTTCGGTTTTAAAATGGACAAATTAGATAAATCATGGGTTCCGAATAAAGTTTGTAAGTCCTGTGTTGAGTCTTTGCGGTTGTGGAAAAAAGGAGAACGTTCTGGATTAGACTTTGGTATTCCTATGATCTGGATGGAGCCTAAGAATCATGTCGATGATTGTTACTTTTGCGTAGTAGATGCTAAAGGTTTTAATCGAAACCAAACGTGGAGATATCCAGACTTACAGTCTACAAAATGTCCTGTTTTACACAGTGAAACTCTCCCTCGGCCTGTTTACGTTTCAAAAGTGATTCGCATGCCCTCAGAAACAATGATGTTGCCGAATTCACAGAAATCGAAACAGTCTACCAGTGGAAGTGAATGGGAGGGTGAAACATCTACGCCAAAGTTATTTTCTCAAAATGAACTCAGTGATTTGATACGGGATCTAAATTTATCAAAACAGGAATCAGAACTGTTAGCCTCAAGATTGCAAGAAAAAAAATTATTGGCACCAACAGTAACAATTACAACATACAGAACGCGAGAAAGTGAGCTATTACAATTTTTTAATGAAAATGAAGGACTGGTATACTGTACTGATATTGCGAAGCTGCTTTTAGACATGGGCTTGAAAGAATACAAACCTACTCAGTGGCGTCTTTTTATTGACAGCTGTAAAAGAAGTTTAAAATGCGTCTTACTGCACAATGGAAATAAATTTGCATCAATTCCAATTGCCCATTCAACAAAACTCAAAGAAGAATATGAAAATGTAAAATTAGTTTTAGAAAAAATTAAATACTCGGAGCATCAATGGCCGATCTGTGTAGATTTGAAAATGGTTAATTTTTTACTTGGTCAACAAAGTGGATACTCGAAATACCCTTGCTTCCTTTGTATGTGGGACAGTAGAGCAAAGCAACTTCATTGGGAACAAGATGTTTGGCCTGCAAGAAATTCTCTAACTGTCGGTAAAGCCAATGTAATAAGGGAACCGTTGGTGAACAGAGACAAAATCATACTTCCACCATTACATATTAAGTTAGGAATAATAAAGCAATTCGTTAAAGCTTTGGACAAGGAAGGGGATTGTTTTAAATACATTTGTCGAAAATTTCCGAAGCTTAGTATGGAAAAGTTGAAAGGTGGAATATTTGATGGTCCTCAAATACGGCAATTGATAAAAGACGCAGATTTTATTAAAGTTATGACTGTTCCGGAAAGTGAAGCTTGGGAAAGTTTTGTGTTGGTAGTCGAAAATTTCCTAGGTAACCATAAAGCACCAAATTATGAAGAAATTGTACAAAATATGCTGACAAACGTTCAGACTCTAGGAGCAAATATGAGTATCAAGTTACACTATCTCCGCAATCATTTGGATAAATTTCCAGATAATTTAGGAAATTATAGTGAGGAACAAGGAGAGCGGTTCCACCAGGATCTGAAAGTAATGGAAGAAAGATATCAGGGTCGATGGGACTGTCATATGATGGCAGATTACTGCTGGTCTTTAAAAAGAGATTGTCCCCGGAAAAATTATAAAAGAAAAGCTCTTAAAAGGCGTTTTATGGAAATATAACATGTTTTCCAAATTTTCCTCTCTATTTACTTCGATATATCATATTTTTATCCAAATAAAACTGACATTATAAATATATCTGTTATTTTGTTTATCGTTTTCCGATTTTTGTAATGTAAAATAAAAATAAGTATTTAAAAAAAAACGAAAGCAAATCTTACAAAATCATTCATAATTTCATGAATTGTGAGTATAAATATATCCAAAATCAATCTTATATCTAGGGCAACAAAACCACTGTAGACCAGTGTAATGAGTCATGCCAATAGTCAGCACGCTACATAATACTGCCTACACTACAGTGGATACAGAAGAGAGCCTACGTACATATTATAAATATTTAAAATTAAAATAAATAGCACTATTGAATAACTGAACAGATTTTTATCGTGAATATAAATTTTCGTGGTTTAGTTATATGATTACACTCTTTATAATTCATAAATCACTCAACAGAGATTAAAATATGCAAACGTAATGTTTAATTTACCAAAATAACTCTTTCTATATATGGATTATTCTCAAATTATGTAACAATATTAATAGCCTTACTCGGCAAAGAGCTTATTACGTAAGTAAAACAGTAACTTCGTTCAATTTCCAATTTATATTGTCTACGTAGATATCACCGCAATGTCTATTTCTATCGCCAAGCAGCAGTGTGCACGCACTGTTGTGTTCCGGCTTGAAGGACCAATGCCCTTAATGCCATTATGTGTAACAATAATGTCTCAGGGTGACCAGCACAGTGGACTGCCAAGCAGTAGTTTGTATTGAAAAGTTTTATATGGTGTTGCTACTGTTTATGGGTGGTCGTATTGCTAACCATAAGGCAAGTGGCATGCTTATGTCGTTAAAAGAGGTTTTTTTTCTTGTTCAAATATATTTTCTTTTCTAAAAATGTAAGAGGTATATTTTAACGAAGAAAATTGGACACAATAAAACAAATAAGTATAGACGCAACTGACCTTTATTCCCAGAATCTTACATTATTTAGAGACAATTTTGTGCCGCAACTCCACTGATAACACAAAACCATTGCAATATTAATGGCAAAACATTACCCGCATTACTGGCCTTTGGACACTATGATGACTGCTGATGGCACCAGCCCTAAAATTAAAAAAATCAAATTCCAAAACCATCCTTCAGAAGTTGGGTAAAAGAAGATAAAGGAAACATCTCGCACGTTTAGAACGAAAACGACACAATTCAAAAAGATAGAAAATTTAGTTATCGTCATAAAATTACTTAAAACGAAGTTCATTATACAATAATAGTTCAAACATAGCCATATTCAAGCAGGAAAAGGACAAGACTGTTGTATCAGTCCCATTTTTATTATATTTTTATAAATAAAGGACTAGTTTTTAGCCTAAATGGCTAAAATGACATCTCAATTTTCTATTTTTTGAATTGTGTCGTTTTCGTTCTAAAGGTGCGGTGTATTCCTGTACATTTTAAGTTATTTTACTTAGTTAAACTAGGCCTGATTGAAATAAAATTGTGCTTAAACTAGTACTAGGAATTCAAATATCTAGATAGTGTTACTGTCGAATGTCGATATGCCCACACGGCACTAGAGCATTGCTTACCAATCATAGAGTTTTATAGAAAAGAAGGTATTCAAAAAAACTTTCAAAAATAAGTATACTAAAATAATATGCACCTTATAATTATTTATTCTACCAAACATAAAATTGATTTTAATTTACCTAATATTTCCAAAGGTTTATCATAGTCCTCCGTGGTAAATATTTTCTTAGGGTATGTAGTCATCAGTTTGAAGCCGTCTTGTTGGGCGTACTCTTGTGCGTTCATTTGTAGGTACAATCTGAATACAAAACACATTAAAAATTAAAGTGGTATTTAATATTATTAAAAAATAGAAATACATGTTTTCCAAACTTGACCTTAGGTTTGAATTTCAAAGTATTTGAGTTTCAAATTCATTGAAAATTGTAACGTGTCAGGGTGGTAGAGCAGTATTTTATTAATGTAAATTTTAAGTCGTATATAAATAACCTTATTTCATATTTGTTGAAACCCACTGCCTTGGTGGCGTAGTTGTATTATGGTACGACTACAATGCCGAGGTCTCGGGTTCGATCCCTGGGTCGGGCAACGTGATATTGAGTTTTTCTATTCAGTATCAGCTCGGAGTCTGGAATTTGTGCCCGATATGGCGATAGGCTCACTCACTTTCACATCATGGGACGGAATAACGGCGAAAAGTGGATGCACTAGTTGGGCCTCTGCCTGCCCCTTCGGGGATAAAAGGCGTAGTGTGTGTGTGGGTGTGTGTTAAATCCACTGTAAATTTGTAACAGGTTTCATATCAACATAACTTAAAAGTTCTGTTATTATTATACAGTGTCATTTCAACATTGCGTTACTAAATGAAACCACATATTCAGCGTGACCTCTGCTAACATCGTGCAAAATATTATCCATGGATAACGCATACTTTCGCCAATAATCCAGATTATAGTTTTATAGTTTTTTGATCACGCTGTGTTTTAGCGCGCTTGACTTTATTCAGTGAATCACGTCACAGCTGACGATGTTATTACAAAACCTATAGGATTAAGAAGGGCAACTCACAAATTCACTTGCAATACATTCACTCACATAGCTGCAGCAGTACCGCTTGAGACGTGGAATTTGAAATAAAATAATTAAATTGCTACTAGAGCAGTCCCTACTCCCTAACTAATACGTTATAAATATCAACATGAAATAAAAAGTTGTCATGTTATTGTGTGAAAAGGAACTAATTATTTTTTAAGTGTTATGCTGTAAAGAAAAGTATTAATTCTTTAATAATAAACTTTGTTTTCGTTAATAAATAAGTTTACCTACCGAAATAGGTAGGTACTTAACAACTCGCAGTCACTATTAAAAAAGTTACAGGATTTTAATCTATTGATATCATATTTTTTGATTCCGTATGATATTTCAACGTTTATTTTAATTTTAACATCAATATTTCTGGACGTCATGCCTAAAATAGGTTTACGTAAATACTTTATACTACCAAACGCCTTATTATGCCTTCTGTACCTTCTAATCTCTAGCTACATTTTGTATCGCGTCAGAGTCGTTGATCTTGTTACTAACACATTGAAACTAACGTGCAGATACCAACATGTTGTGTCTCTTTCGCACGCCATTCAATACAAACATGCACTCAAACACGCTGTGTTGCCAGTATAAACATTTTTACCGACAAGTTTGCTAAAATGACACAGCTTTTCAAAGAATCGGATATTAGTTTATTTATCACATGGATTTCTAACACACTTAAATAAGTGTATTAAATAATACAATAACTAGGGCAATTATGCTAATGAAAAGTCTACTTAAACGAATACGCAGCAATATCTTTGTATTGTAAAAATAACATTACTTTAAGCAATAAAGCATACCAGAGCTCTAACATCATTTAATTTCAATATGCATTGTGGTACGGTTAAAATAGCATAGAACAATGTAAAACTAAAATTGCAAGATATTGCAGAATAAGGTAATAGTACCAAAGCTTGGTATCCCTGTGGGAGCACGTGTAACACGAACATCAGCTGGCGGGGCCAACGATCGCGCGCGCCAGCGGGCGCACGGCGCACTTGTCGGCATGTTCTTTGTATAGGGCTGCCATTACCTAAATTGCCGACGCCGGACAAACACGGCAAGAATCCCGGACATTTGGGCGAAATATGGGCTTATTCCCGGACATCTCTGACAGAGTACCCCAGTATCTCCGCACCGCAATAACAATCGTAATTTTTAATAGTTCCTGCCTGAGTAATAATACCTAAAACTGGCGTTATTTACTAACCACTTATAAAGTGACTCGACCAAGTGCACAAAAATCCTTCTAAATACCTATGTTTTACCTACTTACAATAATTTTGGTTATTAGTCAATTGAATATCCTGGTTATTTTAAATTAAGTTCAGCCATTACTATACGTACGTAAATGTTACTTATTCTTGACAAAAGTGTGCGTGTATTCTATGAAGTGGTAAAAATTAACGTTTTTTACCCTACTAGTAAATTACGACAATTCCAGGTAATAGCAATAAGTACAAGTGATATTTATCAAAATGTGTAACGTTTCGAAATACATCGAGATTCGCGGTCCGGGATTCGTGGACTTTATGCCTATCCCGCGCGGCCTAAAATATGGCCCCGCACTGGCTCCTCCAGGCGCATGCGCCGTGGGGCGCGGGGGCCTGCGCGCGCGTTGCCCGCCAGTCGCCCGGCAGCAACACGACGTGGCGTATGTCGATTTACGTACTGAATGTTAGGCCGATGCTCCCTATGTACTTACCGGTACCTATTGTAATTTTATTATTATATCGTTTTGTATCGATCCGAGTGACCTTGTCTCTGACATCGCTTCGGGAGACGCGAGCCATGTGTAGGTAAAAACCTATTAGTTTAGTAGTCCTTTGTCGGCTTTTATGCGCACACGATCAAATGTTCTCTAATTGTAATTATTATTCTATTGTGTTAATTTTTAAGTTTCTGTTGTGGTAAACTATGATTTACATTTACAAAGCTCGTGAATAAAGTGTTAATGTTTCCTTGAAGGTCGTTGAAATGTCTTTTGTACTTTTAGGGATTACTGAGTAAATGTTCAAAATTCCAATCTTCAAGAACCTCGTTGACACTCGTACCATAACGGTAGCATCATAGTCGGTTTCACGAAATCGATCGACGAATTTGACGGCTTGAGCGTGCGATTCTTGCTGATGTATCGTGTGATAGTTGATGGAATCTTAGGGTTGTGAGGCTTTTTGATAAGCTACGTGCGGTGTACGGACTGTGACCATTATCGAAGATGCTTCAATGATTTCAGTCTTCTAAAGGAGACATAACTGGCTCTGACAGAATCTAGTAAGTGACTGTTGTTTTGATTGACCTATGTGACCTGACACAGAAGCATAGGTAATAATAGCGACCTCATCTTTTCGGTTTGGAATAAAGCTTCTTGGTTACGATGGCGCGATGTCTTATCGTTGCGCTCCGTGTGTGCATCTCTTGTTCGCGTGTGCGTGAGCATATTATCAATGAAACACACAGACCTCAGTGACGTTGACGCTCCGACGATCTCTCGTATACTAGTAGTGGCAATAGGATGTCTAAAATTAAAAGACCTTTTTTGTTCTTTATTTTGTTTGAAAAATGTACTTCTTTATTTTACACTTATGGTTAAATTAATTAACTGCATGGTGTTTCTTTCAAATTGATTTTATCGCAGTTAAATTTATGTATTCGATTACAAAATGACCCTGTATGTTGATAACTGAAAGCCGACCCATTCACAGTACTCACAGATACAATATTACACAGTATGTAAAAAAAAATGTTTTATGTTATTAAAATTGCAGGGACAGGTACATAGAGACAATAAAACATCGCACTATATTTTTTGATTTCGTTGCTGCGTAAACAATGCGTTGTTAAGTGATATTTGTAGTCACAGAGACTACACACTCGTTACTTGTGAATGTGGTGTACATGCCAGCTTTCGCCGCTTTATACATCATATACCTTATCTAAAATGAAAACTTACCTGACTGCGGCCAACTGTTCCTTAGCACCAAACGTGTGGGCTAGGGCCTTGCCATCTGGAAGCCTTATCTGGATTCTGGCCTGGTCATAGGACACTTTGTGCGTAGGCGATGGGTTGGGGACAGGCGCAATGGGCGCCGGTGCGGGTGCCGGGGAGGCTGGCGCCGTCTGACCTGACGCCGCTAACCTGAAAGCATGATTAAAGACATTATAATGATAAATAAATAAAATTGATAACAAATAAATAAAATAAAGACTGCCTCGGTGGCATAGTAGTATTACAGTACGACTGCAAAGCTGAGGTCTCGGGTTCGATCCCCGGGTCGGGCAAAGTGGTATTGATTTTTTCTATTCAGTATCAGTCCGGAGTCTGGAATTTGTGCCCGATATGGCGATAGGCTCGCCCCCTATCACATCATGGGACGGAATGTCGGCGAAAAGTGGGTGCACTAGTTGCGTCTCTGCCTACCCCTTCGGGAATAACAGGCATCAGTATGTGTAAATAAAATCAAAAACAAATAAAAGGGCAAATGCCCTGAAAAAAATTGGCTCGACCCCTATCACATCATGGGACGCATCACGAAACACACATGGTGAAAAGTGGGTGGCCTAAAGTTGTGATGTGTGTTTAATAATCACATACTGGTGTGAATATAATGAGATGCCAATTTATAAAATAGTTTGTTTATTCCACTTTTTCTCTAATTGTCCACAACCTGCTCTGCATGACAGTAAAAGTCAGGTGAAGAATGAAAATTGATTATGTAACTGAGATGCAGGCTATTGAACAATTTGCACATGACAATAACTTCGGTAAAGCAGCCATTATGCTATGAAAATACATATTAGATACAGTACAATAATTAACATGACCACCATGTAAGCTATTTTATATTAACACAAACACAAATATTACACGTTTATCTCTGAGAAGGTAGACAGAAGGGCAACTAAGTCACAAACTAATATAAAACATAAATAATTGCAATTTCATACTTTCTAGCTTGTTTATCAGCCTCAATTTGTGCCCGGACTCTCTCTCTTGCCTTCTGATCTTCAATCTTTTCTCTTCGCCGCTGCTCAACCAACTTCTGCATCTCTTGTTCCTGTAACCTCTGACGTGCATCTTGCAGCTCTTTACCAGACTTTATTCGGATTCTTTCACGCTCCAAAGCTTCAGCCTGTGGACACCAATAAAAGAGTAACTAACCTTGGCTTATACATATCACAAAATTCTTGCTTCATCATTAGTTAGTTTTAGTTTGAGGCTTTATAGGTCCTTGCCTGAAATAAATCTCCTTTGCACTTTAAAGGATAAAAAGTAAGCCTATATGTTAAAAATTATAATCTAGGGTTTGGTCGATCTTTATACTAAATCTTATCCTAATCCATTGAAAGATATATTACGGATTTTTTGGATATCTACACAGAAATTCTGGCATAAATTCTTTACAACATTAGTTTTATAGCTGAAAATCTTACCAATATTATAAATATGAATGTTTATGAGAATTGAATTAAATGAATTTGGATGAAATTTGGCACACAGGTAGGTCCTGGATTAACACATAGGCTACTTTTTATCCCGGTAATTTGCTCCCGTGGGAGATAATGAATATTGTTAATCTGCTTTTTAAGTAGATGGCGTTTGCGTCGTATTGTGTTTTGTAGTAGGGTTAAGATTTAGCGTCTTGTAACAGGAGTTTGAGGTCAAAATAATATATGTGAACAACTGAAAAGTCTATCATGTTTTGTTGTCAAGACTCGTTATGCGTAAATTTTTACTTTTAGAAAGGCAAAGGTATTCAGCACCAAAAACCCAAAAATGGTTTTTATGACAATTAGGAAAGTGGTTGCTATTAGTAAAATCATGCTCGCTGATTATAAGTTCGACATTCTCGAACTTCGCTGGAGTACTGTTTTCGTAAAAATTGAATCACAATTTTTTTACCTCTAAATGTACGCCTAATAATTGTAAGCGTAATTTTTTTCTGGCATAGTGTACACGGTTCTAACATAACCTAACCAACTTTAGGATTTCTGTCACATGAATTATCTATTTTTGTATATTTATTGTCATAAAAACCATTTCTAAGCTGCGCGGTACTGAATACCTTCGCCTTTCTAAAAGTGAAAATTGATGCGAAACTAATTTTGACAACCAAACATTACTTTTTCAGTTGTTCGCATATTTATTTACGTATTTTAACCATATAAAAATAATTTAGAATTAGTGTAAAAAAAAAGTAACGCTCTCTGCTCGAAAATGGTTTTGCTATAAGTGAAAACAAAAACTAAACCAATTAGTGCCAGTTTTGACCTCAAACTCCTGTTACAAGACGCTTAATCGCAGCCTGTAGTAGGAATGGCTTTTCACATAGGCAAAGTCGCGAGCAACACATAGTTACTAATAATTTGTAACCTTTTCTTTTTCCTCCCTCTCCTTTCTTTTCTGTTTCATTCTCTCTTCCAACAGCGCTAATTGCGCCTTCTTTTCTTCTTCAGTCAGCGGCTTCTTTTCCTCAGTAGACTCCGAGAAGCTGCTATGATTCGTTTTAGCCGCGTGATACTCCATCTCCTCCTGATCCTTGAGTATTTTGCCGCATTCGTCACATTGGAACGACTTAGCTTCTACGGGCTCAGCGGACTCTGCGGTCGTCTCCGGCGCCGATGCTGCTGGTTCAGTGCTAGAACTGCCGCCCGCAGTCTGTCCTCCCGCCGGCTCTAGCATCGCAGGGTCATCAGAGTGTGCCAACAACCATTCCATAGCCGGCTCGACACCCTTATAATTCGTTACAGCCAGGGCTTTTTCGCTAAAAGGAATAATCATCATTATAACCTAACAAAATAGCAAAGTACATCTATCGAAGGATAAAAAAATACTCACGCTCGTTCCTTTGAAAAACCCATTTCAATTAGTGTTTGTATTTCAGCCATGGTTATTATCGTTACGAATATTTATTTCGTAAAGAATTTATCATCACTAAATATCAGCTGTTTTGAAGTTTGTATTTTTTTTAGCGGACACAGATTATGGCCTATGCACACGGCCACAGACAAAACACGGCATTTGAAGCTCACCATTCACAAACGGATTGGTCGGACCGTCCAAGTCAGGATCGTGTTGAGTTCATGGGTTCGCTCTTTGGATTAAGATTAATGATGTGGACATTCAATATGAGATCGCTAATTCGTTTCTTATATGTACTAGCTGGTAGTCTTATTCGAAAATTGTGTTTCAGCCATGCGAAGCACCCAATTTCATCAATAAATCTAATAATATTTTAGAATGAATCGACGATACTCAGAGCGGTCGATCACGATTCGTGCCGCGGCACTAATCTGAATCGTGCTTGAATGATGAGCTTAAAGTTTACACTCGACTGTCAATCATATTTTTTGTCTGTATGTTTCACTGTATATTACCAACTAACTTTTGCCCACGGCTTCGTCCGCGTTAATAAGTTTTCCGGGCTAAAAGTGCATTAAAACCTTCCCGTTGAATCACTCTATCCAACACAGTTATTTGGATAAAGATTAATATTATGACGTTGATACAACTCTTAATAAATAATGCATTAATTTCGACCAAATTTGATTACCATAAAAACGGTTCTAGTGAGTTAATCTTAAAAGATAGATATTTACTGTCGCGGACATTTTTTTAGATCATTTCAAGAGGAATAATTCTTTCGTATATAATTTTTTGGTATCTTGAACTGTTTTCGCAGCGCCCGCAATGGAAGCGCTCAAGGATGAATAATTTTCCCCATTTTTTTCACATTTTCCATTATTTCTTCGCTCCTAATTATGGAATTTATGGAATAATGCTCGGGCAAATGGCCCTCTATCATCAAGATGAAAATGTGCTTCATCGCTTAGGATAATTCTGCTCCAAAAATCAGCATCGATTTGTTGACGTTCAGTAATCCATTCATCAAGCTCTCTTCGCTGTACATGGTCATTTGGCTTCAATTGTGGTGTTAACTGAATTTTGTAAGCATGGAGACCTAGATTTTTAGTGAATATATACGCTGTAGAGACTTCTTGATATTTGCAATTCCGACCATACATTGTATGAAATTTTCGAACTGCGGCCGCCAAACTTTCATTATTTTTAAATAATTTTCAACAATAAAGACACGTTGTTCTATTGTGTAACGCTCAATTTTTACTAACCTAGTATTATAATGCTCTTTGTATTAACCTTAAACTGTCAACTGTCAATTTGTTTTTTTAGCTCTGCAGGCACTTTACTGCACAAATGACGGCAAATTCATATCTTGCGTTAATTCTGGGACACCCTATAATAGAAAGAGTTATTATTGTGATAATTTCAGGAGCCATTCAGTAGACAGAATTTATTTATTATTATTATGTTACACCAACGACACGTCACAATACAATATAATGATACTTAATATATAGGAATTTATACAATGTGAGATGCCTTTACAGGTGTATACAACATTTGAAATTTCAGAGATAATTGAAAAAGTATAAAATTATAAAATGAATTGCAAGATAAAAGTATACATACATTCAAAGTCAACATTAATAACATTAAACATTCGTACAATAACATCACAATAATTATATAACAATGATGTTCATAAATATTTAAGTTAATGCCAAAGTACAAAATAATTTAAATTTAGTTTAGTTTAGACTAAAACCTAAAACCTGAATACATGTTTTTTTGAAGTTTTTTATGTTTAGTGTGTGAAAAATGTCAATATCGCTCTTGGAAGTTGTTAATATATCATTATAAGTTTGAGTTATTCTGTTGATGGGGGCATGTTTTCCCAAATTGGTTCTACTATTAATCTGCTTGAATAGCATTGTTAAAGGGTATCTAGGCGTTCTTCGAGGAACGGCAACATTTATTAAAGCTAGGGACTCAGGGGTACTTAATCCGCCATGGACTATTTTGTGTAAAGTCAAAAGATCACCAATCTTACGTCTCTCTAAGAGCGAGTCCATCTTAAAATGCTTAAGTCTTGTATTATAATCTGCGCGATAAGGGCACTGACGGTCTCTATAAGACAAAAATCGAGTAAGGTTACGTTGAATCCGTTCTATTCTCTCGGAGTGAACTTTGTATTGGGGATTCCAAACAGGTGACACATATTCTAGCAAGTTACGGATCAGAGCGTTAAATAGAGTAATTATGGATGTAGGTTGTTTAAAATCTTTACAAGAACGTTTCAAGAAGCCAAGCATTTTCCAGGATTTAAGCATGATAATATCTATGTGTTCCACAAAATTTAATTTGGAATCGAATTGAATGCCAAGATCTCGCAATGACGAACATTCATCCAATGTCACGTTAAATATTGAATAAGAAGACGGAATTATTAATTTGTTTCTTGTAAACTTTATATGATAGCACTTTGAAGGATTTAGAGTCATTTTATTTGTATAGCACCATTTGCAGATAGCATCGAGATCAGCCTATAGTTATATATAGTTATATTTATATCGTTTATATTAGTTTGTACAGAATCATCAAATCATGATGGTGCCTGTCATAAATTGACAACTGTAACAATTAACTATATATGTAACTACTGGACATAATGAGACGTAACATAATAATATGTCTCAGGATGGCGAGTGCAGTGCAATGCCACACAGTACTTAGTAACTCAAGGTGCTGGATGGTGTTGGTACTACAGATACTTGTTATATTCTTTTTCCTGTATCATGTATTGTATTTTATATCTTGAAATGATTTTGAAAAGAGCAGCACTAGAGTTTCTTGCCCGTTCTTCTCTGGTGAGAACTGCTTTCCGAACTGCTGGTAGAGTATTGACGGAATCTAAATAATATATAATATTTTATGGGTTCGAATTATCATTTTCATTTCATTTCATTATTGTTTCGTCGATCGTATCGCTTATGATCAGGCGAACGGCATGGTCGTATCGTAATTCAAAGCAATAAAATAAAAGAATATAAGACTTGTTTGCATTCTCAAATACTTTCATAACTATTGTATCTCATCTCAGGAAATTACGTAAGCTTAATTTTATTAGATTTGATAATGTTACTTACTAAAATAATTTATATATCTGTGAAAGTAAAATCTAGGAAGACTACTAGAGCTACTCGTTACGTCGTTAAAATTTTGAGTTTTTAGTTACCTACACTGCTAGATTTTAATTGTTTGCTCGTTGTCTAATCTCAACATATTAACTATCTAATAGTTCATTTTGAAACAAAAAACGAAAATCATCCTGAGTTGATCAATCCGGCTGGATCCGCTCCGAATCTGGCCGGATCAATGGAAATCCGGTCGAATCCAGCCGGACTAAAAATGACGCCGGATTGCAATACCAAATTATATTTCTAGTGTTTGATTTGCTTCCGTAAATTGCAGATTAATTGCATGGTGTAATTTCGGGACATAACTATTTGTTTGTTGAAAAAAAAAGAAATATTTATTGAAAACTACAAAGCTGGTTAATTATTACGTACTTACGGCAGAATTCAAAGATAATAGTAATAATATATTTTAGAAGTGGGTACATAATTAATGCTTATATATTATAAAATTTGATTTGAGAATATCAGTGTTTGTTACTAAACAAAACATGTTCCCTTACAAAAAAAAAAACCTTTATATTTTCAAGGTAACACATTTTGTGTGATGTAGCAGCACTGCATATATATTGCTGCCAACATTACACCATCGGTAATATAAAATGAAACGCCCTATATTATTTATACTTCTATAATCTATAGTATCAACCAATAAAAAATAATCAAAGAATATAATCTTATTTATATAAAGGTATTGAAATCTGTTTTTAGAAATATTTTAATAAACTTTATTATCATGGCTAGTCAGAAAAGGTATAGAAGAAAAAGTATACAGAGAAGCGATCCCGGCAAAATTTTAGACTTAATAATGAGTCTGGGCGACGAATTTTGCTATCAAATACAAATAAAAATAAACACTTACGTAAGGATTTATTATTATATCTAATAATTATTGACTAGTTTTTACACATACGTAAGCTATTTTTATCGGGTATCAGCAACGTACCCAATGGCAACACTGCAATAAATTTTGCGAACGAAAACCGTTAACGGATTTGCCGTTTCAAGATGAATGAAAAGCTTTTGCCCGGAGCGTGAATGAGATTTCCCGGGATCAAAGTCCCGCTTTATATTGTCCCAGGATAAAAAGTAGTTTATGTGACATGTGTTAATCCAGGACATGATCTACCCGTGTGACAAATTTCATCGAAATCCGTTCAGTAATTTTCGTGTGAAAGGGTAACAAATTACCATACGTCTATACATCCATGCTTGCAGGGGCGGTTGCGGACGACAACTTAGACGTGAGTCGGAGGAAGCCCGCAGCCGTCCCTAATCCGCCGAAGATGGCCACCGCGGAGTTTTAGTTGGTATGCCGAGCAGTGTACATAGGTTAGGGCAGCGACTATATAACCCCTAGACTCCTAATAACAGACGATCGGCTTCGGGCTACACATCTGACAAATAGATCCAATGTAGCTTACCGTTCAAAATTTTCAAGTCAGTTGCGACCACAACTGTGAGCTGTAAATACTTCCTTGTTTGCGAATAAATAACTATTGTAATGAACCCGTACACAATAAAATGGTGTGGTATAAATAGCCATAATTCAAATTTTCAGTAAATGGCATTACATTTCACAGGTAAGTCAATAACGACACATAATCACATTTTATTTAAAATTTTACGGAGTTCATCTTAGACTGGCCATTTGGGTGTTTACGCGCCATCTTGTTATATTTGCATCTCTTTCCGACGAAAGTACTTTTTACATTTTCTATTTCGCTTTGTTTTTTAACATTAAAAGTAAGTGATACACCAAAAGGATTTGTCGATAGTTCTATCGATAATATTAAAAATAAGAGAAACTATCACCAGAATACTCAACTAATCGATTTATCTGAGGCCTATTTAATTTTAACAGGCTTCTTATTTTAAATGGTTGGTTCATTAGTAATAGTTAATTCATTTTAAAAATGATTAGGTTATATTTTTGACTAGCGGTATCAGAAATAAATGTTATTAGGATAATTTTTTATTTTGTTTGTTGATTATAACGATTGTTTTCAGTTATTTTTTGTGTTATTCCTACAATTCAGCTCAAATATTCTTGTTAATGTCGATGAGACTTACTAAGCGCCATCTGTCATTCGATAACATAAAGAGTTTCGTTAAAATATTAATATGTTTAATATAATAATATTACTATAAAATTTTATTACATAAAAGTAATATCGATAAAAAATCGTGTTTTCATTTAACTCGTCCCATCCCTAAGCCTATGTTTCCAAGGTTATATAATGCGATAAGGTGTAGGAAGAACCAATCATAATGCAGTACCCCGCTTCCTCAAACCTCAGGTAGTTGACAGAATTAATTTGAAGAGAAATATTGAACATTAGGAGTCTAGGGGTTATATAGTCGCTGGGTTAGGGACTCGGCCCGGCGGTCGCCCGACGTTTTCCATCTCTCCGGGCGGCTCAACGTCGGGTCGTAAGGCACGGTGAACCCAATATAACCGCTCAGTCGTTCCCCTTGAACACTGGGCAGTAGTAATGTCACTTTCTCCGCGTAAACAAAATAAAAAAAAATATACATCCATGCTTACAAACTATCGCGTTTATAATATTAGTTGGATAATAATCAAAATCACTCGAAGGGATTTTGGGTTTTTCGGCTCAGTACCAGTCAGGATTCCGGAGTCGAGAATCGTGTCCAGTAAATGGTTATACCTGGTCTCCTATTAAAGTACCTACATGAGGCATACCCACATAGCTGACCAAATGTGAGTGAGCTCAGAATACAGAAAAAAATAAGTCGATTGTAATACTGTAGTCTCGGGTTCGATCTCCGGGTCGGGCAAAGTGACCTTGAGTTTTTCTATTCAGTATCAGCTCGGAGTCTGGAATTTGTGCCTGATATAGCGATAGGCTCGCCCCCTATCACATCATGGGACGGAATAACGGCGAAAAGTGTGTGCACTAGTTGCACCTCTGCCTATCCCTTCGGGTATAAAAGGCGTCAGCGTATGTAATGATTTCAATGAAGAAACATTAGCAACCTGTACTTGCAGCTCCGTGAAGAATGTGAAGCGGAATTGGTGCTTCAGATTGTAGTCAACGGCGAACGTATGGAGGCATCTATAGAGGCTGTGGGCACTACCACGTTGCAAAGGAAAATCAAAATCGATGTAAGGTTTACAATCTAAAGGCCTTATTCATCAACAGTTTAACCTATTTTAACCTATTTTAGTTACCGAATGTTTTGTCTGCTTCGAACGAATTTTGAATTGAGTTTGAAGGAAAAAGACAAAACATGCTGTAACTAAAATAAGTTTGTAAACGGTTTATGAATAACGTCGTAACTCTTCAAAATTTTCATCAATATCAAACAGACGAATCGGTGGTTGCCGGTTGGTAGGTATGTAGGAAGAAAGACCATTTAGGAGAGACTCTCCCATTAAATTGTAAATTATATTACTACTTCATTTCCCTACTTCATTCCCATTCGTGAAAGTAATTCTGAGTGTTTTTATTTTAGATGTCGCCAAAACTTTGTGAAGCACTCAAAACAACTATGGACCAGTCGGATCTTTTAACGAATTTCGAACCTGATTTTCAAGCCATTGTTATGCCTGTAAGATTAAATAAAAAATATAGTACCTAACTCAAGTAGGTGTATTTAAGTTGTTGGTATCTATTTTGGATTAGTAGCAGCAAACGGCGTAAGTATTAAATTATCCTGTAGTAGGTACATATGACGGAATGCACATGTACCCGACTAATGGTTATCAAAGGTTTTATATAACACTAGCTTTTGCCCGCGACTCCGCCCGTGTGAATGAGTTTTTCCGGGATAAAAGCCCCGTTTTATGTTTTCGCAGGATAAACAGTACCCTATGTGTTAATCCGGGACATGATCTACCCGTGTACCAAATTTCATCGAAATCCGTTCAGTAGTTTTTGCGTGAAAGAGGAACAAACATCCATACATTCTTACAAACTTTCGCGCTTATGATATTAGTAGGATAGGATGAAGCGAAAACGCATTTTGTTTATATTCCAGTACCTACCCAAAGATAATATGAAGAAACGCATAGTCCTGATCCCGGTGATGGACAAGCCGTTCGCGCTGATAGTCTGTGTGGTCGCGCCGAAGATCCTAGAGGAACACGTTCCTGTTGTGGTGCATGAATGTTTTCTGTACGTTTATGTTACTAAAATATTACAATAGAATTACTATTTTTGGAATACCTTTTATAAATTTACAAATGCTAATGTCAGAGAATTGAGCTCCACACACTTGTTTAAATTATAACCTGATTTTCCCCTGGGACTGGGTTTCTCAGAAAGGATTGATATCAGGCGGGTGCTTAATCGTAAAAACTAAGACTGATACATTCTGCAACATCTGTTAAAAAAATATTATGTTGCGCATCCACAAATTATAATGGAATAAGTCATAAGACTAAGCAGAAGTGACTTGCAGAATTTACGTTTTTCATTGAAAATTAGGTGTTTCCGAGAGAAACACCTAATTTTTCTACATTTCTTCACGCGTGCGAAGCCGAGAGCTTCACTCTCGTGAAGAAGTGTTTACGGGATAAAAATTGCTTTAGTCCTTTCCTATGGTTTTAGCTTACGTACTGCGTAAAAAATTTCATCAAAATCGGTACAATATTTTAGCCGTAAAAGCGTAACAAACAGTTACTTTCACATTTATTCTCAATTACCCTTTACAGATTTTCATGGCCAACCCTGAAGAAATCTATCTCTTTTGAATACGAATGCACCTTAAAACAGAAATGTCAACAGCTTTTGCGTGTCGCGCGTAGACTATTTACCCAGGTACATAAAAATATTATGTAGGTAGGTACCTATATTGCTGCCAGTGTATGTATTATGGTATTTTTACGTATATTGCTTAAGTTATAAAATTTAGGGTAAAAATATATCTAGTTACCGAGCTATAACTGTATTCAAACTTTGTTATCAATAAAATTGAAACGCTTGAGTTTTACAGTCAGTGCCCATTTATTCATCATGCGCGGTTACTTACTAATGACGCAAACTTCAAAGCGAAATAGAAATTTTGTATCGACTTTCATCATTCTCGGTTATAGGATGTCCACTGTTTATCAATGATCATAGGCTTCCAAGTTCCATCGATGATTTTTAGACCGACAGTTGTTACTTGTTACCATAATATCTAGGGGGCGTTCAAGTATTTTGTATTTTTACCACAAGTAAGCAAAGCTCTTACCCTCTGCATAGGTATAATGTTTACAAAATCCGTTAAAATATCTTTCTAATTATTTATTTTTCATAAATTTTGGAAAAACAGTTAAATAGGTACGTTTTACTGACATAATCACTTCTCGATGTCCTCGAAAATAAGCAAAGCATAGACCCACCACCACCCTTTGGTGCTTACGTAATACTTGAACGGCCCCCTACAACAAACAGTCGATTTCAATAGCTACCTACCTATGATAAACATTTTGATTGGTTTGTAATCGCCACACAGTACTTTGTAACTCAAGGTGCTGGATGGTGTTTCTATTGTTTATGGGTGGTCGCATCGCTTACCATCAGGCGAACGGCATGCTCGTCTCGTCATTCGATGCAATAAAAAAAAGTCCCCTGGGGCCGTTGGCAAGATGCTTTATTTTTAACTAAATTATCGATAAGATATGTCAGTAGCATACATTTTTTGTTTTCTATTAGCTTTAATGCTTGTAAAAAAGCAACTTGACTGCGGCCCTTGTACCGACGGGAATGCATTACGAGAAATATGAAAGTGAAAGAAGTGTGCCAGAATCGGGCAAATTTGCAATCCATAGTAACTGCCTACTGCTTTGAGATAGAGACGTGATAATATTATATACCTATGTGTGTAGGTATGTATCGAATCGACCGTGAATCTGTGTCGAGAAAAGTACTTATTCGTATTTTTTCGTAGGTAGTATCTTTAGAGACTCTCCTGCAAATAGCGATGGACCAAGCGAAACAGATCACCAAAGCGGAGCACTGTACCGTGTTGTTGGTCGACGTTGATAAAATGGAATTGGTCGACTCCTCTTCAGCTTTTAAGGTGGTTCTATATCATTTTTCCATCTTCAAGGGATCCAATTTACACACACACACACACACACTCACGCCTGTTATCCCCGAAGGGGTAGGCAGAGGCGCAACTAGTGCACCCACTTTTCGCCGTTATTCCGTCCCATGATGTGATAGGGGGCGAGCCTATCGCCATATCGGGCACAAATTCCAGACTGCGGGCTGATACTGAATAGAAAAACTCAATATCACTTTGCCCGACCCGGGGATCGAACCCGAAACCTCAGCATTGCAGTCGTACTGTAATGCAACTACGCCAACGAGGCAGTCAATTTCATTTTGAAAAAATCGTAAAAACCAACATAAGACGCTTCCGCTGCTCGCGGCGCTTTGACAGTTTTTAAATATAAATAACGTTACGCCATCACTAATTACAAAAGTGACTGCCTCGGTGGCGTAGTGGTATTGCGTACGCATTACGAGTACGATTTGCGCGCTGAGGTCCTGGGTTCGAATCCCGGGTCGAGCCAAAAAAACATTGTGACTGGGTTTTTCCATCTTAAAATTTACTCAGTCGCAGCTCGGAGTCAGGAAGTTGGCGGTGTGATACCCCCGTGCCTCGGAAAGCACGTAAAGCCGTTGGTCCTGCGCCTGATCTCTCTCCGGTCATGTCGGATTGCCGTCTCACCGGACTATGAGAGTGAAGGAATAGCGAGTGCACCTGTGTATTGCGCACACACTTGTGCACTATAATATCTCCTGCGTACCTGGCTGATCTCCGTTGAGATTGGCCGCCGTGGCCGAAACTGGCTAGGAGGAGGAATTACAAAAGTTAGATTTTTGTTGCCGTTGCTGTATCGAGTTGTTTTCTTTATTTCGATTGTATTACCTATATTCCTTCATTCCTACAAATGACGGTACCTAACTCGAAGGAATAATTTTCTAAAACTCTTTCTCTCTAGGATGATAAAGAAAATGAGCGTCGTTTTCCTATAAACATGGGCATAGCTGGTCAAGTGATCAAGACGGGCACTCTTATTAATGCTAAGAAACCTAAAGACCATCCTCAATTCGACCCTAGCATCGATGGCATGCCAGGCGTTGACTCTAAGTTGGTATTCTATCCTACTCTTGTACGTTGATGTCCATAAAAAAGTGGAATATAACTTACTAAGCTAACTTCAAATTTACCCCAAAAGTAATCCATAAAAGTTCGCATGAGCGCTGCGATTAATTTCATTATGAAAGCTGATTAGGTAATCTCGATCATGTTCATATTTATTTCGACGGTTACTTACGTAGTTATGCTTGAAGTTCGAATGTCAATAGTTAAATGCAATATTTAGTGTTTTAGCCTTATCCTAGTCTATTATTTCAAAACTTCTGAATCAATATTATTTACCTTGTCCCAGAACCATCCTCTGCTTCCCAATAAGGGAACAGACAGGCATCATAGGCGTAGGTCAGCTGATCAACAAGATAGGAGATCCTTACTTTGACGGAATGGATGAAGAAATGGCACTCGCCTTCAGCATCTATTGTGGCGTCTGTATTATACATTCAGTTGTGTATCAGAAGATACAGGAAGCTCATATCAGGAATACTCTTGCGAATGAGCTGGTTATGTATCATATGAAGGTAAGTTCTGTTGACAAATATGCAGGGGTAATAAGTCATTTGTGAAAGAAAAAGAAGAAGCCGCTGATCTATAAATATTCGTTTTCATTCTGACTGTTTTTGGACTGAAAGTTCTTGATAGCTCCTGTACCCATGATACAAGAGCTAGGCGTTACTCAGTCTCTGCTAACCTATTGTCAAGAAACAATTTCTAATATTTATGGGCAATAAGTTGGCAGCGTCTATTCGGAGCCTTATTTTAATGGTGGACCAAGATGTTGCCATGACTGTTGGGTATATGTCACGTAAGTTCTATCACGTAAGCAGAATGGTTGAAAATGCGAATCGACGTTTATAAGCATAACTACTTATAATCAAGTTTAGCAGCAGGAATTGCCTAAAGTACCTATAAAATCGCGTTGTAGGTGGGTGATGCGGAAGTAGTGCGAATGTTGGAGTGTTCAGGATTTCACAACCACCCTCACGTGACCAGTCTTCACTTCAACCCGAGAGCTCTGCCTTTACGGGAGCTACCGTGTTATGCGATGAAGATGTTCTGTGACTTAGGTTTTGAAACTAAGTAAGTAGGTATCTGTATTAGTTTTAAATGTTTATAGTAACTTATACTCTTGCCTTTTCTTGTGGCAGATAAAAGAAAGGCCGGTAAAATATGGGATATTTTTGTAAGAAGGACAGAGGAGCACATTGTCTCTCTCTGGTTGACATTATATTCTTAGTTTATTAGTCGTCTTTTAGGGTGACATCCGTGCTAACTGGCAGCCACCACGCAGTAGCGTAGCTATAGCGTTGCATGATAGTAAAATGCCACGGGAGTCCACGAACGCCCACGAACCCCGACTTAGAGGGCCCAGGACAGTTTGGAGAATCCTAAAACAAAAGTTCGCCGGATCTTCCACTGCTGAGAGCCCCCATTCGAAAAATTGGCACGAGCTTACACGGGTGTAGTTATGCCGCTGGCTCCATCATTTTAATTCATAATGAGACTTAACATCTTATGTCTCATGATGACGAGCGCAGTGGAATGCCACACAGTACTTTATAACTCAAGGTGCTGGATGGTGTTTCGACTGTTTATTGCTGGTCATATCGCTTACCATCAGGTGAACAGCATGCTCGTCTCGTCATTTTATGTCATACAAAAAAATCGGTGCACCGTAACATCACGTATAATAAAGTCAGAGGCGTAGCGTAGTGTTTTGCCGTCCGGAGCGGACCCAAAATTTGCCGGCTCTAGGTACCATAGAAAAGGTCATTTTTGAAAGGTTTTATTTTACGCATTTTGTCACCCTTAAATGTGATGCCTGGGGTGAACCGAAAACACCCTATTGAGTAAAGTCCATTCCTTATCGACCAGATACAAAATTAAGCAACATAAGTTGGCCCGTTTCATCCTGTACGTGAAGAAGGGCTACCGCGACGTGCCGTACCACAGCTGGACGCACGCGTTCAACGTCGCGCAGTGGGCGTACGCCGCTCTCACCAACTACAAACTCATACAACAGGGATATTTCAAGTAATCTTATTATTTTTAAATTGGTATATAGAGGCCAACAATTTTGTCTACATCATACTAGGGGCGGTATTAATCTCAAGTTTGGGATGTAACTCAAACTTGAGATTGATTTATTAGTACCGCCCTAGACCATCTCTCGCGACGCTGCGACGAAGATAACTAGTTTTGGAGCTTTTGCAATTAATAAATCTTAACGCCTAAGATATCCTCCCCTTGACAATTCAAATTTATTTGTTAACTACTCACCATGACACCATTACCTACATTTAAGTTACAATCCAACCAATTTTAATAAATAAATAGAAACATAGTAAGTGTAATTTAAATACTGAATGTGTGTACTGTACTACTAAAACGCAGGTGTGTGCGTTCACGTGCAAAAGATCCCCGTTTTCTCCTCTCCCCGATCTTCAGGGTGTTTCACTCTTAATGCGGAATGACCTGAATATCCTTGGTATGGATATCCGCTGTGATCTGAATCCAGGGAATCACATCGAAGGCGTTAGGGTCATTCAGCTCAAAAGTACGCACTTTTTTTTCTATCGTCTACACACTCAAAAATATAGGGTCCTGATAAAAGTTTTAACACTTTATTTAAAGGAAATTTATTCTACTTTCATTATTTAATGAGTTTTTGTACATTGCTTCATCAGTTTTTTTGCAGTACATGTTTAAGTGCAGCGGGAGAAATTCGTACTCTTGACCCGTCATTTGGGTAAAACTACGCAGAGAAGCGGTTAATAGTTCGCATACTGGGTAAGCTTCGCACGCAGGTAAACTACAGGCATATAATTACAAATTGTATAAGTACACATGGAATCATATGGAATATGTTTTTAAACTTCCTTTATTCTTGGTACAAATATTGTAAAAATAAAAATTAAATGTATACCTATTGTAGGCACCAGGAACATAATTAATTAGGCTGTATTTATAACAAACTTTAGTTATTTTTGTAATTTAATGATCACTGTAATTTTAGGAACGCTTGATGTTACTTTTCATTGTAATGACGTTATAACAGCGTGCGTACTTTTAATCCCGTACTCTTACCCAACAGGGAATATTTTAAACAATCACACGTCAGTTGAGATGCAGTTATTTTTTAGGACAAGATTAATAGCTAAAATAAATACTATAATAATCGAGTAAACTGAACATAATCAACGGTCTTTTGTAAACTGATGCACCGTCTATCCATACACTTTTCCCAGCACAAAATAGTTGATAACTAATCAACAAAATCACGTTGATCGCCGTTTTTCGCTAAACAAGTGAGGCTTGGTAAAATAACTTGTGGGCTCTGATATCATCCCTGACGCACCCCTAATTTTGCCGAAAAAGTGTCTGAGCCCCCTCAATAGGTTCCGAGATATTGACCATGCGAAATTTTACCCACTGCGTGCTGTTACCCCGAATGACCCTATATCTCCCACATCACGCAGGGTTGGAATTCTGAACAAGGTGCGTCGGTTCTTCACGCCCTGTCAAATCTTCCGCTTGTATAAAGCACAGGTACGGCCGGGTATGGAATACTGTTCGCACCTCTGGGACGGTTCCGCCCAATACTTGCTCGATGCCTTGGATGGATTGCAGCGGCGGGCCATCCGCATTGTGGATGATGCAGACGTAACGAGCTACTTGGAGTCGCTACAATTGCGGAGGGATGTCGCTTCTCTAAGCGTGTTCTACCGTCTGTATCATGGCGAATGCTCTGAAGAGTTGTTTAATCTGATCCCCTCCTCTCCTTTCCTCAGCAGAACCACGCGTGCCGGCATCCGAAGCCACAGCTTGATGGTTAAAACCATCTCGGCCCGAACCAATAGGTTCGCCAATTCTTTTATTTGCCGCACCATCAAGCTTTGGAATAGTTTACCGGCGCACGTGTTCCCTCCTTCCTATAATCCTGGGTCCTTCCGCCGTAGCGTGAAGAAGCAGCTCAGTAGGCCGGCATGATTGTGTCGAATGGCATGAGATAACTATCTGCTAACTTAAGGCTGATTTCAACGCTTACTGAAAAACACTTTGTCACATAAATGTATAAGCAAACCAAATACTAAAATTATTCTACTCAATGCTCCTAGAGTGGCGCTTTAGTATTTGGTCGGCTGTTATCAGCAAGCAGTGAAATCAGCCATTAATATCTTTAACAGTGACTTGCAAGGGTTCATGTATTTGGTGGCCGGCTTGATGCATGACTTGGACCATCGTGGAACCACAAACAGCTTCCACATTCACGGACGTGAGCAACCAGATTCACTATAACAGTTTATAATTGAATTTAGTCATACCTAATGACCCCGCGAAAGTAGGAGCATGGTTCATGAAGCAATTTGGGGCAAGTAAGATTTTACTGGAGGTAGGTCTCTCATATGTAGGTAAAGTCCGTCTGGGTGGGTACCACCGCAGTGTCTATTTCTATTTTCTAGCGCCAAACAGCAGTGTGCATGTACAGTAGTGTTTCGGTTTGAAGGACATTGTAGCCAGTGTAACTACTGGATATTATAAGACTTAACATCTTATGTCTCAGGATGACGAGTGAAATGGAATACCACACAGTACTTTCTAACCCAAGGTGCTGGGTGGTGTTGCTACTGTTTATGGGCGGTCGTATCGCTTACCATCAGGCGAACGGCATGCTCGCCTCACCATTCAATGTTATAAAAAAATAAGTACTCACTATACTTGTTTGCCTACTGTAGGTATTGTTTTTTTTATTGCACTCATTTTTTCGCAGGCTGAAGGGCGCCTGGCCGATGCCGGGCGCCTAGGCAGTTGCCTAATTTACTTTTAGGCTAATCCGGCCCTGAACTTTGTACTATCTAATTACACGCTAATCTGGTAAAAGCGAGCCGAAGGGTCATGGATAACGCTATTTTCAATATGTATCCTCAAAGGGAAAGCTAACGTCCTACATTATGGTTTTAAATCCTCCATTCCTTTAGTAAACTATATACCTTTAAATTTGAACTAGCAATTTTGGATATTGAAGTGACTTGTAACTTGTAAGATCCGTTGAATTGTATTCGTGAAGAACCAACCAATTGCAATCAATTTGGAATCAGAAACGACCCTAGCCGCGTTATACTCGAGTGAGGGGAGCGTGATGGAGCGCCATCACCTCGCGCAAGCGATGTGCATCCTCAACACTGAGGGCTGCGACATCCTGGAAGCGTTGCCGCGGAGGGAATACGACAGGGCGATCATGCTGCTCAGGGATTACATACTGGCTTCCGATTTGGCCAATTATTTCAAGTTAGTGAA
The DNA here is from genome assembly GCA_949316025.1 of Lapara coniferarum. Lineage (NCBI taxonomy): Eukaryota > Metazoa > Arthropoda > Insecta > Lepidoptera > Sphingidae > Lapara > Lapara coniferarum. The sequence goes on from OX438922.1 coordinate 15,449,627, forward strand.
GTTTTTAACGTTGATAGATAGGTACATTCTATAGCCGTGTAGAGTCCAGAATAATGATAATATTGTTATGTTGTAATTTGAGTTTACGTAAATTTAATTACTTTCTACAGCGATGTTTACACTAATAATGATGTTATGTCTATTTGAGATTAGGATTTAAATTTAATTAATAAGGTTCTAAACATCGCCGATGGGGTCGAGCCCCAATTATTTATATGCCTAACATCCTAGTATGGACACCATGCGCCTGTGAGGTGGGGTGACCCGGCTCTCCCTTTCCCTTAGATACGCCAATGTTTCTAAGGGCCGTATTAATAATTCAATCTCAAGTTTGAGTTATATCTCAAGTAGACACAATGTATTGGACTCTTCATACATTATGTCTACATGAGATGTAACTCAAACTTGAGATTGATTTATTAATACCGCCCTAATAGTATTCTTCGCGTAAGAATTTTTATAAGCATCAATTCGACCGAATTCAAAGACCAGGAAAATTTGTTTTCGTGAGTAATTTCCTAATATTATTTACATATTTAATTCCGTTGGTTTCATTCAGGAACTTGAATGAGTTCCAGTCGATATCACAAGATTACCAGAAAGGCAATCGAACACATGGCGCGTGTCTCCAGGCGCTGCTCATGAACGCCGCAGACCTCAGCGACCAGCTCAAGGACTGGAACAGCGTCAAGAAGACCGCAGTTAGTTCTTTTAATCGTCACCTGTATAGTTCCTATGGATGCACAAAGAATATGGTAGATTCATGACGATTCAAAAGAGCTTGTGAAAGACTATTTGAATAAAGTTTTGACTTTAAACTTCAGTGTTTTGTTTTTGCTTTTTAAGTGATATCTAGTAAGTTTTTAGTAGAACAAGTTACATGAAACTTGGAATGAATATTATGTAGTATAGAAATTAATCAAATATCTTGATCAATATTATGTAGATCAATCCCAAAAATAAATCCAAATAAGTAGCTACGACATCAATCAATCAATCAGCCTGTCGCCGTTCACTGCTTAACGTAGGCCTCAAGTGAGCGCCAGCCATCTCGGTCTTGAGCATCTTACGACCTACGACTTACGAGCATAAAAATCAATGTTTATTTTGATTGGTCTGTATCAACAATCGATCCTATGGATAAAAATCGTTTCCCGTTAACCATCAGTTTGTATTACCAGGCGGCGGTGTTAACGGAGTTTTTCAAGCAAGGTGACGTGGAGAAAAGTCGCGGAGACCTTCCACTGCTCATGATGGACCGGGACAAGTGCTTCATACCAGAACTGGAGATACAGTTCCTGCAGATGACCTGCGTTCCCCTTTTTGAGTTAGTATTTTTGTATAACAGGGACATAATATTGATCTATAATGCTTGTTGAACTGACACTTTGCCAAAATTGCTATCGTCTTCTGGCTGTCAGTACTTCCAAGTTCCAAGACAAAGAGCCGTCTTAACTGTCATTAGCAAGTGCTAAATATATTGACTTTTATAGTATCTTTGATTAAGTAATTAATAACGTCTTTTCCAGAACTCTAGGAAAGATTATTCCAAAAGCAGCACCTTGTGTGAAAATCATAGAGAATCACATCGAGAGATGGGACGCTGCTAAACCAGTTTTTGCTGAAGTATGTTAAAATTAAAACTGTTGGTGTTTTTGTGTCATTTTAAACTAGAATTCAATAAGGTAACAAATCCAAGGCAAGCTACGAATGCCTAGCTGTATTTATGGGCACGTGGAAGGATTTTTCCCGGCTTGAAGGACATTGTACCTAATCAGTATTAGAGGGTATTTTGAGACTATCTCTGCGTCAGTGTGACGAGCGCAGTGTTTTGTAATTCAAAGTACTGTGTCCTGTATCTACTGACTGTAGAAACTTTCACTTGGTGAGTCAGAACGATTCCGATGCTCAACAGCGGAATAAGCGAATCAACAAAAAAAAAACAACACACACACACATCAATCTCAGAAGGGGTAGGCAGATGTGTAAACTGCAACTACGGCACTCACTTTTCGCCTTGTGTGTTCCGTCCTAAGAAGTGATAATGAGTACAATGCCATATCCGGCCGAATAGTGACCACCTCACATATGGTATTAAATCAATCGCTTGACAATCGACTCTATCTGGAACCCTCTCCGTTTACCATCAGATGGAGTTAGGCCACTTTGCCGTCCGCATAAAAACTATCAATAATATTAATTGTATGTTAATTAAAACCATTAAAATTTAAACATGCATATAAATATTTAATAGTATAGTTTCACCCTCTCTTCAAATTTTGCCGTGCCCGACAGGGTCCACGATTGTCACGTATGTATTCGATTGTACCATCTTTATGTATAAACAATTGTGGAGTGCAATAAACTTTGAATTTGAATCTATGAATAGGGCCGTAAGTATTTATCGTTCTGGAAGTAGATATGTCAAACAAACTTTATTCTAGTTGGTCCATTTTCGCTATCGATCCAGAGGTAGCGATAAGGATCGCTCATTGATATTGCCCGTGAGAAGCATAACATCTTGATTTACACACAGATTAATTCACTTATGTAATAGGTACCAGCAACTGCAGGCTTGGCCATTTTATTGAGTCCAGAGTTAGATAATCTCATAGAGTTGAACCTCAAGGAGAAAGAACGAATGCGTTTGGAGGAAGAAGTCAACGAGGAAGCGACTTAGGACCTTACTAATAATGTATACGTCTCTCATAATTATATATTTTGCCTCACTTCCTCTGACGGTAAATGTCATTCAACATAGTAAGACAAAACACTGAATGACTATAACAGACGTACAGGTCCGTACCTAGACTTGAATTTAAGGTAGGGCAGCTGTGGTTACAGGTATGGTGGAAGTAAAAATGTTACTTGATCAGGGGGCTTAGTGTGAAAAAAAAGCACGATGCGTCTCCGCTTCGTTTTATTGTGGTTGGTTGAGAGACTGACGTATCGGTATTTTGATGTTTGATTGATCGAGAGACCGATACGTCAGTCTCTCAACCAATCACAATAAAACGAAGCGGAGATGCATCGTGTTTTTTTTCACACTCTAAACCCCTTCTGGGCAATCAATTTTGTTTTTCTTGACTTGTAAACATGACGTGTGAGATTAATACTTATGTAATTGTTTGGTAAATCCGTCGATTCATTTTTTCCGTCATAATCTGCTTTACAGTCCATTGCGTATTATTAGTTTGTTATCAAGGTAGGGCATTGCCCCACAATGCTCCCCCTTCGCTACGGCCCTGGAGACGTATACCAGGTTTATTAGTAAGGCGGCGAGAATATAATAAATTTGTAAAAAGATTTGAATTTATTGAATTGTGGTCAAATTATAGTTGTGGTATTAGCGACTTCTAAATGTTTTGAATAGGTACAATGTAATTTGTTATGTTCGGATATTTATCTAAATTATTTGTTTATAAATAAAAATGAAAACAACAGTATTGATTAATGTTTTATTTCCCATACAAATAGTAAAAGGAATTGGTCTCGTGGACCAAATGATTATCACATAGCTAACCTATCACAGTACGGAATCATTTGTGTCTCTTTGGTGCGTGTATCAAAATTATTTAACTTTACTGTCTAAAAAACTTCTCAAAATGTATTTTTATATAATACTATACTTACTATTGTAGCTTATTCTTTAACAATATTGCTGTAGTATTAATTTAAATGCGATACGTTTTGTTGCCTTTATGTTGGCTTACTCAGCCATTCAATTATTTAGAAAAAATGAGACAAATCATAAAATAAGCTTAATTTATACTAGTAGTACCTACATATTTTTGTTATACAAAAATATATTATTAAATTACAGAATAAATAATTATAATTGTATCAAGATATTCACCTAAAACACATATCAATAATAAAATTTAAACAAAACAATATTTCACTAACCAAAATTTTAAGAGAAATTACACAGAAATATCATGACAAAATCTCAATAAAAAGCTTTGAACAACCAGAAAGTATGAAATGGAAAGAAACGTGATTGTATGATTTATATAGCGCGCCTACTTTGAAACGTCCTAGACATCAATAATATTTGTTACTCTTACTTTTTCCCTGATGGCTACCCTCGTTAACAGTGTTATATCATAGGGCTGCAAAACATTATCATTATAAATATGTAACACGAAGTATACGGAATATAACAAGTACTTACATATAAAATAAAAAGTCTCCCAGCCGCGTCTGTCTGTCTGGATGCGATAAACTCAAAAACTAACGAACGGATTTTGATTTTTGGTTAGAAGATAGTTTGAGATTCAGGGCAGGTTTTAGGCTACTTTTCATCGCGGAAAAATACAAAGCGGGACTTTTACCCCGGAAAATCGTTACACGTGCGGAGCCGTCACGGTCAAACCACTGACTGAATCGATTTCGATGAAATTTGGCTACTTTTATCTCCAAAAATTATAAACCAGAAATTTTACGCTGGAAAAGCTTTTTGCTTGGTTAAAACCGCCAGCAATTTTGCTATGGAGATAGTTTGAGGCCCTGGGAAGGACATAGGCTACTTTTATCCCGGAATAACATACCGAGATTTTCTTTCTGGGAAAGTATACAGCGGGACTTTTATCCCAGAAAATAAAGCGCGCTAAAAGAGTAGGAAAAAATGAAAGCGTATTATGTTCTGAACGGAGGCAAAGCTGGGACGTGCCGCTAGTAAAATATAATTGTAGTGCTACAAAAATAAATTATCCTAACAAACCATTCTCTTTCGGTTGCAGGAGTTCTTCAACAAATTCTTTCACCATTTCTTTTAATTTTTCCTTCATTTCTAATTGTTCCCTGTAAAAATAAAATGATATGTAAAACAACCTGTAGCATAAGGCTATTTCCAAAACTATAGTGAGTGATATCTAAAAGATGAAAAAAGTCCCGCGTATAAGGTTTTGATAGTAAAAATAAGCTACATCCACGGTAACTATTCCATACCATGTATTATATACTGCCCACTGCTGAGCACGGGCCTCCTATACAACTGAGACGGGTTAAGACCTTAGTCCACCACGCGGGCCTAGTGTGGGTTGGCAGACTTCACATACCTACAAAATTCAGAGAACTCCTTAGGTATGCAGATTTCCTCACGATGTTTTCCTTCACCGTTAAAGCGAGCGATAATTTACAGAGAATACATACATAAATTTTTAGAAAAGTCAGAGGTGTGTGCCCTTGGGTTTTGAACCTGCGGACATTTGTCTCGGCAGTCCGTTCCACTCCCAACTAGGCTATCGTAACTATTCAGTGGCTAAGAAATATGAAAGTCGGGGTGTTACTGTTGGCATCGTGGTGCTATCGGGTGGTGTCGGGGTGATATCTGGTGGTGTCGGGGTATTCTCTGGTGGTATCGGGTTGTAATCTGGTGGTATCACACTGTACTCTCGTTTTATCAGCGTGTTATGTTGTTGTCGTGTTTACTGGTGGTGTCATGGCGTTAGGTACTGGTGTCGTGGTTTTATCTGGTGGTGTCGGTGTGTTATCTGGCGGTGTCAGAGTGATAGCTGGTGGTGTCGGTATGTTATCTGGTGATGTCGGAGTGATATTTGGTAGTGGCGGGGTGTTATCTGGTTGCTTCGGGGTGATATCTGGTGGATTCGGGGTGATATCTGTTGGTGGCGGGATGTTATCTGGTGGTGTCAGAGTGATATCTGGTCGTGGCGGGGTGTTATCTGGTGGTGTCGGAGTGATATTTGGTGGTGGCGGGGTGTTATCTGGTGGTGTCGGAGTGACATTTGGTGGTGGTGGGGTGTTATCTGTTGGTGGTGGTGATACCTGTTGGTGTGGGCGCTGCAGACGAGTTCGCTGTAGTACTTGAGCTTGGGCTCGGTGCCGCTGGTGCGGATCGTGAGCGCGAGTCCATCCCCTGTGCGTAGCAGTATCATCTCTCCGCTGGTGTACTCCTGGTCCAACCCGGTGCCGAGCACGACTAACAGACATTCATAACATACTTTTCAGAGAATTTTGGTAAATTATGTTATATTGAATTATATTTTTTGTATCAAGGATAAGTCAAGAGATGTTTATGGACAGTAAAGCTCGTCATCAGATGAGCAAATACCATTCAGGTATATAAAAATGGCTCCTAGAATGGCAAAGAAGAAAGGAAGATTAACATAAGAATTCGTGATTCGGCACCACTTACTCAGATGCGGTCCGCCGTTAACCTCCTCCGGTATCTTCACTCCAGCAGTGAAGTCGTTTATAAACACGATTTCATGTGAACCCACTTGCCGCGGATACTGTACACAAAAAAAAAATGTTTTATTTCATGCAAGTTCCTGGCAGCGTACAAGATTTCGAATCGAAGAGCACATTAACAGGAGACGAAGATATTCATCAAATAAATTATGACCTACCTGAATGAAAAAGTGAAAATAGTTATAATGAACAAAAAAAAAAAACTATCTCACTATTGGAATATCTGCAATAAATATAATAACCCAAAAGTGGAGATAAATAGTATGATGTTTAGATAAATGTAGGAGTGTAAAGATATTTAGTGAAACGGAATGTAAGTAGTGTGTGTGAAAGAGACGGAGTGTGTAAAGAGGGAAGAGCATTAACACGTATTTTTTTCTTAGTAGTAATTAAATAATATTTCAGGGGGCTTAGAATGTGAAAAAAAACATGATGCGTCTCCGCTTCGTTTTATTGTGATTGGTTGAGAGACTGACGTATCGGTCTCTCGATCACAAACATCAAAATCCCGATACGTCAGTCTCTCAACCCATCACAATAAAACGAAGCGGAGACGCATCGTGTTTTTTTTTTCACATTCTAGGCCCTCTGTTTGGTTTGAAGTAAATTAATATGCATTAGGTTGGTGTTTGTTCATTCCACGAGTCCACATAAATTTATTTATATAATATGGTTCAATGCTATTGTAATACCTCTCCGGGTCCATGGTAGTTCCTTATCCGCCTGAATATCTTCTGTATGATGGCCTGGTCGTGGCAGATGTAGTAAGAGTTGTGTGACACGTGGTACCCAAACTCCGCGTACAACGCTTGCAGTTGTTTCTGCATGGACGAGCCGTTTGCGTACAGATACGACACTAGTGAGGCAACCTGTTTAGTGATTGTTGTTAGTTAAAATTACATACATAAAACAAGGGGTAGGCAGAAGCCTAACTGGTGCACACACGTTTCGCCGTGCGTATTCCGTACCATGATGTGATTGGGGACGAGCCTATCGCCATATCGATAACAAATTCTATACTAAATAGTAAAACCCAATACCACTTTGCCCGACCCGGAGATCGAACCCGAGACCTCAGCTTTGCAGTCGTACTGTAATACAATTACGCCACTGAGGCAGTCTGGGTAGTCAAGGCACTGTAGTATATATGTCAAATGTGGGTAAGAATCACGGAACGTGACAGTTATCAGTTTTGCATTAAACATGGTACGTAACGGTCGAGGTTGTTTCATTGTGCATTATTACCGTATCTGCAGCGGCCCTTACGCCGGAAATATTACTCACATAATATCACATGAGACTGCCTCGGTGGCGTAGTTGTATTACAGTACGACTTCAAAGCTGAGGTCTCGGGTTCGATACCCGGGTCAGGCAAAGTGATATTGAGTTTTTCTATACAGTATCAGCTCGGAGTCTGGAATTTGTGCCCGATATGGCGATAGGCTCGCCCCCTATCACATCATGGGACGGAATAATGGCGAAAAGTGGGCTCTGCCTACCCCTTCGGGGATAACAGGCGTGAGTGTATATGTATGTATGTATTACTCACATGCACGGCGGCGGAGACTCCGTCCTTGTCTGGGACCCTCGCGCTGCACATGTACCCGATGGCCTCCTCGAACGCGAACACCGCCGTCTTGTTCTGTTGAGACAGCAGGAGGGTCGTGTTACCTGAAGGGAGGTATAATCTGTGATAATGAACACCATACAAGGCTTACCTGAGGAATTATTTATAAATGCCGACAACCGAGACGGGCAGTCATCTTACTTTTGATCGATTGCCATAATTTTAACACGGTACAAAATAATTTTCCTGCGCCAGAATATAAATAAGGAAAATAGGTTTTAATATGGATCCAGAAATAGCTCAATTGGCAGAGCAACGGCACGGTACGCTGGAGGTCGTGGGTTCAAATCCTACTTTCGACTGTTTCTTTTTCAATGTTCCTATAAAAATATAAAAACATCCAGGCACTACATGGTCATTAACATGTATAAAAATCATAATATAGCATACTAGCTTTTGCCCGCGGCTCCGCCTGCATTAAAACGTTTTTCCGGGATAAAAGTCCCAGTTTATATTTTCCCGGGATAAAAAGTAGCCTATGTGTTAATCCAGGACATGATCTACCCGTGTGCCAAATTTCATCGAAATCCGTTCAGAAGTTTTTGCGTGAAAGAGGAACAAACATCCTTACATCCATACATCCAAACATCCATACATCCATACATTCTTACAAACTTTCGCCTTTATAATATTAGTAGGATTAATATGGAGACAATAAATATCTCAAACATATACTTTTTAAAGTTCAATGGTATCATAAAATTTGCAAATTGAATTCCTACCCATCCACTTAAATCCAGTCAAAGTCTCGACGAACTGTCCCTTCCCTTCTACAATAGCGCGCAGCATCTTGGAGCTGACGATGCTGGAGATCACGTACACGTTGTCTGGAGACGCGTCGGGCGACCGTTTGTAATACTGCTGCAGCAGCCACCAGCCCAGCAACGCTCCCATCTCGTTACCAGTGAAGATCTTCCAGGAGACAGCGCTGGAAATTAGGGAGTGGATACATTTCTCTGTTTGGCAAAGAAAGGGGTGTGGTTGACTGCTGACCTTCAAAATTAAAGGGACTTAACGAAAAAAGCGCGTAAAAAGCGGATTGGTTTAAAAAAAAAGTTTATATATATATTTGCTGAGTTAGGTAAGAGCACTAAAATTTCACCAAGCTTACATCCGTTCCATTATATATGACAGATCAAAGCTATCGCTACATGTGAGGTTATTGTACGAAGATTTTTTTTACCAAACTAACAAGTAGATACCAGTGGAATGCAACACAGTATTTTGTAACTCGAGGTGCTGGGGGCTTAGATTGTGAAATAAAAAACACGATGCGTCTCCGCTTCGTTTTATTGTGATTGGTTGAGAGACTGACGTATCGGTATTTTGATGTTTGTGATCGAGAGACCGATACGTCAGTCTCTCAACCAATCAAAATAAAACGAAGCAGAGACGCATCGTTTTTTTTCACATTCTAAGCCCCTTGGATGATTTTGCTACTACTGTTCATGGGTGGTCGTATCGCTTACCATTAGACGAATGGCATGCTCGTCTCATCATTCAATGAAATAAAAAAAAATCTACAATACCAACGCATATTAACTATAACATTCTCGTAATAAGATAGTGCATACTTTTGGTCATACTCGGCGACGGCTAGCCTGTCAGCGTCAGGATCGTTAACAAGCACGAGCCTGACGCCGTGCTCCTCCGCCAGCCTCATGCTCAGCTCCAGGCACTGCAGCTCCTCAGGGTTGGGGAACGTCACCGTGGGGAAGTCCGGGTCTGGCATTTGTTGCTGCTTCACGCTTATCGGTTTCTGGAATGGAAGACAGCGGAGGGAGACATTATTTTTACGTAAGTGTACATGTTGCATTAGGTCTCATGCCGACTATAGTCCGTCCAACCATTTATTTAATTTTTGACAGTTCGTTTTTTAATCAATTGGGGATGTACCAATGCGTTGCCGATTCGATTTCTTGTAACATTCGATTTAATTTATAAAGTAGTTTTGATCGATTAAAAACATTGAAATGTTATTTTTGCTCAACATTTTGTATTGTTTTATAAACATGCCTAAGCATTTAAATGTATATATTTTCTGTATATAAATGTATTCGGTAGGTATATATTCTATATCCAATATCATTTTGTCAATATTTAACTTTAATAGTTAAATTTATCGGTTATTAAATGCTTAAGCATTTATATAAAGAAATTATTTTATTTACACTATCACATTTTACTTTTCAACGTAAAAGTTTCGAATTATCTTTGTTACGCAATCAGTGGACTGAACGAATATCGATTGATAATTAATATCGAAGCTGAACAGCAAGTCACTACACTATGGAAAAGAAAAAATAGCGTCCATAAAGTAGTCAATTATTTTGTTTTCCATTCCTTGTCAATAATTATAAAATTACATAGGTGTGTATATGTTAAAAGTTAAATAAACGGTTGGACGGAGTATACTACATATTATAGAGCCGAAGCACGCCAAATCATAGTAAATATACTTGCAACAGGCTTTGATTTGGCAAGCTCAATCATCGTTAGTTTTGATACTTTAAAAATGTGACTTTTATTGACTGTATTATAAAACTCATTTATAAACCGACATCTTACCTTCAAACCAGCCGCTTCAAAGGCTTTGACAACGTACTCATATCCCACTCCGTGCATGGCGCTGTACACCGTGTCTATCGCAGCTGTTTTGTTGTTTTCCACCACATCAGGGTGAAGACTGTCGCGAATGTACTCCATGTACTTAGACATCACTTCATCGTGGCAATCTTTTACTAAATCGTGCGAGCGTATCTCTGAGATATCCCAGTGTTCGTCTGGTATACTGAAAACGGAAAACATGAGATTATTTTGTTCATTTTTTTTTATTTTGAAGAATTTTTATTATTTTATTTTCTGATTTTAGTATCCCTTAGTCTCCTATTTCCACCCGCTCTTATCCTACTTATCTAATGTCTAAAAGTACTTTACACGTTTTAAGCATAATGGAAAAGAATTTAGCTTATTTTTTACACCCAGCAGGCTTGATATCGACCCTATAAATTCAGTTCCGAGAATACTTTTTAGTAAGGCCATAATATTTCACGTCCTGGGATTCGAATGCAGGACCTCTCGAATCACAGCCCATATACGCCGCTACTAACCAAGGAGGCTAGGTTCCTTTAGTAAATTCCCTAAATCCCATGGAATTATACATGAGCGACAATAGTGTTCAGGGTATTATTTCCCTATTTACTTATCATAAAAACAATTGAGGCAATCACGTTATTATATTTATAGGTACCACAAATAACAGTTTCCTCATACGTGGGTCTCCGAGACTCATTACAATTGTTTCCAGATACTTTACTAGGCAGTATCTCTATGACAACAGCTAAATACCAACTTAATGTCTTAATTCGTTATATTGTGTGTTATTATTGAACATTATGTGACTTAAAAACTAATCTACGATTACAAGCGCTGTGCATCACCACGCAATCCTTTGTACATCTTTCGGGTACCGACAACTACTCTTCAGCAGCTCTGTTACCATCATTCGAACGGCTTAATTATCTCCTCATTCAGTAATAAAGGTTACCAAGTATTTTTTTTAACTGGTGGTAGCTCTCTCGTATGCGAGGAGCTATTTGTTCCGGTTTGAAGGACAAAATGTCCGGCCAGCATAATTACTAGGTATTATGAGAAACATCCTATGTCTCAGGTTGACGAACGCTATAAAGTGTCATGCAGTAAGTACTGTTTCAAAGTTCTATGCGGCGCTGCTACTGTTTATGGGCTATCGTATCGCTTACCGTTAGACGACCATATAACTACAATAAAAAAAATAACTAATAAAATCAATTTACTCACTCCAAACACTGCTGTATCTCATCCAGTATATTATTGTCATGCGGAGATATAATCTGCGTTCCATTCCCCCAGTATACTTTATATCCATTGTCATTCTTGGGGTTATGCGATGCTGTGACCATCACCCCCGCCGCGGCGTCGTATAGGATCGTTCCAAACGACACGAGAGGCGTCGGACACACAGACGAGAATATATGCACTGGGATCGATGCTGAGATGAATACTTTCGCTGTTAGTTCAGCGAACCTGGATGATAATAGAGGTAGTTTTAGATGGTATTTGTATACGCCCGTATACCACCGTAAATTTCAAATTGCCTACATACTTTTGTGTTCTTACTAATATTTTTTTCTGTTCACAAAAATAAAATAAAAGAGATTTGCTTTACTTCAAACGAAGAATTTTATTTTCAGTTTAACTTAACGCGTATATAGGCGATTTGAAATTTTGATTTTGTACAGATATTTATGGTGGTGACTGTACATGGTACAGGCATGGTGGTCAACAAGTGTGCCGCGTTCCGGGAACAGCCTATGTATATCCAGTTTCAAACAGGCATATTTGCGTCGACTGATGAAGATAATAACACTTGACACTATCTGGACTACATTCCGTATACCATAAAGTGCAGTTGAGACATATTGCTGTGCCCGTATAATAAAAAAAAATACAAAAGGTGTATTGAAATTAAACTATTATGACGGATTTACACACTTACACACACACACTCACGCCTGTTATCCCCTAAGGGGTAGGCCGATGCGCAACTAGTGCACCCACTTTTCGCCGTCATTCCGTCCCATGATGTGATAGGGGGCGAGCCTATCGCCATATCGGGCACAAATTCCAGACTCCGGACTGATACTGAATAGAAAAACTCAATATCGCTTTGCCCGACCCGGGGATCGAACCCGAGACCTCATCTTTACAGTCGTACTGTAATACAACTACGCCACCGAGGCAGTATTTTATAATATATAATTATAATAGTTTAATTTCAATGTCTAACATACGCGTAAACGTAAGGAATCATTATACAAAAAGTGTATTTCTTTTTAACCGGCCATTGCAAAGACTACACTAGACATTTACTATTCTGAGATAGAAATGATTAAGCTGGGTACAAGGCTACATAATACAGATTACAGACTAACTGCAGAGGCTATCGGAGGCCAATTAATGTGGCCTTTCCTTAACATGTAATCCCTTGAGATTTAGAAACCATTTTAATTCAGTAGGTAGGAGAATACAAACAAAACTACCAAAACCAATTTTAGACTATCAATTTCTTGCAGCAATATATTGCGCAAGAAATCTAGATACGTTTTGATATAAATGCGACATGCCGCATGTTCTGCAAGCTTCAAAATTTGCAGACCTCATCTTGCCGTGATTCTTTAGGAAAAATTGCTTACGGAAGTTGATTTCTGCAAGTTTTCCTGTTAATCTAAATCTCGCTTAAAGTCAGGAAAAACATTGCTCATATCAACTAGAAGCAACCAATCATTCAATTCAGAGTAAACGAGCCTGGCCGAAATTAATTCTATCTTGTTAGATCATGATTTGACATTCACTTGATTGTCCAATTCATTTGTCACAGATATGATCAACGCAACTGGATTTATGTAGATGGCGTCATTCTTCTATTATCGTCCAACAATTATAATATAATGTTTTTCATTCGAAAAACACTTCAAGATTCGAATATCTATTGAGCTGACAATATAAGCCCTATAAATAATAATAATAGGGCCCCGACATCGATGCTCATTTAAAACATCTAAAGGAATTCAATTCTTGTGAAATAATTCGCAATATAAACGTTATCGCATGCAAATTGAATAGGCAAGAATATGTTAAAGCGTTTGTCATCAAAATTCTCTGAAATGTTAATTGACTTGTTGCCATGCGGCACATTGGTCACGTACTACAGAAAATTCCTTCTCATTGGCGTATTTATATCTATACTAATATTATAAAGCTGAAGAGTTTGTTTGTTTGTTTGTTTGTTTGTTTGTTTGTTTGTTTGTTTGTTTGAACGCGCTAATCTCAGGAACTACTGGTGCGAATTGAAAAATTCTTTTTGTGTTGAATAGACCATTTATCGAGGAAGGCTATAGGCTATATAACATCACGATGCAACTATTAGGAGCGACGAAATAATGGAATATGTGAAAAATGCGGGGAAAATTATTCCTCCTTGAGGGCTTCCATTGCGTGCGCTGCGAAAACCGTTCAAGATACCAAAAATATATGTATGAAATAATTATTCCTCTTAAAATGATCTAAAAAAAAGTCCGCGACAGTATATGTCTATCTTTTAAAATTAACTCACTAGAACCGTTTTTATGGTAATCAAATTTGGTCGAAATTAATGCATTATTTGTTAAGAGTTGTATCAACGTCATAATATTAATCTTTATACAAATAAATGTGTTGGATAGAGTGATTCAACGGGAAGGTTTTTATGTATGTACTTTTAGCCCGGAAAAACTTATTAACGCGGGCGAAGCCGTGGGCAAAAGCTAGTCAGTTATAAAGAATCAATTAGCTGCAATGCATTTTAAGTATTATTATAATGTACGCTGCGAAAAGGAACTCCTTGCCGATAACACCGGAAATGACGTTAATGCCGAATGAGCCATGCCAACATTTGACATCACAACTTTAAATAGATGCTGGGACATTATTTACTTGGAAATTTCCTTTATCACATCATTGATGGAGTTGATAATTTAGGTCGGACTCTCGAATCTTATGAGTTACGACCCTACTAAGGTAGCCCGGGAAAAAATAATATGTAACCCTAAGTATACTTATAATATACTAGATTTTGTAATAAGTTTTTTTTAATAAGTTTTTCCGGGCTAAAAGTACATACATAAAAACCTTCACGTTGAAAGTAGCAAAATAAAGAATAATATTATGACGTTGATACAACTCTTAACAAATAATGCATTAATTTCGACCAAATTTGATTACGATAAAAACGGTTCTAGAGAGTTAATCTTAAAAGATAGACACATACTGTCGCGGACATTTTTTTAGATAATTTCAAGAGGAATAATTCTTTCATACATATATTTTTGGTATCTTGAACCGTTTTCGCAGCGCACGCAATGGAACCCCTCAAGGATGAATAATTTTCCTCGTTTTTTTTCACATTTTCCATTATTTCTTCGCTCCTAATAGTCATTTATTTCATCGTGATGTTATATAGCCTAAAGCCTTCCTCGATAAATGGTCTATTCAACACAAAAATAATTTTTCAATTCGAACCAGTAGTTCCTGAGATTAGCGCGTTCAAACAAACAAACTTTTCAGCTTTATAATATTAGTATAGACTAGTGTTAGTTGAATGGACGTACCTACACTCCACTAAAGTTGGCATACCAATAAAAAAAAAACAACAACATCCACACTCCCTATAGATGAGACAAACTAAGTTGGCCGGCATGACAATTTATTGTCACTACGAAAAACGGTCCGCCGCAAATATCGCGCAAACGCGTGTAAAGTCGCTTCTCCGTAAACCCACTCATACAACGCCATTTATATTTGAATTTAGTGAGTGTCGCCACGCCTCCGTAAATGAGGCTTAAGATTACTATCACTACCGTAAAAAAATATTCAACTACGTGAAAGAAGATCTATTTTAGAAATCTGACACATTTTAATGACGAGTATTTTTTATAGTGAATGAACAGTGAAATATCTGTTTTATAAATCATAATCGAAGCCTTCATTATGAAACTTATAAGTACCTATTAGGTACTAATAAGGAAATTGTATAAGGTAGTAACTAGTAAGTACAACATACACGGAATACACAAGAAAGGGGCTAGGCTACCTAACAATAACGGTAATGTATTTACCGTGCGCATTCCGCCGGCTGTAAATGCAATCCATACTAATAAGAATGCGAAAGTAACTATATGGTTGTCACTTTTACACGGCTAAACCACTCAACTGATTTTGATGAAATTTGGTACAGAGTTAGCTTGAACCATAAGAAAGGACATAAACTACCGGATTCCGGGAAAGTACGCAGTGGAATTCTTGTCCCGGAAAAGGATATACACCCGGGCTAAGACACGAATTCGATGAATTTCGAAGGCGTATGAAGTCTATGAAGTCTGCCCACCGGCACTAGGCCAGCGTGGTGGATCAAGTCCTAAACCCGCTCAGTAGTAGAGGAGGCCCATGCTCAGCAGTGGGCAGTATATAATACCAGGCTAATAGTGGTAATAGTAGCTAAGCCACGCAAACATCTAGTGTGTTGTAAAACAAATAAACGTGACGATAGTTCGTGCACGATGCATTTGATGAATGTCGTGTTTTCATATTCAATCGATACACTGCATACACAAATTAGTTTCTATACACATGAACGCTTGACGACGCAATAGCCTTCGTTTATTTTATCAGAATTTGTACTTTGTACAGGAGTTGCAAGGGCAGCGCATACTGCACTAAAATACCATACAATGCGTCTTTTTTCCGTTCTACCACTATTGCTGATGCTATCAATATTACTTGAATCATACAAATCTTTGGAATTACTTTTTCAAATAAAATTTTACGAAATTTATAGGCATTTGCGTTTATAAAAAGATTCATACGCAAAACATGTCCACGAATTAAATTATGAAATAGATGCAATAACAAAACAATCATATTTTATAATCTTACATCATTTAGTACAAATTTTATCTTGACGACGGGAATGACCCCTGTGACTTGATGTTATCGTTGCGATTTCGTACTTATCTTAAATGTTTGGGTGTAAATATGAAGATTCGCTGGTTGTCGCACTTTTAGATCATACATTACTATATTTTTATGCTGGAAAGGAAGCTTACACATCCTTATACCTATATGTGCAACTGAAAAGTTACTAATTAAGTATTATAATCAAAGATTTTTTCAATGATAATTTTTATCACTACCAACCATAGTCTAAAATCTACATAGTAATGATACAATATGATAATGTTTAACATTATAGGCAAAAAAATAATGATTGGAACTGACCTCTTACTGTGATGCCTTCCATCAAAACCAATAACTACTCCATTATGTAACGGAGTTTGACTGCATAGCTTCTGGATGTATGAACACAGACCCTACACAAAAACAAATTAAAGAATCTTCAACAAAACAAACAATGTTCACTATTAATCTTAGTGATGTAATTAGTTCATAATATTATGATATCAATATCAATGATGATAGATTTGATTAGTTCACTTAAATTAAATTAGGTATAGTCTACGGACTTTCTTTTTAGTGAGTTTTTCAATACTGATTGTGGGTAGTGATGATGGATATAGTAACTAAATTATTTTTAGTATTGACCTGTCAATAAGTGCAACTATGTTCGCCTATTTAAGAAGCATAATTTAGTTACAACTTGACTAATTGACTGTTGAGTGTATCTACAACTCATTATATTAATCCATACTAGTATCATAAAGAGGAAAGATTTGTATTTTTCTATGTTTGTAATTAATAAAATAAACTACTGGACCGATTTAAAAAATCCTTTCACCCATATAAAGCTTCACTATCAATGAGTAACAAGTAACTTTTTATCTCAGAAAAACTCATTCACAGTAGAGAAGGTAGAGCCCTGAGTAAAAGTTCATATACAAATATAACTAATAGTGTATATTTGTGTTGTACCTGTGCAGTCTGCAACACAACAACATCATTCATACAATCGTATCCAGCTCCCATGGGGCCTCGGAGGCCAGCCGTGCCAAACTTCTGTCGATGAAGCATTGTTTTCTTCAGCTTGTCCCATCTTGAGTTGGCTATGTCATCCAGTACCTCTTGGCGGGTGGTTGGATTCTAAGAGTTAAAATAATATACACACACTCACACCTTAAAGGGGTAGACTGATGCGCAACTAGTGCACCCACTTTTCGCCATGCATATTCTGTCCCATGCTGTTATAGGGGGAGAGCCGATCGCCATATCGAGCACAAATTTCAAACTCCAAGTTGATACTGAGTAGAAAGACCCAATATCACTTTACTCAACCTGAAGATCGAAACCGAGACCTCGACATTGTACTCACACCATAATACAACTACGATACCAAGGCAGTCAGAGATAAAATAATTGTAAAATGGTTTCATATTATGTAATTGTTATGAATATTTATAAAATAGGTTCTGTAACTCAGTAAATGGGTAATTAATTGTTGATGAACACTTTATTGTTATTAAAAATTATGTGTGTCATTTTCAGAAGCCTAAATGTAAGTGGGTGCAATATAGTGAAGTGTAGCAATTTTTATCCAGCTGCATAAAAGAAGGTTCTGTATTTGACTTAAATGTATGTAATGTAAATGTCAGAGATTTTCTCAAACACTACTAATCTGATTTGTATTATGGGGTTTTCAATTTTTAAATGTATTTTTTTTTACTCATCAAGCCCCACGATGGACGCCGGCATCCATATATATAGGGTTCCCCATACATCTATATACCTATATAAGCGGGGCTTGATGGGTTAATTTGAAATATACAGAATGTTGTAATAAAAAATCTACTATTTTATGCATTATAATTTTTCAGACTGGTATAAAATATATTATGAGGATTCCTTATTGTTGACCACATGGGCAGTATTATGTTCAACGAATGCAATTGTCTATGCACATACAAGCTGAATATAAATTAATTTGACACAACCCACACATTCGTACTAAGTGATATGACCTCCGATGAGTATAGGCAATCAGGCATATCACTGAGACAAGAAAAAACTAACTTTACTTTACAACCTTTTTTTATATATAAAATAGGTACAGCTGACTGCCCTAAAAGGCCGGCTTTTATCTACCAACGTCAAGGCCAAGCGAAGTGTGTAATGAAGAAATTTAATGGAAAATTACGAAACCAAACCCTACTTACCTTGTCGTGTTTTAACCAGCTATTCACTGCCGCATCCAATTTCATATCTCCACTCTTACATTCAGACATTGTAACGAAAAAATTGCAGAAAATTCCCAGTTCTCCGGCAATAAAAGTTTTGTCGCTTTTTCAAATCGCCAATATCTTAAGGTTTCTTTTGAATAAGCAGGTAAACAATATTTATAGTGGATACTTGTTTCCTGGAAATAAATATCCTGGTTTGTTAGTTTTCGACACTTATTCGCAACTCAGTTCGCACTTCGCAACAATCGCTTATCGCAACTCGCAACTCCAATAATAATTCACGAATGCTAGTGTTGGATAGGACATACAAGAGGCGGTACATTTGTCCTGTACATGACGTGAAAATGTAAGAGCGGCTCAACTTTTTTATAGTACTAAAGGCTGTCTCAGTAAGAGTGCTCTTTTTCATTTTAAAATAAAAACAAGTAGGTATTTTATGTCAGAGTTGTGATATTTTTATTGTATTGTAAAGAAGACATGTTCCGATTAAGTATGGAATAAAACATCCGGAAAAAGACCCCCACGGTTTCGATGACAGGCCATTATTCTTTCCATGAAATTTTCAATGACTTTTGCACAGAGATGTGGCTGTATCTCGCCGATGACGCGTTGGATTTACGATTTGAGCTCAGGAATTGTTTTGGGTTTATTCGCATAAACCCGAGATTTCACAGAACCCTAAAGGAAAAAATCGCATGGCGTTAAATCACACAATCTTGGTGGCCAGTTGACATCAGAATTTCGTGACATAATGTGTTCTGGAAATCGTTGCTGCTATAAGTCGATTGTTTCATGCGCGGTGTGGCAGGTTGCGCCGTCCTGCTGAAACCACATGTTGTCCAGATTCATGCCGTACAGTTGACGCCACAGGAAGTACGCTATCATATTCTTGTAACGAATGACGTTCACAGTCACTGCAATTTCGGCCTCATTTTCAAAATCGTAAGGTCATCGTAATCGTAATCCAATCACGCCGCCTGACCAGAATCCGCACCAGACAGTTACTCGTTGTGGGTGCATTTGTTTCTCATGGATTGCATGAGGATTTTCCGAGTCCCAAATTCGACAATTTTGTTTATTCACGAAGCCATTCATATGGAAATGCGCTTCATGGGAGAAAATGACTTTTTTCGAAAAATTGCCATCGAATTTACTTTGCTCCATTACCCATTGAACGAATTGGCGGCGCTTTCCGTGGTCTGCTGGTTTGAGCTCCTGAGTTAGCTGAATCTTGTACGCATGAAGGTGGAGGTTGTAGCGTTGCATGGGACGTTTACACTCTTTCGTAAACTGTGTATGGTTTCAACCACCAATCGAAGCCCTCGTGGGTGCCGATTGGTCGTTATTTAGTTGTCATTCGTTTGACGTACGTCGGAATGGCGACCGTATAAATAAGCGTGCACTGTCATGCGGCCTTTCTTTTGAAGTCGTCTTCGCCGTGGCACCACATTTATTTAACTACGTGTTGCCACGCATACCGTTTTTCCCGCTGGGGTGAGTTGCCAATTAATCCCTACTAACCGCTACCAGTGTATTCTGTGTACCTGGGCTCGTGAGCTGTCACGAGTCGCTGGCGCGGAATGCAAGCCTAGCTTGCATTCCGAACCGCTGGGTGTCTGATTCCAGGTTCACCTCTACGGTACGGCGTTGACACCGCCTTACTCCGCACGGAGTGCTGTCTCCGTGCTCTTCACCGGCGTCGCGGAAGCTGCTCCGCAACGCGCACCGTCATCGTCGCGGGTGCTGGCCCCAACCACGTGGGCACCGGCATCGTCGCGGGAGCTGCCCCCGCCACGTGCTCATCTCCACCATCGCAGTCGGGCGCGCTAGCCCGACCACCACCTGACCACCGCAGCGCCGACCACGTGGCCATACCACCTGCCCAGCGAGCTGTCGCCGGAGCCAGCCACGTGCATCAGCGTCGTGCCGTTCGCCTGAGTCGGAGACCCCGCAGGCCAGTGACTCGTTTGCATACCAACAGCAAACGTATCGAGTGTACGCGGAGATGTAAAAATAAAGCTCGTACCACGAACCTAAACCCTGAGTTCTTTTTTCTACCTATCTGCGGCCGAACGCCGCAAGGTCTTTAGTCAAAATTCGCTGCGTAGTGCTTCGTGAAATTTGAAGTTGTTGAGAACGATGCCGAATTGATGTGTTCGGGTTTTGTGAAGCATGCTACAAATTACAATAGTTCGTCATTCTTCAATGAACATGTGTCATATTTGTACTCTTTACTTCAAATGTATCGCCGAGCTTCATTACGCCTCGCCTCATTTGAAGTAGGACATTGTACTGGCTTAGTGCAAAAAGAGGCTACACTTACAAACTCTTTTTTATGTCATGTCCTACCCAACACTAGAAGGCATAAGTCGGTTTACTTGTCTCTGCATAAGTCATGAGACTTTAGTTCAATAAAGTCAATTTTACTATGTTGTTAATTTACAAAAATGAGCTCTATTCCTAGAGTAGTAAAAATTTTAACGATTTGGACACAAGTGACATTAAAACGCTTGAAGCTTTAATTTTTTTTATAATTTTCTCCTTATAGGGAAGGCAAAGGGTTCAAGCATATACAGCCTCGTCTTAAGTGATAATATTTTTGGTTGTCTTTTTTTTTATACTATGTACTATGCGTGGTAAGGTAAAGTAGTGAAATGTATACTTCATACTTCATTGAGCTTTTTAATTGCATATTTGGAAATCGAATTTTGTTTTTTTTTTAGATGATAAGCATATTTTAATATTTCAGACTTGAATTTCGCAAAGTTAGCCTATTTAGATTTTCTTTATTTTGTTTTTATAAATAGCTACTATTGTGTAGATAATACTTGCCAAGTTTCATAATGGACTAAGAAGTCGTTTAGGAGCTAGACCGGATACACTGCCGATGCGCGAAAAATTTCAATCAAACACAATACAGTGTTTTCTAACATTTTTTGCACTGCTCCAAGGTCTCAATTACATCTGAATACATACATTCATACACAGCATCATGCCTTTTCCACTCGTCAGGGACAGGCAGATGTGTAACGTAAACGTCTTTGAATGACGTATAATGTAAATTCACAGAATTATTTTTAAATTATATCATATTTATTTTAAATGGTCCTTTTTTGAACATTTGTATATAAACTCATTTGCAAAAAAACGGGCACCTAAGCAATGAACCATTTCAAATGTTACTATTGGTTTGTTTGATAATTATAGGTAGTTTTACTTTCACAATTTTGTAAATTAATAAGCAAATAATCGTTTTCGTCTGTATTATCATAAAATTTTAATAAAATTTTTGGGTTTTAATGCTAAAGTTCACTAGTAGTGTATGCTCGCTAGTAGTGCATATGCTCCTGAAGTAAAAGTTAACAAAGATTTTTGTTTGTTTTTTCTTTAATAAAGTAAAAGCAGATAAATGTTTAGTATCGAGTGTGACCCCCTCTAGCTGAAAGCACAGCTTGAATTCGTCTGGGTATGCTAGCGAGGGTATCCCGGATACTTGCTTGCGGAATACGTTCCCACTCCGCGGTAATCACATTCTTCAGCTCTCTGATGGTTTGCGGAGCCGGTTGTACTGATCTCACGCGTCGTTTCAGAACGTCCCAGACATGCTCTATAGGATTGAGGTCGGGACTTCGAGCTGGCCAATCCAAACGACGAATGCCGACCTCTTGCACATACGCTTCCACATCGCCAGACCGGTGGGCGCGAGCGTTGTCGTCCATAAAAATTGAGTCTTCGCCTAAAGCGGCCAATGCGGGTTGTGCATGAGGAATAAGAACTTCCGTTATGTATCGATGTCCAGTCAGTGAGCCGTTTTCAATGAAGACTAACTCTGTACGATCCATTGAATTTATTCCTGCCCAAAACATAACAGAGCCCCCACCATAAGGTGTGATTTCTTCAAAACAAGCCTCTGCAAAGCGTTCTCCTCGTCTTCGTAGCACTCGCCGACGTCGATCTTCACCGAACAGAGATATCCTGGCTTCATCGGAGAACAATACCCTATTCCAGTCTTCTTGAGTCCATGACTCACAATTTCGAGCAAACCTAAGCCTGGCAACTCTGTGCTCACGGAGTAACTTAGGGCCGCGGGCCGGGCGATGACTGCGTATATTGGCCGCGAGCAGCCTCCTCCTGACCGTCCATAGACTAATATGCACATTTCTTACTTCTTCGAGGTTGTTCTTAAGGTCCACATACGAAGACTTGCGATTTCTCAATGCGCGACTCACAAGAAAACGATCATCCCGTGGTTGGGTACATGGTTTTCTTCCAGAAACAGGCCTTCTCTCGACGGAACCGGTGTCTTGATACCGCTGCCAGGTCCTTTGAACCGTCGAGCGACTCACACTTAGCCTCTGAGCCACGAAGCTTTGGCTGCAGCCCTCTTCGAGCAGCGCAATAATTTTGGTAGCTTTTACCACTTTCTCTAACATTATTGAGACAGCTAAACAGCAATAAATGAAGCTTTGACAATTAAGAATATGAAATAAATTCATAAAAATTGACTAAAAGTTATGAAAACCGATATTATCTTTTGGAACTTCGCACCAAAAATGTAGGATAAAAAGTGGTTTTCTGTAAAAACGAGCATCAAACGAAAATTTTAATTAAGAACGTACTGTTTTAAACACCACGGCATTTTTAAAACCGGCCAGTAACATGTACAAGTGATTGAAATCATTTTGGTACCGTATTTTTTAAAAAAAGAATTAAAATCCAAACCGCCCGTTTTTTTTTTGCAAATGAGTGTATATAAAAATATAAATACATATAAATAAGTGAAATACCCTCCGATGGCGAGGCTCACAACCCAAGCCACCGGTGGTCAGGGATTCAAAGTGAGGAATCTCCTTACAATGCGTGCTGTGTCCAGAAGTACTGCTTTCTGCATCTGGCTCTTGTTGGTATCAACCCATGAGCAGAAACGACAATCGGAACAATAATTGTGGAGTCGACATACCCCATGTCAGTAACCTCGTGTGCCAAATCTAAATATTTAAACGTTTTGCCCTTTTCGGCCTTAGCAAGGTTATTCTCGGCTCGCTTCCTATTCTATGAAACCTTATGGAACCGGCGATAAGCCGCCTGGAGAGATGGAACCATCGGGCGACCGCCGGGCCGAGTCCCTAACCTATGTAGGTACAACGCACGGCATACCCACCAATACTCCGCAGTGGCCATCTTCGGATGCGGGCTTTCTCTGACGGAAGTGTCTGAGTTGTCGTCCGCAACCGCCCCTGCCGCCCGCCTGCGACCTCCGGTGGCCCCTATTAGTGTGTTACACATCTGCCTGTCCTTGAAGAGTGGAAAGGCGTGATGCTGTGTATGAATGTATGTATTCAGATGTAATTGAGACCTTGGAGCAATGCAAAAAATGATAGATAACACTGATCTAAAGTATTGTGTTTGATTGAAATTTTTCGCGCATCGGCACTGTATCCGGTTTAGCTCCTAAACGACTTCCGAGCCCATTATGAAACTTGGCAAGGATTATCTACACAATAGTAGCTATTTATAAAAGAAAAATAAAGATAATCTAAATAGGCTAACTTTGTAAAATTCAAGTCTGAAATATTAAAATATGCTTATCATCTAAAAAAAACACAAAATTCAATTTCCAAATATGCAATTAAAAAGCTCATTAAATGAAGTATACATTTCACTGCTTTGTTTATTTTATTGTAACTTTTAAAAACTTGAAAATGGGATTCGAAGTGCCGCATGCTAGCCGGCCAGTCAAATCTTCAAAGTCCTTTAACTCGTAAACCAGACCTTATACTTTAAAATTGTTTTGTATCTGGATCGAGGACA
Organism: Lapara coniferarum; assembly: GCA_949316025.1. Classification (NCBI taxonomy): domain Eukaryota; kingdom Metazoa; phylum Arthropoda; class Insecta; order Lepidoptera; family Sphingidae; genus Lapara; species Lapara coniferarum. The sequence continues at coordinate 15,474,044 of OX438922.1, forward strand.
TATACACTCAGTCATATACAGGTATAACATAGTCAAATATTACTAAAATCGGAAACATTGACATTTTTTTCGTGCCCGCTTCACGTGGAATGCCCCCTTTGCTATCCACATCCCTTGCTACGAGCAAATACAGAGAGAATGCTTTTCTTTTGCGAAGTTGCACAGGCTTCAATGAGTCGACTTTGAACCTTAACATTGACTTGTTCTGTCCCATTGTAAATAAGGCTAAAGGAATGTTAGCACAAGTCTTTTTTGCCTAGTATCTATTGGAACCATTCCGGGCTCATAGCGTGATGACCAAATATTATTTGGTGTTTGTAACATGTTTTTACTTGATTATTTATAGGTGGAGGCTTGTAATTAGCAATTTAAATTATTATGTACTAGTAGTGCTCGCGGCTCCGCCCGCGTGAAAAAGTTTTTCCGGGACAAAAATATTTACCCGGGATAAAAAGTCTGGCGTAGTGCACGCGATTTACGCGCGTATTTTGAATTTGCGCGATGCTTGTGGACGCGATGTAATGGTGTCTAGTATCTCACTAACGCACCAATGATTTCGCGCGAAACGTTTCGCGGCGAATTCGCCCTTTCTGGACAAGCTCTTAGCAAGCGATCTACTAGTATATCTACCTACCTACTTATGAGAATGCGCTTGGATCATGTGTGTTCGCCGGCTCATCTTGCCAGACTTGGTATTGTTGTTAGTAGAGCTTGTGAATGTGGTGAAGAAGAGGGTGACATTAATCACTTCTTCTTCGCTTGTCCACTTTATGATCGTGCTCCTTTTATAAACCAACTCATTTCCTTTGGAGTTCCTTTTCCTTGTTGTATTTATTCCCTCCTCTTATTTAATATAAATATTTATAAAGCTGTCTCCTCATTTATCGTATATAACAACATAAAAATATAGTTTTAACATATTAATATTATATTGACAAGTATTATTATTATTAGCTCTATCCTATTTTTATTTACTTAGTAAGTGATATATTATCCCGAAACCAACTTTTCTAATTTATCTATTCCAATTTCCGAAAACTATTTTTTTCCCGTGCTATGTTTCCCTAACGTTATTGTCGTTGACGTAGCACAGCAACATAGTACTTGTAGCCATAAAGAAAAAAAAAACAACATGAGCGAATGCCAAGACAGCTCGAAGCCAGGGTTGCCAGATAGCGTCTTACTAATACTGGTACAGATGTCACTGAAAGTTGGTATTTGACCAAAAAAATGGTAGGTAGACATACAATAATATACATAAATTGCAACTGTAACATAAAGAATCTTTATGTACATAATTTTTCCAACGACCTTTTTTTTAGCTCCCAAAACTACAATTTGCATGCAACTTCTAGTGATATATTCTTACATACAAGAAAAAAAAACATTCAGTGATTGATGTGGAAAGTGGGTACCAACACAACTTTTAGTTGGTACATGGTATAAGACCCTGAAAACTGGTACGGATACCAAGAAATTGGTACGTCTGGCATCCCTGCTTGAAGCGTAGGTACTAAGCGCGGGAAAATGACCTAAAGGCGGAAAGTAGGCCTTTAGGTTTATCGACGCATTTAATTTTTAAAGCATTCAGAGTCAATCTAGTGTATCTATACAAATATTATAAAGTTGAAGAGTTTGTTTGTTTGTTTGTTTGTTTGTTTGTTTGTTTGTTTGTTTGTTTGTTTGTTTGTTTGAACGCGCTAATCTCAGGAACTACTGGTTCGAATTGAAAAATTCTTTTTGTGTTGAATAGACCATTTATCGAGGAAGGCTATAGGCTATATAACATCACGATGCAACTATTAGGAGCCAAGAAATAATGGAAAATGTGAAAAATGCGGGGAAAATTATTCATCCTTGAGGGCTTCCATTGCGTGCGCTGCGAAAACGGTTCAAGATACCAAAAATATATGTAGGAAAGAATTATTCCTCTTGAAATGATCTAAAAAAAAGTCCGCGACAGTATGTGTCTATCTTTTAAGATTAACTCTCTAGAACCGTTTTTATGGTAATCAAATTTGGTCGAAATTAATGCATTATTTGTTAAGAGTTGTATCAACGTCATAATATTAATCTTTATCCAAATAAATGTGTTGGATAGAATGATGCAACGGGAAGGTTTTTATGTATGTACTGTTAGCCCGGAAAAACTTATTAACGCGGGCGAAGCCGTGGGCAAAAGCTAGTCATTAATAAAAGGATATAGCACTTTTCAGACCAAATAAAATTCAATAATAAAAAAAATACCGAATGTGATTTTGGAGTATTTGTTGTTTTCTAGTAAATAACATTCTAGGCTTTCATAATAAATAATAAAATAAAAGCTATGATAAGTTTGAAATGATGGCCTTAAATCGATCAATTTCATATTTTATTCAAAAAAGTTTTTGATATAACTGCTATTTCTTTAAAAAAAACTTCAAGTGACGAAATGTGCAAAACACGTTAAAATTTATTTATTTATCTAGCGTCCTAACGAGATAATATGAAACATTACAATTAACCTTGTAGAAGTTAAAAAAATACAATTTTTTGAGTATCTCTCGTACAAATTGTTTTGTATGCATCTTCTTAAAGCGTATAAAGGTATTATTCTTTCAATAAAATATAATTTTCTTTATTTTTACAAACCTTTCTCGACTTGTGAGCCTCGTTTCTAATGGGTACAAGTGTGCATTCTGTGGCGTAATTATCTTTTAGTAATTCTAAGAAATAAACTAGGTACATACTTGCTGTCTGTTCATCTCCATTAATTATCCCTTAAATCAGTTCATCGCGTACAGGTACAAGTGAAGTACCGTACTAAAGTTTACATGTGCCTCCAGACATAAAAATCTAGGTCTATGAAATCAAGATCCTGGCCAAAAATAGTGTCACCTCAGCTAATCCATGTTGTTGGAAATGTGTCCAAAGTTGGCCACCGACCTCCCGAAGTGTGCGGGACAGCCATCATGCTGAAACCACAAGTTCTTCCTTAGTGCCAGCAAGACATCTTTTATTAAAGAGAATTTCTCAGGAAATTTGCGTACTTTTCACCGTCTAAGTTATCTGGCAAAAAGTGAGAAGCGATCAAATGCCCGTTGAGGATGTACACCCATACTCCGATTGAAAACCTTCTATGAAACCCTTTAACTTTTTCCGAGGTTCCCTTGTTCTTTCTCCAGCCAATAATGTGCATTATTTGAGATGTCATTATTATCAAATTTGTACTCGCCGTCCACAAAGCTTGTGCGAAACTTTTGGGACATAAAGTTCCCAAACAGATGAATAATCTGAGGTGAGCCTATATTTTAGTTATAGGATCTTGATACACACAGATTTTTAAGTCTCGAGGCACATAAAAAATTTGGTTTACGATACTGCATCTGTCCCTATACGCGATGAACTGATTTAAGGAATAATTAATACAGATGAGCAGACAACAAGCAGTTTATTACTTAGAATTACTAAAAATGTATTATACCACAGAATGCGTACTTGTATTAGGAATAGAGGCTCACAAGTCAAGAAAGATTTGTAAAAATAAAGATATTTTATTGAAAGAATAATACCTTTAGATATACGCTTTAATAAGATGCATACAAAACAATTTGTACGAGAGCAGTACTTAAAAATTTGTATTTTTTTTAACATCTACAAGGTCAATTGTGATGTTTCATACGTCGTTAGGAAGCTAGATAAATAAATAAGTTTTAACCTTAGACTAACGTTTTAACGTGTTTTGCACATTTCGTCACTTGAAGTTTTTCTGAAAGAAATAGCAGTTTTATCAAAAACTTCTTTTTTTTATGTTTATTTATTGTCATGAGAAGGTTCTTATGAAAGTAAAAAATTTAGAAAGTTTCGCAGAAAATTTGAAAATTTAAGAATACTTAACCACGACATACTAGTGACCCTTCCCAGCTTCGCCTCGGTATATGTAAGACATCAGCCGCACTACCCTGCCACCCCGGGGTTAGGTTAGGTCATGCGTATGTACGGGACTCACGCACGTAAATAGGAACGGTTTGATGTATGTAGTATTTTAGATATGATTTCTGTACGGATGCTCCCGTTGTACGATTGCTACTCTCCCCAACAACACAAGCTAACATAACTTAAATACAATAGATTATATTAGCTATAAGGCATCGGTTGATTTCAATGTTGATAAATAAATATTTAACCTACATTTGCGATGACGACCTAGGCGAGTTGATTAGGAAACTGTGCAATCAGTGGTCAATCATCTAATTGTAATTGTTATGTCGGCGGAACCGTCCACTCCGAGCCCCCGGCCCTAGCTCCTGGAGGGGGCAGCTTCCTTCTTCATCGCCTGTTGTTGTTTTATTTCCACACAATATCCCTAACGTTGAATTAAATCCGAATAATAGGATGTCATAATTCTAAATGATATATTATCATAGTGCCCATTTTGTACATTTTTATATTTGTTAAATTAGGTATTGTCTCAAGTAGTATCGCTGAAGTACATTTTAAAGTCTTTGTAATTAACTTTTTCTCCCGAATACCTATCACTGTGAAGTAGAGTAATATAGAAACATTCTCAGTAATATGAAAGAGCTGTAAAATGCACCTAATGTATCTTCATATATCAATCTGTGGTATATCTGTGGGTACCTAAATGTATTGTACTTTCAGAGGCGGAAAGAAATCCGATATATTCCAGCACTTAATAGAAGATCTAATTCCTGTAACCAACCGGGCATCACACTAATTGGGTTTTCAAACGACTTGTCGTAACCGAACAGGCAGCCGACAGGCTACGTCGATAGGATAGTAAAGGTTTTAAGTATATTACGTTTTTTTTTTGTTGACGCGGAGAAAGTGACTTATTACTACCGCCCAGTGTTCAAGGGGAACGACTGAGCGGTTATGTTGGGTTCACCGTGCCTTACGACCCGACGTTGAGCCGCCCGGAGAGATGGAAAACGTCGGGCGACCGGGCCGAGTCCCTAACCTATGTACACCGCACGGCATACCAACTAAAACTCCGCGGTGGCCATCTTCGGCGCATTAGGGACGGCTGCGAGCTTCCTCCGACTCACGTCTAAGTTGTCGTCCGCAACCGCCCCTGCGCGTACCGCTGTTGCGGTCCGTCTCCTGTTGTTGCGGGGGCTCAGAAGCCCCCGTACACCGAACGACGCCCTTGGCGTCAGAGGCAGCGTGAGACACGCTGCCGTCCATCACGGGGGTCACAAAAGTTGGCTAGACTAATAGGTGGACGGCCCCTCCCGCCCACCCGTGACCCCCGGAAGTATATTACGGTGCCGTTTCTATACAAATCCGCTGCATCACCGAAGATTTTCCACCTATCGTTGTTGTTTTGCTATAAGCAACTATTAGTTTCATAGTGACTTGTAATGTTTATTGTCAACCAGTTGAAAGACTGCACAGTGCCCTAGAGATCTAAATGTCATGAATAAAGATATTCCACCATTTGTTAATTACAAACCCAATAATTATAACGATTCAATAACCAGCTACCACCCAACAAATATTGATTCTACGTCAGTTTTATTTATGATCGCCATAAACGTAAATATAATCTATGTACGTACGGCGAATATCTAGGGCGGGCGGCCCGATTCTTGCCAGTTTGGCGGCTCTAATCTGACCAAAAAGTTCTGTCGTGTGAGACAAACTTTTGGAGTGGTAAATTATGGGTGTTGAAGATCCTAATGTGTTGGCTATGGTGGAATTCGAAGTCTTCGGACAAGTCCAAGGTTAGTTGTGGGGTATTCATGGAGATATTACATAAAGGTACCTATCATATACCTACCCATTTGTTATCTTTTATTTACAAGAGATTATAAAAAAATAATTTAATTGCCTTAAGAAAAACGTTTATTTATCTACAACTTTCTTCGATCAACAATACCACTAGATAACCGATCAGAGTCTCAAAAACGGCCGAGCGAATAACGCCTCACTTCAAACTTGTGGTCTTATTTCAATGAAATTGTTAGAGTTTTACATCGTTTTTCTCCGTTTGATGGTATAGCCAGTCGATGCCACATTTGAGTTTTGTTTTTGTTCGTGAGGCGTTATCTAGTGGTCTTGTTGATCGAAGACAAATTTTATATCTTATACTTTCAATATTTTATAGGCAAACTAATAAACTTTGGTGACAGGATAATTTCCTGTGTATTATTTTCGTTTCGGTATTACCAGGAAAATTGTTAAGTATAATATGTTTGTACTATTTAATAAAATAAAACATTTATTTATGGATTACTCAAACGAAACAAATATATAATTTGAGTACATAAACCTATATAAGTATTTTTAAAATGATATTTTTCTAAACAAATAATATAAATGTCGTTAAATAAAATAACGACCTAGGTGAAGATTTGTAATACCAACGTGAAAAAAATATTATACCTACTTATCGGCATTCTTCTTCTTTAAAACTCACAAAATAGAAAGAATTATTTACTTGCTTTGTTCATCAGTCAGGAGGATTTAGATGTCGATTATCGTTATCTATCTACAACTCCGGTAAATATTTTTAAAGATTAATAGATAGATTATTAGATTTTTTTTTTATTTTTAATATTTTTTAAGTACCTACTTATTATATTATTACACATTTATGAAAGGAGTCGGATAGAGGGCAAATTATTTAAAGTAAAAGTGTACGGAAACCTTATTAAAACCTAATAAGGTTTCCGTACACTTTTACTTTAAATAATTTCCCCTCTATCCGACTGAGGTGGTTTAGGCATTTGGAAAGGATGGATGATAGGAGACTGACAAAGAGGATATATAAGGCGAGTGTGGATGGAAGGGCCGGCAGGGGTCGACCGCACCGAACCTTCGAATGTCAGATATCTGACATTCTAAGTAGAGACCAGGTCATAAGTACCCTGAACCGGCGGGAGTGCATGAAAAGATTGATGAAGGTAGAGGAAGCGAAAGTAGTGTGCCAGAATCGAGCAAAGTGGCGATCCATAGTCTCTGCCTACCCCTATGGGATAGAGGCGTGATACTATGTATGTATGTATGTACGGAAACGATAAGTTGTGTTTATAAAGTTGTTTTGATTCTGTGTAAAACATATTCCCATTTTTTTTAAATATTTAACAATTTTGTGAAAGGACAAGGAAGTTGATCGTTTGTTAGTACTTAAGTTTAAAGGCTGCCCACAAACAGCAAAGACTCAGGCATCTGTATTGTGTATGGGAATGAATTATTACCATCGGTATATTGAGACGTTTTATGTAAAGCTGCCTGATGCCCAGTAGTTATACTGACAATCATTTTGTTGAAAAAGAAACAAAACAATGCTCACACAATTGGTATTCCGAGTTAGTAACCGTGAATATCCCATTATTAACCCCAGATGACTTAGCATTAGATTGCATATTTGTTTTGTCCAAGATTTTGACAAAAATTTTAATTAATTACTAAATCCGCAAGAAATATTATGGACGATTAACGAAGTCAACTCCCATAACTTTAAACTTTCAAATGGCAGGACCGTAAAAGGATTTAAATCAGTAAATCCTGATTAAACATTAAGTACTAACAATCGATCTGTTAGTCTAATATGGCCCGTTTTACGTCCAAGTGTATTGACATCGACCTAAATGCAATATGCCGTCTATTTATATCAAGCATGAGTGATTAGTTCGCATTAGGCGTCGATCCAGTGATGCTATCGATTTAGCTCTTAATCTCCTGCTGCTCTTCAGTTCTATTTATTTTCATACACACACAAACACACACACACACACACACGCACGCCTTATAATCCCCGAAGAGGCGTCACTAGCGCACCCAGTTTTCGCCGTGCGTTATCCCAAGATGTGATAAGGGGCAAGCCTATATTATTTTCATCATCATTGATCACAAATGAAAACGAATTGTGATTGAAATAGGAAAGAGGTAAGGAGAGCTAAAACTAAATTTATATATCAATATTAGGCCCTAAAAGAGTAACTAGGACAGAGAGTTCTGGAGTTGCAAACCAGATTAGAGATCCCGAAAGCGTGTGCGAACGTCATTGTACGGCGTCCCCCGTTTTCGACCAGTGGGTAGAAAGATATCCACTTCGGATCGCTGACGTTCAAAAACTCACTAGACCGTGGTGGTTTTGATCTATACGAATATTGCATATTTGGCAAAGATGTGTCCACTCTTTATCACCGCTAAAGTGACTGAATGAACTGACCTAACGTTTTCAGAAAGGCCCACCGTGGAACAAAAGGCATAATAATGTTTCTGGTGAAGTGAAGGAGCTCTTTGATAACATTAAATTGCCGTGATCAGCAGTCAAAGGATGTGGCGAACATTTCCTTCTCTTGAGAAGAGAGTGAGGTTGAAGTACGGCAGTTAAGAAAACGCCAAGATGGTAGTGTCTTATAATTAACCTCGGCTCCATTGCGCTCTATGTATTTTTTAAAGATTACGTCCGAGGTATATCCCGCATGCCACATTAAGTAAGCCTATGTAGAGCGTAGGTATATACATAAAGTGAACTGTCTCACTATTTACTACGTAAATTCTCACACCATCCATTGCGTGAACTCTGGCATTCTTCATTACACAAACTCTTACACTCTTTATTATGCGAACATTTGCATTCTTCATTACACGAACTCTCGTGTCATGTATTGCGTGAACTCTCGCATATGCGTTACGTGAACTTTCGTATAGTGTATTACGTGAACTCTCGCACATGCATTACGTGAACTCTTGCATTCTGGATTACACAAACTCTTGTACTCTTTATTACGCGAACTCCTGCATTCTTCATTACACGAACTCTTGCGCTTTTCATTACGTGAACTCTCGTATCGTTTATTGCGTGAACTCTCGCACATGCATTACGTGAACTCTTACACGCGTCATAACGTGAACTCTCGTATCATGTATTGCGTGAACTTTCGCACATGCATTACGTGAACTCTTGCAGTCTTTATTACGCGAACTCTTGCATTCTTTATTACGCGAACTATTGCAGTCTTTATTACGCGAACTCTTGCATTCTTTATTACGCGAACTCTTGCATTCTTTATTACGCGAACTATTGCATTCTTTATTACGCGAACTCTTGCATTCTTTATTACGCGAACTCTTGCATTCTTTACTACGCGAACTCTTGCATTCTTTACTACGCGAACTCTTGCACTTTCCATTACGCGAACTCTTGCACTTTTCATTATGCGAACTCTTGCACTTTTCATTACGCGAACTCTTGCACTTTTCATTACGCGAACTCTTGCACTCTTCATTACGCAAACTCTTGCACTCTTCATTACACAAACTCTTGCACTCATTATTACGTGAGCTCTTAAACTCTTCATTACGCGAACTCTCGTATCGTGTATTGCGTGAACTCTCGCACATGCATTGCCTGAACTCTTGCATTCTTTATAACGCAAACTCTTGCACTTTTTATTGCGTGACCTCTCGCACATGCATTACGTAAACTCTTGTATCGAGTATTGCGTGAACTCCCGGCTATGCATACGTGAAATCTCTCACATGCAATAATTTCAACTTGATACCTTTACGCGTTCCTGAGAATAAAGGTTTTGACTGACAGACGCATTACAAAATGATCCTATAAAGAATTCTGTTTGAGGTACGGAACCCTAAAAATCGACCAAGAAAGCAGGAATGGACATTATTGGTTAGTAATATTCATAAAAGACAAATTTTATCGAAGCGCAGCCTGGGCGTGCGCTGGTGTAATTATATAACTCATTTATTAATATCAAGCCTTTAATATAGCTTTTTAAGCTATTGCATAGCTTCTATCGCGGGCCTTGAGCGTGGAGACTGAATCCAGAAATTCTGTAACGAAAAAATAACCTGACACCCCTAACTCCGACCGGCACAGCGGTGACATTTTATTTTCAACTCTATCACAACCACGTAGAGTGTAAAATACCATAAGGAAATTTAATATCGCAGTCTTGTAAGAATACAATATGTAAGAGGATATGAGCTGAATGTTAAACCACAAAAGGTCGAAATTACCGTGTATTTAAAAATTGTTCCAATCAGTGAAACGTATCGAAATGTCAAACGTGATTCTAAGTTTGAATTTGTAAAAAGTTTTTATATGTGTTCAAAGAGGTTATAAATATTAGAACTGCCTGCTTAGAGTTTCGGCGTTAGGGCACGAGTGAAATTTGGACAATAGAAAAACAATAAAATAAATAAATAATTATAATTACATAACTTGATAAAAAATGCTATGAAATAGCTTAACCGCGGCAGTCTCCGAGTGACACATGTCTTTTTTTTTCGTGTTGCTTTGTTACAAAACGTTGTTAACCATTTTTTTCTTTTTACTCCGTACCTACGCAAAAGAAAACAAATCTATCTTAATGTAATGAATTATCATTCCTTTTCGAAAAACATTTATCACCATGACTGCCTCGGTGGCGTAGTTGTATTACAGTACGACTACAAAGCTGAGGTCTCGGGTTCGATCCCCGGGTCGGGCAAAGTGATATTGAGTTTTTCTATTCAGTATCAGCTCGGAGTCTGGAATTTGTGCCCGATATGGCGATAGGCTCTTCCCCTATCACATCACGGGACGGAATAATGGCGAAGAGTGGGTGCACTAGTTGCGCCTCTGCCTACCCCTTCGGGGATAACAGGCGTGAGTGTATATGTATATGTATATGTTTGTATGTAATCATCACCATATCAATGAAGATAAAAATTTGCTTGGCTTTTTTCTAAATTTGTTACGTCCTTTAATAATGTTTTACAAACAAAAGACAAAGATGCTCATCACGCATTATTCCTGAAGGCATAAGCAGATGTGCAACCAGGGCACCCTCTGTTGCTATGTGTTCCGTCCCATGATGTGATAGGGGGCGACTCTATCGCCGTATCGGGCACAAATTCTACACTCTGGGCTGATACAGAGCAGAAAAACCCAATTTTACTTTGGCCGACATGACGAACGACGATAGCCTAGTTGGGATTGTAACGGCTTGCCAAGACAATGTCCGCAGGTTCAAACCCCAAGGCACACACCTGTGACTTTTCGAAGTTACGTGTTTATCAATTATCGTTCGCTTTAACGGTGAAGGAATACATTGTGAGGATAACTACATACGTGACAACTCTCAATAAGAATTTCGAGGGTATGCGAAGTCTGCCAACATGCACTACGCCAGCGTGGTAGACTAAGGCCTGAACCCTGTCAATAGTAGAGGAGGCCCGTGCTCAGTAATGGGCAGTAGGTATGTAATACAGGGCTGATATGGTGTGGTAGCGAGTAAAGAGATCGGTGATAGCCCATATAGCCCGTTCCCATTCTAATAGCCTTATTAACGATGTAAAACTAATAATAGTCCGCAAGTTCACACACCACAGAGTTTATTACTTTTTACAACGATTTTATACAATTATAATCGAGTTGGCGATTTAAAAATTTGCTTTTTTCAACGGTTTCTTATGGAGGACTGAACGTGAACACAGCCACAGCTCGGGCGAACACTGATGCCCTCTATTTATTTTTATTAAACTAACTACTTAAATACTCCAAAGGGTAACAATAGATAGCGCTACATGTATTTTAAATTGTCATAATGATGAACCAAACTAATATTAATATTTTAAGACATTTGTCAAAAATTAAATAAACAAAATTCTTAATTATAAAATGTGTCGCCTACAGGCCTAATGGTATTCATATAGAGCAATTATATTAGTAAGTGCATTTAAGTAAAAGTATTGTAACCAGTGTAACTGAAATGAAATCCTCCTAGCCAGTTTCGGCCACGGCGGCCAATCTCAACGGAGATCAGCCAGGTACGCAGGAGATATTATAGTGCACAAGTGTGTGCGCAATACACAGGTGCACTCGCTATTCCTTCACTCTCATAGTCCGGTGAGACGGCAATCCGACATGACCGGAGAGAGGTCAGACGCAGGACCAACGGCTTTACGTGCTTTCCGAGGCACGGGGGTATCACACCGCCAACTTCCTGACTCCAAGCTGCGACTGAGTAAATTTTTAAGATGAAAATACCCAGTCACAATTTTTTTGGCTCGACCCGGGATTCGAACCCAGGACCTCAGCGCGCAAATCGTACTCGTAATGCGTACGCAATACCACTACGCCACCGAGGCAGTCACCAGTGTAACTACTGAACATAATGAGACTAACATCTTATATCTCAGGATGACGAGCCCAGTGGAATGCCGCACAGTACTTTGTAACTCAAGGTGCTGGATGGTGATACTACTGTTTATGGGTGGTTGTATCGCTTACCATTAGACAAACGGCATGCTCGTCTCGTCATTCAACGCAATAGAAAAAAGTATATGGGAGCACTAATCAGTCTTAAATTCGGTCTTAGCCCAGCGGGCGCCTATTGTTTTCATTTCTCTGGGTGGCTTTGTCGTTGGTTTGTAAGTCGGGTGACCGCAACACAACATCCACCCAGTAGACTCTCAGCCTGGCGGTAATGGTAATTGCACCTTACCCGCAAAACCAAAAAAGGCATATTATAATTTAGTTGCCATATAAAAAGTCTATATACAAGTTTGATCCGGTGCATTTATTTAGTTTAATTCCTTGTCAACTTTAACGACATTAGGTTTTCGAGTGGTCTTACTCTAAACCGGACTAGGTATTTATAGAGATTTACCATTATATAATTCTGAGACCGCTCGGTAGCGTCGACAAATGCTGATGTTCGAGAGATTCATGAATTTAAATTCAGAAATCTACAAATGTCACTTTACTCGGGAATTGTCATTTATGATTTACTATGGCAAGTTTCCACCTAAAATCCATCGCAATGAGATTGCGCACGGATTATACCTGCTTTAATCAACTTATCTTTTACTTACTTTTATGGACAGATCACATTAAATAATTTTAATTGTCACTGACATACCCGCACGCAAAAGTGGTCACTAAAAACGAACTATAATTATTTTTGAAGTGGTAGAGTCATACTTTATACGTTTTATATGTAGATACTACACTAATTATCGTGGCAGTATCTTAGAGAAAGCCGTAAGGTTATATATAGCTTGCTATTAAAATTCGTGTGGGTGAGCTTCCCTTTAATATTTCAATCAAACGTCTTTGATGCTAGCTATATATCCAGCTAGCTAGCTAGTTGTATACCTGATATCTGGTCTTATCGTTCTGTGAAATACTTATATCTATATGGATTATAAGGACATTATTACAAAGGCTCTTGACCTTGGCTTGGATCCAGGAAGTCATCGTACTTATTTCGCTTTGATTTTAGACAGGAATATTTTCTTCTTGACAGTTTTCATAGCTGCGTTTTCTTTAACTTAATAGAGAAGAACCCGAAAATTGTAAAAATCATACTATTTATTCTGTTGCAATTATAGCATAAAAACATTCTTTATTAGCAGTACTAATACCTAATGATTATAATTGTGCGCAGGATGCTACTTTACAAAATATTGCAAGGAGATTGCTGAAGCGTTGGGCATCGGGGGCTGGGTGAAAAACTCTAAGAAAGGCACCATCGTTGGCAAAATCCAAGGAACTAAAGCACAATTGGATCAAATGTAAGTATATTTTGACATACTACTAAGATTTTAGATATAATTATGTAAACAGTAGAGTCACGCTATATTCAAACATAATTATTGACTCCAATTTTCATATTTCTGAACTCCAACTTAAAAGTGGGCACATACGATGCGATTTGGTACAGCCGAACCATTAAAATGGTATGCCATCGAACCATATCGCATCGTGTGGGGCACGGTTCGATGGACATTATTATTATTATTGTTGGTACGGCTGGTTCGATGGCTTGTCCATCAAACTTGGTTGGATACAACTGGACATCGCATGGTACGGTTCGATCGTGTGGCGTGAAGACTGTACCGCGTGACGAAATGGTCGCATGATACCAAATCACATCGTATGTGGATACTATCATATGGCGTAGCAGTATCTATTATCTAAGCGTCTTCATCAATAGTAATACTACTAACAGACGATTAGATTTGGTATCATGCGACCAATTCGTCACGCGGTACAGTCTTCACGCCACACGATCGAACCGTACCAAGCGATGTCCAGTTGTATCCAACCAAGTTTGATGGTCAAGCCATCGAACCAGCCGTACCAACAATAATAATAATAATGTCCATCGAACCGTGCCCCACACGATGCGATATGGTTCGATGGCATACCATTTTAATGGTTCGGCTGTAGCAAATCGCATCGTATGTGCCTACTTTAAAGGTGGCCTGTGTGCAGTGGGACAGTAAGTACAGTCAGCACCATAAGTAGCTGAACAAATTCAAAATTTCGAATTGTCTACATACTTTTGTGTTCTTACTAATGTTTTTTTTCTCTTCTCAAAAATAAAGTAAAAGAGATTTACTTTACTTGAAACGAAGAAAATATATGTTTCAGTTTAACTTACGCGTATATAGGCAATTTGGAACTTTGATTTTGTTCAGACACTTGTGCTGCTAACTATACATAGAGCTGGTAATTATAATAATATTATCGTAGGTCCCTTTGTAAGACTTACCCTTCAGTTTCATCTTTCGACGTGATCGATAGTTTTTGTATACGTAGAACAGTTGCCTCCATAAGTTTATTTGATCCATATTAATATATTGCAATCCGTGGGATAGAACACGCCATAGTGGATAGTTCCGACGAATCGGGTTTAATTTTAACCGATATTTAGTGTGATGGCCGACATACCTAATATTGGAACGCAACGTCTTTGTAAGTCGTGATTAATGTTTCTATTATGGGGTGCAGTGAATTCACTTTAATATACCCGGATTAATAATATGCTTAAGGCCGATTTCATCGCTTGCTGATAATAATGCTACTCGTCAAATAAATGTATAAGGCGACAAAATACTTAAGTCATGTTCTTATTTATTATGCTCCCAAATAAATGGTAATAAAATAAGCATTATCTACATTAGCCGTTTAATTTGACAACTGTTAATTATAAAATACTTTAAGCCTGTGATACAATCCTGAGTACTACTACTACTAAACTAAGGAGTTTATTTACTAATCACCTTACTAATAATCACTGTATACGTCTGTCATAGTTATAGAATGTTTTGTCTCACTTACTCTGACGGTAAATGGCATTCAACGTAGCAAGATTAAACACTGAATTACTATCACGGACGTATACAGAGTTTATTAGTTAGGTAGTAGTTGGTTATCTCTATAAATAATTTGGCAATGACCTACTCAATCTAATACCACCGTCATCTTATTAATTAAAATAATCCGGAACATAGTCTTCCTCTAATAATTTGGACTCTACCCAAATTCCATAATATTCATTAATCATGCTTCAATGCCAACGCTAAAAAGTTTTAGGTGAACATAAACTAAATCTTATCATTAAAATTACTACGACTACTCATAAGAGTAGCCTCATAACTCTGGGGTGGGTACGGCTCTCCTCTATTTAGACTTTTCTTGATAAGGATGTGAATCTGCAGACCTTCGTCTCGGCAGTCAGCTCTTTTCCCAACTGGGCTATTGCGTACAATACAATGTAATCACAGAATCCTACTTAATATTATAAAGGCGAAAGTTTGTAAGAATGTATGGATGTTTGGATGTTTGGATGTATGGATGTTTGTTACTCTTTCACGCAAAAACTACTGAACGGATTTCGATGAAATTTGGAACACGGGTAGATCATGTCCTGGATTAACACATAGGCTACTTTTTATCCCGGAAAAATATAAAGCGGGACTTTTATCCCGGAAAAACTTTTTAAAGCGGGCGGAGCCGCGGGCAAAAGCTAGTACTTAATAGTACTTCATAGTGTAAAGTAATTATATTATCATTATCTTCAGCCACGTGAAGTCCACTGCTGAACATAGGCCTCCTCTAAAGATTTCCAGGCGGAAAGCGGCCTGCATCCATCGTGACCCTGCGACTTTTATCAAGTCGTCCGTCCAACTTGCAGGTGGACAACCAACCCTTTGCTTGCCAGTACGTGGCTTCCACTAGAGAACTTTTTTGCCCCATCTGCCGTAAGTTCTGTGAACTACGTACCCTGCCCACTGCCACTTTAACTTGCTAATCTGCTCGGCTGGCAGTGACCTTTGTTCTTCTACGGATCTCTTCATGGCTGATTTGATCACGTAGAGATACACCGAGCATAGCCCTCGCCATAGCTCGCTGAGTAACCGTGAACCATCTTAGGCGGCCCATAGTCAGAGGCCACGACTCAGCGCCGTATGTCATCACTGGTAACAAACACTGATCGAATGTACTAATAACTCATTGTTTTTTCAGGATAGAGTGGTTAAAAACAACAGGCTCGCCAGGTTGCAAGATAGAGAAGTGTGAACTCACCAACTGGGAGTATGTAGCGAAGATCGCCTACACGGACTTTAGCGTACGATTCTAGATTTATACATACTTTTTTAACTATGCCTTTCAAATAAAGTTTTTTTTTTACTTATTTGACGCATTTTTTGCCAATCCCATAGAAGAGATTTAACTAGAATTTCTATAATTAACGCACGATAAAGCTGTGTTCAATTGTAAGGGTTCAATACTTACATCAAGACAAATTACGAATGACCTGGCTCATTTGGAATTGGAGTTGAAGACCATTTTTTTACAGAAATCCATCGTGAAATTAAAGTTAACAGTTCAAGTACAAACCACATCAACCTTCCCTTTCTAATTGTGTATTAAGAATCTAAGAATGTGAGCAGTGTTTAAGTTCCTCAAAATTGTTTATTAAGATTACCACACGCTCTTTTTCTGGATTATGTAAAAAAAAACAGTAAATATAATATATTTTTGCACCTATTTGTATGATTTAATGTTTACATGTTGTAGTGTTATCGAAAGTCAAATGTGTTTCATGCACGTCATACGGCTTTCATAATATTATAACGAAGTCAGGACTAGGTATGTAGTATACATTCCTATATTAATTATTATTTTACCGACCTCAAACAAAGAAGAGTTTTTCAATTTCCCACACTGAAGCGATAACAAAACAAAAAAGATAAGTTGCAATTACCGCCCTCTAGTAATGAAGGTGTTAGTCATTGGTTTAAAACACAATAAAGCGATGTCAAAGAGCTGCCACTCCCCCTATCGATACACTAAAGGCGCATGCACGTCATTAATATTCCTCATTATGCCATCGGCTTTGTTTATCAACTGCCTTGGTGGCGTAGTCCTAATTGCTGAACAACTGCCGCGCTGAGGTCTCGGGTTCGGTGCCCGGGTCGTGTAAAGTGATATTGGAATTAGTACACAATATGGCGATATGTTCGCCCCCTATCATAATATGGGACGGAATACATATTATGGCGAAAATTTTACCTATGCCTATGTAGGTAGATCTCTTCGGGGATACAATACTCACATAAGTTTGTGTGTATATGCTACGCTTATAATTAAAAGAGTCTTTGTCTTTTAACGATAAATGTCATGTAAAATTCAAAATATTTTTGGCTGTCTAAACGACTTTTTTTACCTACTCCCTTATTCTCTATGTGTTAACTCGTCGTGACGTGGCCGCGTCAGGTTCACTTCGTGTAAGCGTTAAATGATATTCTGTATGTCAATTTCCATAGTGAATAACGCGATGAGTTACGTTACGCGCTTGTTATGAGCGAAAATAACGAGTGACATAGAGAACAAGGGGGCTGGCACGACATATTGACTTCCGTTTTATAGTACCAAGCACCGAGTACAGTGTAGTCTAAATATAAAATCGATCACCCAGAACTATGCGGGCCTATGTTGATGCACATCTACTGTTGGTTGAACCGAACCCGTCGGTATTTACTCTTCTCTTATCTCTCGAAAGATATAGATAAAGTTTAACCTGTAAAGTGTGACTCTCGGAAAATAGAAAGAAAGATTTTTGAATTATTGGGACAACTTCCCAGTTTGCATAATAAAATGTAACAAAAATATATTATAATATTGTGCAATAGGAACCCTCATTCAACTCCACGCTGTAGTACTGCCTAACCAATATTCCAGCGCTGATTTTCAATGAGGCACCCAGGAGGCAATCAGGCATGAAGTTGGTGGTGTGCCAATGAAATATATGTTGAACATACTTATTATAAAATAATATTATGTAAATAACAAAAATTATATTAAAATTCACAAAAAATGAAACGTTAATAATTTCAACTAGACAAAAAAAATCGAAACCCAATAAAACACTACACTGCAGTACTTTAAATTGGTTTGCACCCGATGAACATGACCATATTCCTGTGTTCTGTTCTCACTATCAGTCTACCTTAGCTGACAGAAGGCCCCGAGCAGGACCAAAAAATAGCCTCAGCTGAACACCGCACGAGGTCTCTATAAGCGCGAAGCCACCCCCCTATAGCGTAAGACCTGAGCGGTGCCCGGTCCCCCCTCCCATAAGGTGGCAGCTGCTCGCCATAGTGAATATCGCCATAATGCCTTGACAGCATTTTGCACGCGTGATTCTGGTATAAAGTTGAGATATTTGTACTATTTTTAGTATAGAACCGGGATAGTTGGCGCCATTCTCCGTAGCCTGGCTAATAGTGAATTATGTCAAAACGTGCGTAATTCAATGATAAGGCTATCTCGGCGAGTGCATTTCAATGAATTCATATTGTTATCCTTAATTCATTCTCCACAGCATTTAAGACTTTAAATTCTAGCCCATAAGTACTAATATCCTTATGAACTTAATTGATTCTTAGGGCAAGGACCTTTAGTTTTCTTCCACTTACACATAATGTATGTTTATTTATATTAATCAATTAAGCATTTGAGAGAATATTGAATATATTATTACAGAAATAGCGCAATGAAGCCGTATGGCTCATTAATTGCAATAATAATATATATTTTTTTATCTTAGTACATACATAGTACGAGCTAGCGTTTATTTTATTAATGAATGAACTCTATGAATGGTATCGTAGATATATTAAAGAAAATACAACATATACTTACGTATTAATTATAATAGGGTAGTATCCTATATAGTATTTTGTTCATTATTTTATAGGTATGTAATAAAAATAATACGAAAAATAAATTCCTCTGTGAAACCAGCACCTAAATGGAATGAAAAATAAAGCAGTTATTTGTATTTGAAATATTGTCATGAGCAAAAGTAGGGGCGTTGTGGGGATATCACGCCATCTCTTTCGCACGCACGCAGCGTTATAGCCAGTTACACGCGGTGACGTCACAGTCTGATATTACTGTTATTTGACAATTACCTCCTTCTACAAAATTTCAAAGCTTTATTTCTTACTTATTATTGCGTCAGTTTTGAAAAACTTTTGTCCGGTTGTTCTAAAATTTTGTAAGGCACACATTTTTGATAAATGTGTTGAAATAAAATTAATCAACCATCCTATTGCTCAGTTTGTCATCCTGCACAACTTCCACATAATATGATTACCTATTCCAACCAAAATTTTTAACACATTAAAGAGCTTTTTTTTTTTTTTTTTTTTTTTTTTTTCATGGGGAAAATCCTCTTGGATTCCCGCCTACTGGTGGTAAGCAGGGTATGCCGGATTTCTACCGGCTAAAAACCCCATGTTGCTCTCTATCAGCACCTTGGTGGAAACTCCGGGACCTCAAAATGAACACGCCAGAAGTCCACCAGTGCGTCGCTTGCAAAGCACTATCTCGGTGAAGGAATAGAGCACTTGCTCCACCCCCTCTCCCCTTTACTACAGATCTGTTGTTTGTTGTTAAGCAGATGTACCGGAACAATAAATACGATTGCCCCGGCGACTTCCTCTCCGAACGGGGTCGGCCCTCTCCCGATCCCGCTCTGCAGCCTCCTTCCTAATCATGATAATTTCACAAAAGGAGGCCACGGCTTTCCAGTTGGATTCGCCCACCAACATCGCCATCACGACTGCCGGTAGGGTAAGATTACGTCCGATCCGACTAATCAGAGCTCGACGTTCCACATCCCACGCAGAACACTGCGCGAGCGTATGGTCCGCGGAGTCCTAAGCCCTGCTATCGCAGTGATGGCAATGCGACGTCGCTTCACGTCCTATCTTATTGAGATAATCGCCAAAACACCCATGCCCGGTAATTACCTGAGTAAGTCGGTAGGTAAGTTTTCCAACTTTTCGGTCCATCCAGACTTTGAAGACCGGCAGGACTGCTTCGACGACACGTTTATGTACGTAAGGCTCCTCACAAAGTCTTGAGTGCCACGCCGCAAATGCATTTTGTTTTTCCTCCCGCCTAATAGCCACTGCAAAAGCTGCTACTGGCTGATCCCTGCTTGTCTGGTGGACAATGCGCATTCGGTTGTAGACCTTTGCATCCATGTTCGCCAGTATATCCATGGGAAACACATTAAAGAGCTAAGGAATCAATTGGAAAATACGACTGAATATAATAGCCGTAGAAATTTGTGCAAATTTTAACCGATTTCAATAAAAGGAGGTTCTGTATTCGATCCGTATGATGCATGTAAATTTGTATGGCCGTGAGTTTCTCAAAAGCTGCTGATCCGGTTTGGATGGAGTTTTTTATTTTTTTTTTCAGAGAAGGTTTTAGTATATAATTTACTAGGATCTGATGAAGATCTTCGAAGACAGGCAGTGGAACTCTTCAATAACTAACCGCAGATGTTCTGCGAATGCTGCAATCGTATATCGATGATGTAATGTTTACACCATTTCATAATTAACAAACAAAAAACCAATAAATAAAAACTTCAAAACCACTACAAACCAAAAAATAATTTAAATTTATATTCGCTTAGTATGTAACAAGTACATTAGGAGTCGATGCCTAATTGAAATTGCCAGCTTAGCTAAGGAAATACACGAACAAATATACGAAAACATTGTTCAATTTAAATTAGGCATCGACTCCAAATATACGTTAATACTAAGCGAATATAAATTTAAATTATTTTTTGGTTTGTAGTGGTTTTGAAGTCGGTTTTTTAACACAATAGTTATCAAGCTCGATGTCAACCTCCTAAAATAATGGCAAAAGACTGCTCACGACTTCCTAACTAACTTTAAATTAGTGGCAGAAAAAGAGTAAAAAGAAAAAAAAGAAACCATGGCGCCAGAATCTGAAAAGTCGGTATTGGCGGCCGTGACATCACCAAGCGGCCCAGCGGAATACCAGCGCTAGCTTTATCGCCAGCACATGCTGAGCTGGAGCCGTTTTGTGACAAGGTTAATTTTAAGTTTTTAATTTTGTTTAAATTTTCATAGTTTTAATTTTGTCACAAATGTCTGTCTTTTCTTTCTCTAAAATCATGATAGAAAATCCTCATAAGTAATATGTTATTTGCCTAACACAACAGCACTATTTTCTAAATTGATTATTTAGAAACTTTATACCTAGCCCTTTTTAAGCACATTGTGCGGAATCCGTGCGAGTGTGATTTGGCATAATTAAAGTTCATATAGATAAGAAAGAGTGCAGAAGAATAAAAATTATGGATCATATGTGTTACAAATATATTAAACTAGCTTTTGCCTGCGGCTCCGCCCGCGTTAAAGAGTTTTCCGGAATAAAAGTCCCGGTTTATATTTTTTTGGGATAAAAGTAGCCAATGTCCTTTTCTGGATCTCGAACTATCTATACTTGTTTCTTGCAGTTCCACTCGCAGAAAACGATTTTCTGAGATAAAAGTCTCGGTTTATATTTTCCCGGCATAAAAAGTAGCCTAGATCCTTCTCAGGGTCTTAAGCTATCTCCTTACCAAATTTTGTGGAAATCGGTCACTGGTTTAGCCGTAACGACTCGCGAGAAAAAATACGGGATAAAAGTCCCGCTTTATATTTTCCCAGGACAAAAGTAGCCTATGTGTTAATCCAGGACATGATCTACCCGTGTGCCAAATTTCATCGAAATTCGATTAGTCGTATTTGCGTGAAAGAGGAACAAACATCTATACAACCAGACATCCATATACTCTTAAAAACTTTCGCGTTTATAATATCAAGTAGGATTCAACAATCAAGTTTTGACCACTGGACTACCACTAGTGACAATAAAGTCGGGATAGACGCCGTTATTTAGACAATGCAATAAATCGTGCTATCATTCGCCACACATCGCTTTGTTTTGTAAACGTAACGCGGTCATTCAACATCGTAAATCGTAATAAAAACAGTTTAATTCAATAAGTTATTAATAAAACAATTGATATGTTAGCGATAAATCCGTTTATTGTGTACCGTCCACCGCGGGACAGCAGAAATTTAACAGCAGCGCAGCTATCCAACTATAACTTATATTATTGATAACACTTATTTACATAGCACTTATATCTACTTTGAACAACTCACGAAACCTGCCAGACTACCGGCTGTATTAAGTGTACGATTTAATCAAAACATTAAAGGTACTCTATGGATAGGTTTTAGGAAATAGTATATACGGCCGTTTTTAATGAACGATCCCAGTTTTAATCTTCGATCCGATCCTGAGAATAAACTAATTAAAATAATTAATATGTAAGCAAGTCAAAAAATACTTTGTTTTAATTGGTTCATTTTCGCGATGGATCGAAAAACGCGATTGGGATCGTTTTTGAAAACGGTCAGAGTTTACAAGTAACGATTCAGTGGGGCTAGGACGTGAAAAAAAAACACGATGCGCCTCCGCTTCATTTTATTTTGATTGGTTGAGAGACTGACGTATCGGTATTTTGATGTTTGTGATTGATCGAGAGACCGATACGTCAGTCTCTCAACCAATCACAATAAAACAAAGCGGAGACGCAACGTGTATTTTTGTCACGTCCTAGCCCCACAGTGTTTTTTTATGTTATCCAGCAGCTGGCCAATAATGTCTGTGAAATTGTCCTTCATGTTAATTATGACATTGACTTAGAATTTTGATATAGTTCTTTACAGATTAACAATTAAGGCTTCTCGCAGACTAGCAACATTAGGGAACAATACTAATTTATGTTGAATACATTATTTATTAAGAGTACAGATAAATATTTGTGCATAATAATTCGGAAATAAAATTAGGACAAGGATGAAACAAGATGAAATGGTGTTGAGGTTTTCTTCCACAAGTAGCGCTGTCTTTACGAAAGACAACCTCTATCAAATGATAAATACAAGATGTATTAGAATGATTATATAGGCTTTAAATTGTCACTATTATACTTAGAAAGTAAATATGCAGACACAGTAAATGATTCGAGCATGACAAAGATTTTTAGAATACTGGATTACCAATTCAGTGCTTAAACGCACTAAGATTAAATAATAACCGTAATATGTCAATCTTGTAACCAGTCAATATCAACACGCACAAAACCTTGAGCTGGACAAACAGCTTCGAAGACCTGAACTACACCTTCTCTTCTGGAATCTGTAATGGTAAACTCGATTCTTCGGACTTCCTGGAAGCTGCTGCAGCGGCTTGTAGGGCTCGTCTGTGCCTTTTCTTGGTTCGTTCTTTGTGGAAGAATAGCCTCAGGTAGTGGCAGGGGAAGACTACACACTCGCCGGCGGGCTCCTCGGCGTCGATGTAGACTCCTCGCACGAGGACAGAGTTCGAACAGTTCAGGAGGATGAGCAGAGCCATGCTGACGGCGTGTGAACACCAGTTGCTGAGTTTTGGACTGTCTGTAGACCAAAAGACAAGGTTAAACGATGGATTTATGAGTTTATCCCTATATATTTTTAGAAGAATCAGTAATGCTTAAAAATGTTGGCAAATAGTTTCAGAATATCTACGGGTATTCAATGTTATTTGTAAAAGGCATAGCATTGTAGTCGTCATATCGAACAATTTTGACTGTATTTAATTATTTGTGAGACAGATACTGCGCTCCAATGTCTTCGGCCGTAACCAGTTAGTCATCAGCGTCATAAAACTTTACTTTGTATAAATTACTTACCAGGAAAGAAGTATATATCGAGCAGGCCCCACACACCCCTCCACACGTTGACGGTGGCGACAAAGGAGATGAGGTGGTACAAGTCTGCCAGCAGGAGTCGTGGTGCTCCGTGCAGACGCGCGGCCGCCCAGCGGACTGGCGCTTGTAGAGCGAAGGTCACCACTACTAGAGCGTAGCCCACTATCTGTAGACAAATATATGTTAAGGTTGATAAACAGAATTTGACACGTGGATGATTTGAATCATTACAATGATATGGAATTGTTTTGAATTTTGGTTGACTCATTTTATTGCAATGAATATAGTATAATCAAGCTTAGATAGAACAGGCCTTATTAACATAATCATATAGGTAGGTATGCATTGTTTCCTCAAAAGGACATAAGGCATGAATGTCGATATTGATCAAGTTGTGGAATGGTTTGTGTTGCTATTTCTGAAAGTTTCCAAACAGAATCGACAGACATCACGTGAATGACGGCTCGGCGCCTGCCGTAATCCATAGCAAATAAGCACAACTTCAACAACACACACGTAATCTCTTATCACACACTGAAAGTCTTTAAGCATGGTATAAGTAAGCCTCTAATAAAAGGCTTACAACTGATTTGTTTGTAAACATCAATACGAAGCAAGTTTAGTGGAATGGAAACTCCCGCGAGAAATGTCTCCAGACGCGCCATATCGTTAGATAAGCTATAAATAGTAAGCTTTAGTTACGTAGCGAATTGTTTAGATTTATTATTGTCGCGAGTACAACGTAATTTCTTATCAACGTGGAAACTTGTTTAGCTCTCACAAAAGGAATCCATTAGAGAACTAACTAATAAAAGGTTGTTATATGCATTTTTTGGTTCAAAAAAGAGGATTGAAAGAAATTAACTGGTAGTGACGATGTGTGCAATGTGTTTAATTAAACATGGATAGGTCTTTGTACCTAAAATATTATTTGAAGCATGTTATCATAAGGGTTTTTTTATGAACATTGTGGAATATGGAAATAAATCATTAGCTCCAAAGAACAAACTCTAAAAGAAGAAATAACAATGACTTCATCCCAAATCATCATAATGAGGCACAGTTTATTCAAAGCATACGATCACCGTCGTCATATATAACATCAGAATTATCCAATTTATCCCAAGGTACAGTTTCAGGAACAAACCTGATGAAGTAAATGCATCATCCGTATTGTTCCGCTGTTTACTAATAAACGAGGTATTTCTGTCTGTGCCCACGTGCTTCTAATTCAACTAGACTTGCTACTGAACGTGTATATCAAGTCAAACAAGAGATGAATGGAATATTGTGGAAGTTTAAAGGTTACATGTTTTACTACCAGGTAGAGGGTGGTAAATTAGACTTTTTGGAAACGGTTAAGAGAAGAAAAGAGAGAGGTTAAAAGATGTTTAGTTGTATAACTACAGTACATAATGAGACTTAACATTTTATGTCTCAGGATGACGAGCGCAGTGGAATGCCACACAGTACTTTGTAAATCAAGGTTCTGGATGGTATTTCTACTGTTTATGGGTGGTCGTATCGCTTACCATCAGGCGAACGCCATGCTCGTCTCGTCATTCAATGCTATAACAAAAAAAAACTTTTTTGTTAGGGTAAAATACTTTTTGTTAGGATAATTAAAAGGATAACCAGTGATTATGAATATATCTATGAAATTCACCTCGCATCATAGAGGTACTAGTTCAATTGAAAACAGATACGTCTCATCATCATCATCAGTCGCATGGTATCAACTGTGTGAACCACTGTGTCACACCATGTGCTGAACATAGGTCTCCCCCAAAGATTTCCAGACGGACCTGACAAGAGCGGCTTGCATCCAGCATGTTTCTGCGACTTCGAAGTCTATCCACCTTGCACATGGGCGTTCAACGCTATTTTTATGCGTTTATTTTAAAGGTACTAAATTTCCTTCTTTAATACTTCCCAAGTACGGTAAGGTGCTTTGCACTAATTCTAAAATGGAACAGTCATCATAATATCCACTCATCACATAAACATGAAATTCAATTAAGTGGGAAGAAAATGACACATAGAAATGTATGGATAGTAATTGATAATAACATTCAAAACTGATACATTCTCAGGACCCAGGAAATTCTTTTTGACATCTTATTATCTATACTAATATTATAAAGCTGAAGAGTTTGTTTGTTTGTTTGTTTGTTTGTTTGTTTGTTTGTTTGTTTGTTTGAACGCGCTAATCTCAGGAACTACTGGTGCGAATTGAAAAATTCTTTTTGTGTTGAATAGACCATTTATCGAGGAAGGCTATAGGCTATATAACATCACGATGCAACTATTAGGAGCGAAGAAATAATGGAAAATGTGAAAAATGCGGGGAAAATTATTCATCCTTGAGGGCTTCCATTGCGTGCGCTGCGAAAACGGTTCAAGATACCAAAAATATATGTGTGAAAGAATTATTCCTCTTGAAATGATCTAAAAAAAGGTCCGCCACAGTATATGTCTATCTTTTAAAATAAACTCTCTAGAACCGTTTTTATGGTAGTCAAATTTGGTCGAAATTAATGCATTATTTGTTAAGAGTTGTATCAACGTCATAATATTAATCTATATACAAATAAATGTGTTGGATAGAGTGATTCAACGGGAAGGTTTTTATGTATGTACTTTTAGCCCGGAAAAACTTATTAACGCGGGCGAAGCCGTGGGCAAAAGCTAGTCATCCATAAATTTAAAATACAAACGTCTAGCATACAGCAGAACATCACAAATCAGCTGATCGCTCTAACGTACTAATTCTACGCCATTTCAAATCCGAATAATGTCGTAGTACAATATTGTATGTATAGTGGGGGACACAAGAACGCGAAAGGAAGAAGCAATTGCGTTCCATAAGTGGTCACTGACTCAATGGCGAGATATATAATGACCCATATGCGGAAAAATATACTTTTTTACATTTTGTATAAACTGTGTTATTACATATACCTAGGAGAATAGTTTCATGCGTGTAAAATTAGGTTGAAATGTATTTTCACATTATGAGGATGTTGTGTTGATATAGTAAGATTTTGTAAAATATTGAGATTATATTTGTTAGATTGCCCGGAATTCTGCTCTATTGTAATTTTCACGCTTTGTGAAAATGTTTGGAAGTATATTTTTTATATTAAAGTAAAAATTGCTCAGCAGATTTGGATAAAAATTAGCTCTCAGATTGACCAATCTTGAATTGACATTATTTTTTTTTTCAAAAGTAAAAGAGAAACACGGACGCCTTTGTGTTTTCGCCGCTTCACCCACTTTTCGCCGTGCCTATTCCGTCCCATGATGTGATAGGGGCATGCCTATCGCCACATCGGGCACAAATAAAACAATGATAAATTAATTTAAAATAAAAAAAACTAAAACTTGAGAGGTGTCAAGGGACACCCGGATGGAACGAAGTTCTTTTCGATTAATTAGTGAAGATATTGTAATAGAATTTTATTTCTTTTAAGTTATAATAATAATTGTATATTTCATTAAAACGTTACCACATCAATGAAAACATTTACTTCTGCCTACACAATAGATATGTCACCGAATCACGATCATCACCTAAGCAAGCATTGATATTAAAATTAACATACAACTATCGAAAAAAAAACTACTCTAAAAATCATTTAAATTGTCTTTTTTACTTAAAATTTCACACATATTTTATTCGTTACAAAACTACTCTAAAAAGCATTTAAATTGTCTTTTTTTATTTAAATTTCGAATGTCACTTTTACGGCCAGTTCTTTATTGTTACTGGCTGGTTTCACAGGGCAAGTATAAAAGTGTCGCTCAACTTTTCGTGATAATTTTTTCCGTCTAGCTCCCTTTCACAACGCGCGATAAGGAACTTCGTTCCAAAAATCATACCAAAAATACAACATGTAAGCAGTCTCAGATCCTAGAATAGTAAGTACACGAACCAATCATTTGATTACACTAAGAGATAACTCTACAACAGGAAATAAAGTAAAAATATACCGCACTATTATAATATTTACGTTTAACGCGTGTTGAATGCTTCCTTAGGCACAGAGATAATATTTTGTCACAACACTACTTACAATAATATTGACTGGAGATTTACAATAAGTATTTTGATATCATTGTTGTATATTTTCTACCTGCAAGATTAATTTTAAGTCGAAAATCTTAATGTCAGTTTGTTTAAGAATTTGTGTACTTACTTGTTGCAGTTTTAAGAGGAGTTAAATTTGGGAAAGGCAGTAAGGATATACTATGAGTAGAAAAGGATCTGCAGTCATATTTAGAGTCATGTAAAGCCAGAACCCATTCTATATTTTTTGAGTTTTTGTGCTACAGCTATCGGTATAGTTGGTTTAGAATAGTCATCAAGTATAAAAGCAGGCAGATGTTGGATGCGGCAAGCTGAAGACAGGGCGCTATGGCGCTCATTAGGGGAGGCCTATGTCCAGCAGTGGACTGATAAAGGCTGATGATGATGATGATAAAAAGTTTAGAGATTTAATTAAATAATTTTCCTATGTACATTTTTAGCGCCACTAGAAGGAAAGATAATAGCAAAAAATAACAACTAATGTCTGGCGCCAATACGGTGGAAGGAAAACTTTGCGACATTTTTCTATTTGTACTTTTTGTAAATATTTGCTTAGAGCGTTACCTAAATATTTCAGCACACTATAAGCTTTTTATACAATTACATTGCTATTTGAGTAACGTACTTTGTTAATTGTAGAGTGTTTGTTGAGATTTATATAATGCCTATGTTGATTTTACATGTAAAAACTCTACCTAAAACGTGTCATTGCATAATAATAGGGTAAAATATTGCTAAGCAGGAACAAAACTTTCATAGATTCTATCCAGTTACACTATGAGCATATTTGAATCCATCAAAATAGTTTTTTGATGGATATTGCATTTCTTGTATTTAATTAAGGTAAAAGATGCAATGTTATCGGTCATGCTATGTTTTTATTTATTTTCCTATGGAAGAGTTCCATTCCGGAGATATCCACTTTTGGTATGGGTGGTGGGTCTCAAAATTAAACCAGGCTCAAATTTTATGGATATTCAAAGGGCAAAAATATGGATCTTGGATCCATTAAACATACATTTTTAGACCCCTTCAATAAAACTACAATATCTCCAAAACGGGAGATGTTAAAATTATACGATTTATTGTAATGGCCAAGTTTTGACGATTACTATCCAAATATATTTAAAGTATCTTGGTTAGAATTTTAAGTCCGTTTTTGGACATGTCCTTTGGAATATAGTACAGTCAGCAGCATAAGTAGCTGAACAAAATCAAAATTTCGTATAATCTATACTTAATATTATAAAGCTGAAGAGTTTGTTTGTTTGAACGCGCTAATCTCAGGAACTACTGGTTCGAATTGAAAAATTCTTTTTGCATTGAATAGACCATTTATCAAAGAAGACTTTAGGTTATATAACATCACGATGCAACTATTAGGAGCGAAGAAATAATGAAAAATGTGAAAAAAAACGGGGAAAATTATTCATCCTTGAGGGCTTCCATTGCGTGCGCTGCGAAAACGGTTCAAGATATCAAAAATATATGCGTGAAAGAATTATTCCTCTTGAAATGATCTAAAAAAATATCCGCAACAGTATATGTCTATCTTTTAAGATTAACTCACTAGAACCGTTTTTATGGTAATCAAATTTGGTCGAAATTAATGCATTATTTGTTAAGAGTTGTATCAACGTCATAATATGAATCTTTATCCAAATAAATGTGTTGGATAGAGTGATTCAACGGGAAGGTTTTTATGTACTTTTAGCCCGGAAAAACTTATTAACGCGGGCGAAGCCGTGGGCAAAAGCTAGTATAATATACACGCGTTAAGTTAAACTGAAACATTTTATTCTTCGTTTGAAGTAATGCAAATCTCTTTTTTTATTTTTGTGAAGAGAAAAAGAAGATTAGTAAGAACACAAAAGTATGTAGGCAAATAAAAAATTTGAATTTGTACAGATTCTTATGCTGCTGATTGTACATTCCAAAATTAAACCATAGCACATTCATGACACAAAATGAAATGCACTCACCAACGAGGTCCAACACGACCTGACCGCATCATCAGGGAAGAGGAAGATGTCGAGCAGCGCCCAGGAGCCGCGCCACACGAACACCACCAACGAACCCACCACCGTGACAGAGAACACGCAGTCTAACACGTACAGCACCGTCTCTCTGCTGTTCTGTAAAATAACCGTACCAGGTCAATAACGAACTAATGACTAAGATAAAAGATGTTCTCTTAAAAGATATAGTTCCAGTTTTAGTTCAAGTTTGTTTGGACACAAATTAGTATATATCGAGAATTTTCATGAGACGTCTTCAAAAACCAAATTGAACACGTGGGTAAGAGACAAGTATTTTTGATATAGATTGGTGAGGTCGTTTGAATGGCCGATGGAATTTGGATATAATTTAGCAAAGAGATAAATCATGTATTGTCCTAGATTAACATGTATGTACTTTTTATCTCGAGAAGTACAGTGTTTTATATTTCAGGAAAAGATATTAACGCGAGTGGGACGGCGAACAAAAATATGCAATTTAGAAATTAATACAAAACTGATTATAATGATTAATTTGAACATAGCGTTGGTAACTTTGAAATAATCAACTGAAGTATGATACTATGGTAAAAAGTCAGCAAACGAATGTATTTTTCATTTGTCGGTCCGAATTATTTATACCAGTCTTTTGAAAATCATCAACAATGACACAATAACACTGCGAAGATTTTTTAAGTCGAATAAACAGGTTGTTTATCAAACGCAAACGTCAACGGGCAATTATTTCATAATGTCCATTTATATTATTTACATACGAGGCTTATGGAACAGCATTCAGGTTGAGTTTAGCCTACACTATTTATATCATTGAGTTTTTCTTAAATTTCTTTACTCTTGACGTTATGTACAGTAATTTTATTGTGAATGGATAAAAAAATCTAGTTTTCTTTCCAAATCATAAAATTGTCTTAAAGTCTAAGTAGAAGCACCACACCATACCAGCCCTGTATTACATACTGCCCACTGGTGAGCACGGGCCTCCCCTACTACTGAGAGGGGTTAGGCCTTAGTCCACCACGCTGGCCTAGTGCGGGTTGGCAAACTTCACATACCTTCGAAATATTTTTTGGGGAATTCTCAGGTATTTTGGTTTCGCCACGATGTCTTCCTTCACTGTTAAAGCGAACAATAATTGATAAACAATACACACATAACTTTGAAAAGTCAGAGGTGTGTGCCTTGGGTTTTGAATCTGCGGACACTCATCTTGTCCGACCGTTTTGTTCCCAAATAGGCTATCGTCCACATAGAAGAAGAAGCACAGATAAAGGTTATTTCCATAACAATTCATTTTCATTCCGTATTTTCATGTCAAGCGCAATTATTACAGTCGCGATTATCTTGATTCAAATTTAATGCGGTAAAGTGGTAAAGTGTTTTTCTACCCTATCCTTAGGATACGGGCATAATATTATGTAAGTTGCATGTTTGAATACAACGATCGTGGTTAATCCTAATAGAGATTAAAAATCATGTACAGTCAGCCACAAAAGTCACTTAACAAAAACAAAACCTCATCTATACTAATATTATAAAGCTGAAGAGTTTGTTTGTTTGTTTGTTTGTTTGAACGCGCTAATCTCAGGAACTACTGGTTCGAATTGAAAAATTATTTTTGTGTTGAATAGACCATTTATCGAGGAAGGCTTTAGGTTATATAACATCACGATGCAACTATTAGGAGCGAAGAAATAATGGAAAATGTGAAAGAAACGGGGAAAATTTTTCATCCTTGAGGGCTTCCATTGCGTGCGCTGCGAAAACGGTTCAAGATACCAAAAATATATGTGTGAAAGAATTATTCCTCTTGAAATGATCTAAAAAAATGTCCGCGACAGTATATGTCTATCTTTTAAGATTAACTCACTAGAACCGTTTTTATGGTAATCAAATTTGGTCGAAATTAATGCATTATTTGTTAAGAGTTGTATCAACGTCATAATATGAATCTTTATCCAAATAAATGTGTTGGATAGAGTGATTCAACGGGAAGGGTACTTTTGACCCGGAAAAACTTATTAACGCGGGCGAAGCCGTGGGCAGAAGCTAGTAAATAATAAACACCCTTCACATCAAATGTCGTTGGTCAATTATCGAAAAATATGTCTCTGAACACATTAAAACCAAAAATATTGTTGAACAACGTGGAAATAAAAGTGACTGAACACATTCACAGTGTAAATATCGGTGACCAGCACGAACACAAAAACGTAGAACATTAAAAAAACTATTAACTTTTGTGAAATACGAATTGAAACAGATATTATTATCTTCACAAAGTTTTATCGTAAGATTATTTGTTGCATTTCTTACAAGTGTAGATTTTTCTAAATAGAGAGTTTTATGCAACAAACCACTTTTTCACAAGTTAAATTGTGCTACATCAAAGCTTTCTAATTAATTATTTGTGCTTACGCAAAATAATTTTCTTAAAATTAGTTTTAAACGCAAACTGTGGATGTTAGAAATACCAAATAAATTTAGACCATGTCCTAAATTAACATCTCGTGCCGCGATTAATGCATAATCCTACTAATATTATAAAGGAGAAAGTTTGTAAGAATGTATGAATGTTTGGATGTATGGATGTTTGTTACTCTTTCACGCAAAAACTTCTGAACGGATTTCGATGAATTTTTGCACACGGGTAGATCATGTCCTGGATTAACACATAGGCTACTTTTAATCCCGGGAAAATAAAAAACGGGACTTTTATCCCGGAAAAACTCATTCACGCGGGCGGAGCGCGGGCAAAGCTAGTAGTATATAAATCAATTAAACAATATTACTCAGTGCGGTAATCGAACCCGTGGCATCACGTTCTACAGCCAGTTTATCGTCTACTGCACCACAATGCTGTCAAAAATTAAAAATTTCGCTAAAAACGCTGCTGAATATAAAGCCGGTTACTCACCGGCGACGCGATACCATACGAAAATCGCGGGTTTTTGCCAAGTCGAACGCAATATTTAACAAATCTACTATAATTGGATCTTAATTAGGCATTACCGTGTTCATTCTCATGAGAAGTATCTAGGTAATAAATATATATATAAAAAAAAATATTTATATAAAGTTTTTACATTCACTTTTATATTATAACTAGCTTTTGCCCACGGCTTCGC
Organism: Lapara coniferarum; assembly: GCA_949316025.1. Classification (NCBI taxonomy): domain Eukaryota; kingdom Metazoa; phylum Arthropoda; class Insecta; order Lepidoptera; family Sphingidae; genus Lapara; species Lapara coniferarum. The sequence continues at coordinate 15,507,168 of OX438922.1, forward strand.
CCGCGTTAATAAGTTTTTCCGGGCTAAAAGTACATAAAAAACTTCCTGTTGAATCACTATCCAACACATTTATTTGGTTAAAGATTCATATTATGACGTTGATACAACTCTTAACAAATAATGCATTAATTTCGACCAAATTTGATTACCATAAAAACGGTTCTAGTGAGTTAATCTTAAAAGATAGACACATACTGTCGCGGACATTTTTTTAGATCATTTCAAGAGGAATAATTCTTTCACACATATATTTTTGGTATCTTGAACCGTTTTCGCAGCGCACGCAATGGAAGCCCTCAAGGATGAAAAATTTTCCCCGTTTCTTTCACATTTTCCATTATTTCTTCGCTCCTAATAGTTGCATCGTGATGTTATATAGCCTAAAGCGTTCCTCGATAAATGGTCCATTCAACACAAAATAATTTTTCAATTCGAACCAGTAGTTCCTGAGATTAGCACATTCAAACAAACGAACAAACAAACAAACTCTCCAGCTTTATAAATAAATAAATAAATGAAAGACGGTTCGGATGCGGGTATTCCCGGCTTATGAATACCTATTACAACTTCCTCTTTCCAGACCTCTGGGAAGAGGCAGTTTCGGTAGACGGCGTTATACATAGATGTTAAGATTTGGACTAGATACCCGGAAGCATCTTAGGCATGCGGGTGGGGCTTTGCGACGTTTGAGTGCCTTGATCAGCGCGATGACTTCTTCGATCTTCACCAGTACAAGGAGATCGGGCGGCTATATTTATGTTTTAAAGTCCTTCGTTTTATAAAGCACGAATTAAAAAAAAAACGCGAATTATAAACGGGGCACATCTGATGCTAACTGTTCATGATCGCTTACCTATAGGTTCCAATGACACTTAGATGCTTTGCCCACCTTTAAGAAAGACAACAGACATAAGGGGCTTTGGTATAAATTAGGAAAACTGGTAATATACATACATTTTTAACCGACTTCAAAAAAAGGAGGAGGTTCTCAATTCGACGGTATGTTAGTTTTTTTGTTTTTTTTTCGTGTGTATGTTACGCGATTACTCCGCCAATTGTGGACCGATTTTCAAAATTCTTTTTTTGTTCGAAAGGAGATACTTCTGAAATGGTCCCATAGTCACCAAGTCAGGATCAGATTGGATCCTAGAGAATTCGAGGGCAACCCTCAAATTTTATGGGCCCACACATCGTTTTTTCGCAAAACTTATGAAGTAATTTATTGTTTAGTGTTTTCGCGTAAATAACATTACGCCTTTTACGTTTTCAGGGGTAGGTAGAGGCGTAGCACGCCAGCGCGATAGTTCTACCGCGAGCGCAATACAACTACGCCATCGACGTGGTATATTTCTTACTAGCTTTTGCCCGCGGCTCCGCCCGCATTAAAACGTTTTTCCGGGATAAAAGTCCCGGTTTATATTTTCCCGGGATAAAAAGTAGCCTATGTGTTAATCCAGGACATGATCTACCCGTGTGCCAAATTTCATCGAAATCCGTTCAGTAGTTTTTGCGTGAAAGAGGAACAAACATCCTTACATCCATACATCCAAACATCCAAACATCCATACATTCTTACAAACTTTCACCTTTATAATATTAGTAGGATTAACACAAAAAAGCAACAAATAAAAACCTTTTTAACTAAAAAATGAACCGCCTTCAAAAACGAATAATAAAACTAAAAACCAAAAAATAATTTAGTAGTGAATAAATATACGATAGCATTACTTATTGTACTGGTAGCTGATTTTGGAGTCGGTGTCTAATTCAAATTACTAGCTAAGCTAGATAGATACAGTAATAAAAAAATATGCGTGAACAATGCTTAAGAAATGCTGCACAGCCTAAATGAAGCCTGCCAACGAATTGGTCTCCGGATGAACCTGGACAAAACGAAGGTTATGTTCAATGACTTCGTCGCTCCGGGATCAGTAATCATTGATAGCACACCTCTCGAAGTAGTCAAGGAATATGTTTATCTCGGGCAAATAATGCAGTTAGGTAGATACAACTTTGAAAAGGAAGCCGATAGGAGGATTCAGTTGGGCTGGGCAGCGTTTAGGAAGTTGTACCACATATTTTCGTCGGATATACCACAGAGCCTGAAGACGAAAGTTTTCAACCAGTGCGTCCTCCCCGTAATGACGTACGGAGTCGAGACGTGGACACTGACTGTGGGGCTAATCCATAAGCTTAAAGTCGCTCAACGTGCTATGGAAAGAGCTATGCTCGGAGTTTCTCTGAAGGACAAAATTCGGAACGAAGTGATCCGTCAGAGAACCAAAGTGACCGACATAGCTCTGAGAGTTAGTAGGTTAAAGTGGCAATGGGCTGGCCACATATGTCGCAGAACAGATAACCGCTGGAGTAAGCGTGTTCTGGAGTGGAGATCGCGTCTTGGTAAACGTAGCGTGGGACGCCCTCTAGCCAGATGGCGGGATGACTTGCACAAGAGGGCCGGCAGCAACTGGATGCTTAAAGCAGCAGACCGGGCTCTGTGGCATATCTTGGGAGAGGCCTGTGTCCAGCAGTGGACTGCAACGGGCTGATGATGAAAAAACAGAATGACGACAATTCGTCATTCTTTTTTGCATTGGAACTAAAAATTCAAATTTGAATCATTTTTAAGGTATTGGACCATTGTATTGGACCGAAGAAAGCCCGATTCCTAATATGGCCCACCTTCCATGCTTTTGTTTATTTTTTATGTTAAATGCAAAATCATACTTAATACGATATTTTGTTAACTAATATTACCTTACATTAAAAAATGTTCAGTTCTCTAAATTACGCTGAATAAAATAGAAATACAAATCGTTTGAAAATAGCGACGACGGAAATATAATAAAATAATAATTATTATATACTGTCCTTTAGTTGGGCACAGGCCTCCTCTACAACTGAAGCCGTCTTATTACAAAAAGCGGTCTAACTATAAACTCAGATCTAAACCTCTGTAAACTATGGTTTATATAAAAATGATATTACAAAATGTGGTTTAGCTATAAATCATAGACTATTTGACGGTCTAAAGCTAAACCTTGGCGACCCCTAGTTTAGCGATGGTCTAAATCATAAATGTCAAAATTGACAAACTATCTTCTTGAAAGTTAGCGTCTGTTTTGTGTATTGTGTATTAATTTTACCCAAAAATGGTAATAATAATAATAAATGATATTAACATGGTAGATTTAATCGATATTGAGGATATTGAAGCAGCTGAGCTATTGGAAACGCCACGCCGACCCAACAGAACTCGTGTTCGAGTCGATCCCTTCCCATGAGGACATTTATTCTGAAAAGATATTAATTTTCATAATAAGCAAGTTTCCCAGTTTTTTACACACTCGCTCACGCCTTTTGTCCCCGAAGGCGTATGCAGAGGCGCAAGTTTTCGCCGTTATTCCGTCCCATGATGTGATAGAGGGCGAGCCTATCGCCATATCGGGCACAAATTTCCAACTCCGAGCTGATACTGAATACAAAAACTCAGTATCACTTTGCCCGACCCGGGGATCGAACCCGAGGCCTCAGCATTGCAGTCGTACCATAATACAACTACGCCACCGAGGCAGTCATTCCAATTTTTTTTATTCAACATATTCAAAGTTAAATAACATCGTCATTTTCCATATATTCCGTATTCATATAATTTTTTCACCATTATTAATTTAATTTCATAATCTTACGATTTATATAAGAAAAAACAGTTTTATGTCAAAGGAAACTTCCTTATTCCTTAATAATAAAGGACCACATAACAATAAAAAAATAAAACACTTACTTCTGTGCGATATTCTTCCACTCTAGTGCCTTTTTAATATTGGAGGAAGCTTTTGTACATTTATCTTCTATAATATGCCGTGATTCGGAAATTATTTCGCGTAGTATATCCTATAACATTTAAAATATTGGTTAGCATGAAATCATCCATTATAACAGCTATTTGAAGGAATTTTTATTTACTTACTTTTTCCTCAGTACTCCAATTCTCAGATCTTTTTTTCTTTTGTTGGTCCATCACAATATTATAATAATAATAATATAAAGAAACAATTGTTTAATACCACTAGAATTCGATAACTTTAAAAATTTCAAAGCTAAATGATTTTTTTGCGAACTTGCGATAATTTTGCTTATACCGCGCGAAAACGTTACGTTTCGTTACGCGCATTTAGATGTATTACTAGCTAATACAACATGAGTCAAAACCTGAATCTTAAACTAAACTGGAATCTGGAATGGATTTTCAACCAAAATACCCAAATTTCTAAATTTTTAACACTCTTAAATATTATTTAATCATTAAAATTCAATCAAAACGTTGTAATTTCTGGGTATATGGAACGTTAAGATAGAATGATATCATGTTGAACGAATGTTGTTTGTATTAATCTGTGATTGAAATACAGGCCATGGTTCAAATGGCGATACTAAGACGACCACGGTTTTTATGAGTTTTGTAATACATACAAATTTGGACCATGGTTCTACAGATAACCCTGGATTTGTTAGGACAGGTTTAAACCAATGTTTATTTCGTTTTTTGTAATAAGACGGAAAGGGTTTAGGCCTGAAGGATGACTGAAAAGTGGGTAGATATTTGCTTATATATTTTTGAAGTTATACTTCTTTAGGCGCGTGATGAAAAAATGATGAGAGTGAAATTTTTAGACGCGCGCGTGTTAGAATATTCTCGTTGTTAAATATCATAATTTAGACAAAACATATTAAAATTATCATAAAAGAAATCAATTTAAGTGATAGCATCTTTTATTAAAATATTTCCGAGTAATTTAACAAATCAACATTTAAAAAGCAATAAAAAAATGTAAAACTACCGGTCGCGTCGTCTGAATAAAGTAGTGGGGATCTACAATATAAAGCATCGTCTCGCTACAAAGAGGCTCAGTTGCCAAGAGACAACGACAGGGGAAGGACGTTTTTCATTTTGGTACTACGGTAAGGTCCAAGATAAGTATCTTGTTTACATAATAAATTATGAATAAATAGATAGATAAAATAAAGTATCTTAAGATATATACGATTATTATTTACCAAAACTCAAATAAATAATAGACATACTTATTATATGAAGTACATCCTATTAAATCGTTTTTCTACAATGACTTACCATTTATGCTATATATTTGGGTGTGTATGTATATGTACATATGTGTGTGTGTACATGTGTGTATGTGCGTATATGTGTGTACGTGTATGTATGTACATGTATGTATGTACGTGTGTGTCTGTACATGGGTGTATGTGTATATGTATATATACACATGTGTTAGTTAGTAATTGCTGGTTGTAAGGAGTATAGTGGCCAACAAAATCTTTTTACATAATACATAATATGTATATACAAGTATATAAGGCTTAAAACGTTAGTACTGCTAAAATTAAAGACTTTTCACAATGGATCAATGTCTATTATTTAAAATGGGGATTAACCTAATACATTTCTACTTACCTTTTATTTATTGTCACATTATATTTCTCACATCAGAAGTGGGATCAAACATCCATTATGCCCTTAAATAATATATATTTTATTAAGTACAGGTTATGGAGCCAGCAACGCTACTGGAAGAACTGGTGAAAGCCATCCGAGACGCAGTTACGTCAAAACAGCACCAAGATGATATCGCGCTACCACTCTTCGACCCCGAGAAAAATGAGAATGGTGCAGTGGGCTGGTGCAACAGCATCGAGAAACTTGGTGCCGAATTTAAGTGGAGTAGCATCCAGCAGGCTGCCAGAGCCGGCAAGGCTTTACGAGGCTCTGCAATAACTTGGTTTCAAACATGGGAACCAGAAACTGAAAGATCCTGGGAAGCTTTGCGCAAGGATCTAATAGATTTATACCCAGAGAAGAAAAATCTATCGGAAAAACTATCTAAAGCCGTACTGTATACGTCTGACGCTGCTGATAGTTATTGTGAGTACGCTCGAGAAAAAGTCAGGTTACTGCGTTGTACCAAAGTAGCCTTTACTGAATCACAGTTGATTGAGCTTGTGTGTGGAGGAATAAGCGAAGTCAATGTAAGGATGGCTAGTTTAAACAATTCAGTCGAGACTATACCTGACTTGATATCGTCATTCTCGATATATGAAAAGATTCCAAAGAAAAGATCGTCCGAGGGATCTGTAAACATCGGACCATCTACTTCAAATGCCAAGCGTCCTAAACCCAATAGCGAGCAAGGACACAAAGAGGAAAAATCTTGTTACACGTGTGGTAAAACCGGACACTTTATGGCTCGCTGTCCAAAAAAGCCTGTTCACTCCGGTACCATGGAATCAAATCAACCAAAGTTGCAGACCGTAAAAATTACTTGTTCTTTCTGCAAGAAAGAAGGTCACACTTTTGAGAAATGCTTTCATAGAGTAGCCTGTACTATTTGTCATAAAATGGGCCATTCGCCAAATAGATGTTTTCACCGTTTCCAACAACGTGAAGAAACCAAGAATGTCAACAGCGCAGAAACTTTATGACTAGAAAATAAGCTTACTAAGATTTCTATAAACAATATCGAGATTAATTCTTTGCTAGATACTGGAGCTGACTGTAGCATTATAAAAGAAAGTGTAGCAAGACTCCTTGGGTGTCGGTTTACCCCATGCTCATTGGTTTTAGATGGGATAGGCCATGGTAAACTTCATGTTTTTGCTAAAACAAAAGCCTCCGTCCAGATTCAGGACCTAAGTACTGATTTAGAATTATACATAGCAAGAGATGCAGAATTTAACTACGACTGTATAATTGGTCGAAATGCTGTTCATAATCCCAACATAGCTATTGTGTTGGACTCTATGGGCTCTAGATTAATAAAACTAGAAAATTATAAAACTCATCAAATGGTTGGATCGCTTCAAGCCCAAGCGATTATAGATTCACAATGTTTATTCGAGTCATTAAGCCATCTAGAAACCTGTTTACAAAACAATATTGTAAACATTTTTCATAAGTATCTCTCTGTTTTGCCAAGAGAAGATCATGTAAGCACAGTAACAACCGGGCAGCTTGATATTAGATTAAAAACAAACAAAGTGATTAATTATCGACCATATAGAATGGCACCAATTGAAAGGGAGAAGGTTCAACGTATTATTGACGATTTATTAAAGAAAAATGTAATAAAAGAAAGTGAATCTGAATTTGCGAGTCCAGTACTACTTGTTAAAAAGAAAGATGGAAGTGATAGGCTATGCATAGATTATAGAGCACTTAATCAAAATATCGAAAAAGAAAGATACCCTCTCCCTCTCATCGAAGACCAAATAGATCGATTAGGAAAAGCCAAATACTATACTGCTATAGATATGAAGAATGGCTTTTACCAAATAGGTATCACACCACGTTCCACTAAATACACGGCTTTTGTAACACCTGATGGCCACTTCGAATTTTTAAAAATGCCATTCGGCATATGCAATGGTGCGTCAGTTTTCCAAAAGGCCATAACAAGAGCCGTTAAAGACCTAAAGTTTATTTTAGTATATATTGATGACCTGCTTATACCGTTCCGTACAATACAAGAAGGACTTGATTACTTAGATCAGACCCTTAAAGCTTTGAGTGCCGCAGGGTTCACTATTAATTTGAGTAAATGCAAATTTTTTGAGACTAGCATTGAATACTTGGGCCGTATCATCTCACATGAAGGTGTAAAACCTAGTCCAAGAAAGGTGTCCGCTTTGGTGAATTCCCCAATCCCAACAAACATCAGACAAGTCAGGCAATTTATGGGACTTGCGAGCTATTTCAGACGATTCATACCAGAATTTTCTTCACGGACAGCTCCTATTACAAAACTTCTCAGAAATGATGAAAAGTGGGAATGGGGATCCGTACAAGAAGAGGCTCGAAATTACGTTTTAGGTCATTTAACTAAAGAACCGCTGTTATCAATCTACAATCCTGATCTACCTACGGAATTACATACCGATGCTAGTGCAATAGGATATGGCGCCATTCTTTTACAGAAGGATGACGTTTTAAATAAAGTAGTTGCATATTTTAGTAAAAGAACAAGTCCCTGTGAGTCCCGATACCATTCTTATGAATTGGAGACTCTTGCTGTATACAATGCTTTAAAACACTTTCGTGTTTATTTGTTGGGCATTCATTTTACAATAATTACAGATTGTAACGCTATTAAATCCACAGTTAATAAAAGGGATATTTCACCACGAGTCGCACGATGGTGGGCGTATATGCAAGATTTTTCTTTTGATATTTTATACAGAAAGGGACAGTACGTATGTCATGTCGATTATCTTAGTCGTAATCCAGAGGTAGCTCAGGGAATGAGTATTACGCCGCAAACAGTAGCCTTAATATCGTCTTCCCACGAATCCGAAAATATACGTATCAATACAACTGACGGTCATCGGTCTTGGTTAGAAATAGCTCAGGATATGGATTTAGAAACCCAAAACCTTGTTGAAAAAGTTCGAACGGGAGATTTGGACTCAAATCAGTATATGGTGTGTAACAATTTGCTATACTATAAAACTAGCCCAACAGCCTCACCTAAGTTGTATGTTCCCAAAGGAAGTAGACTAAGTGTTCTCCGCTTGTTTCATGACGAGAATTGCCATGTAGGATTTGACAAAGTTTACCATAAATTATCTGAATATTTTTGGTTTCCGGGCATTACTAGATTTATCAGAAAATACATTTCCCACTGCCTCATATGTGTTGAAAAGAAAACTCATCAAGGCCCAAAACAAGGAATGTTACACCCAATAGAAAAAACACCCATACCTTTTCACACCGTACATCTGGATTGTACAGGACCTTTTCCCCTGTCTATTAGTGGTCATAAACACCTACTTATTATAATAGATGGCTTTACAAAGTTTTGTATACTGGAACCGTTAAAAACGATGACAGGTGAGGAATTGGTCAATGTTATACGAAATTCGCTCTCAAACTTTGGCACTCCATCCTTAATCATTACGGATCGAGGAACGAATTTTTGTTCTAGACAGCTACGAGAATTATTCAATGAATGGCAAACTAGACATCATATGATAGCGACTGGTACGCCGCGTGGCAACGGTCAAGTAGAGCGATACGTATCTACAATTACAAACATGTTAAGCACCTCTTGCACGGACGTGTCAGACTGGCCGAGCGTTTTGTGGAAGGTCCAACTATCTTTAAATAGTACAGTTCAGCAATCTACGGGATTTACGCCTATGAGGCTACTTATTGGTAGAGATTCTAATATTCCGCCCATACAGGCTCGATTAGATGAAGTAAGATACAATGGTGATCAAATCGTAGATGTAACGGCCGATAGACATTTAGCACAACAGCGCCTCAAGATTGCAGCTGACAAATTTAAAGAGCGTTTCGATCAAACTCGTAGAGATAATGTGGATTATAATATAGGTGATACGGTTTATGTAAATCAGGACCATAGACGACACGATAAATTAAAAACTAAGTTTAAAGGACCATACGAAATAACAAGCATCTTAAATAATGATAGATTTTTATTAAGAGGCATTGGTGCATTAAGAAATATTACAGTTGCAAAAGAAAAACTTCGTCTGTGGCCTGGTGAGTGGGTCGAACAAAATGCTATTGCAGAGGACCATATTGTATAATCTTCAAGCTGATAGTATGATTACATTTGCATGTTATGATAATTATAATATTATGTGATTATTATTGTGTGATTATTATTATGTGATTATTATTATGTGATTATTATTATATGATTATTATTGTTGAGGATTACGAATTTAAAACCTTAGCTGTTGTCCGACATTCACTGACTGCGGGTGATTAAGCTTCACTGGCTGCGGGTGTTTGGTCGCACAAAGTAAGGTCTGATTATGATGATTGATGGAGAATGATTATGGGCATTATAAATTAGTCGTCAGAAAAACTAAATAATTAATATATTATGCCACGACCATGTTAGAATATTGTATGTACTTCGAGAACGAAGTACACGTCAGTATGGCCGTGTTAGAATATTCTCGTTGTTAAATATCATAATTTAGACAAAACATATTAAAATTATCATAAAAGAAATCAATTTAAGTGATAGCATCTTTTATTAAAATATTTCCGAGTAATTTAACAAATCAACATTTAAAAAGCAATAAAAAAATGTAAAACTACCGGTCGCGTCGTCTGAATAAAGTAGTGGGGATCTACAATATAAAGCATCGTCTCGCTACAAAGAGGTTCAGTTGCCAAGAGACAACGACAGGGGAAGGACGTTTTTCATTTTGGTACTACGGTAAGGTCCAAGATAAGTATCTTGTTTACATAATAAATTATGAATAAATAGATAGATAAAATAAAGTATCTTAAGATATATACGATTATTATTTACCAAAACTCAAATAAATAATAGACATACTTATTATATGAAGTACATCCTATTAAATCGTTTTTCTACAATGACTTACCATTTATGCTATATATTTGGGTGTGTATGTATATGTACATATGTGTGTGTGTACATGTGTGTATGTGCGTATATGTGTGTACGTGTATGTATGTACATGTATGTATGTACGTGTGTGTCTGTACATGGGTGTATGTGTATATGTATATATACACATGTGTTAGTTAGTAATTGCTGGTTGTAAGGAGTATAGTGGCCAACAAAATCTTTTTACATAATACATAATGTGTATATACAAGTATATAAGGCTTAAAACGTTAGTACTGCTAAAATTAAAGACTTTTCACAATGGATCAATGTCTATTATTTAAAATGGGGATTAACCTAATACATTTCTACTTACCTTTTATTTATTGTCACATTATATTTCTCACACGCGCATCATGTAACACAAAAAGCTACAGGTTAAGTGATCGCACCACGCATTATAAACTGTAATTTAATTTCAATACAATTAACTGACCTATTCCTTCTATCCTTCCTCCCTTCCTTCCTTCCTCTTTTCCTTCACATAACTTCGAAAAGTCAGAGGTGTGTGCCTTGGGTTTTGAACCTCCGGACATATTTGTCTCGGCAAACTACGGTTTTGAGAAACGATGGTCTGTAAACCGGATGGTTGTGAGTTATATAGCGAGGAATCTATCATTCCTTTGGCGGCTTTTTTTTGTAATTATAATTTGGGTGGATCACTAGTTATGTGCCTAGAGAGACAGAATGGCCCCTGATTTTAAATACCTACGCAGTAAGAAGTTGAATAAATTGGGAATAAGGACAAACGGTTTTCAAAAATAACTTTAACATACATTTACATATTGTATTATGGAAAGGTTACCAAAAACTGTTTAATGTCTGAAGATTTCTCAAGTTTCGAGTAAATTTTATTTGACAGTTATTATATAAAATAACTAATGTAGGTACTTTTTTTATTTGCATTGAATGACGAGACCAGCATGTCGTTCGCCTGATGGTAAGTGATACGACAACCCATAAACAGTACCAACACCATCCAGTACCTTGATTAACAAAGTACTGTGTGGTATTCCACTGCGCTCGTCATCCTGAGAGATAAGATTTATGCCCAGTAGTTGCACTGGCTGCAATGTCCTTCGAACCAAAACACAACAATGCTCATTTTATTACCTTTCATTTGGAAGCTTAAATTAGAATATTATGTCTTTTGTATTTGGTCGGCTTATACATTTATGTAATTAGTAGAATTGTTTCAGAAGCTGTGAAACATGTCTTTAAATTAATTATATGTCGGAGCGTCGGGTAGTTTTGTAATACTAATCATGTAAAACAGGTTGCGATGTCGAAGTATTAATGGGCGTGACAGTTGCGAGTAAAAGGCCCTAAGGCCCTCGCCATTTGAGGAGCACTAAAGGGTTGCTAGCGCCTTCTGCACTCACCCAAAAGACCGGTGTTCTTGCATAAGCCGACCCTCGTCAGGCAATACTTTTGGTACTGACAGGAACAATAAAAAACTGAGGAGCACTGTCTCAGTTTGGTCGTCTTTCAGTGTTCAACTAGTTATCAAAAGTCGCTGTGTTACTATGCTAGTAGTTACTTAGTGAACCTTACTATGCTCGTCCTGACAGTGATGAGTGACAAATGAATCATGAGTTGAAGAAATAAAGGTCAATTATGAACATTGCAAAGTATTCGCCACGTCTTATTGGTCCCTGTGAAATCCTCGTAGACATAATATATAATATTTTGAAAATTTCCTAGCATGACCTGATCCCATTCACAAAGCGGCTGCGGCGGGGGAGGACAACAAAAATCCTATCCAAGCAATATTATTTTTGCTGTTGTGTTTATTTGTTTGTGTTTTGGGTAAACATGTTCTTCCAACAATTAATAAAATATAATCTAAGAACATTTTCTTATCATATTCAATACTATCTGGGCCCACATTTGGACATTATACGGCTTAGGTATTATTCATATTTGACTATATGAGCATTACACGTGAAGTGGAAAACGACACTGGGCTAACAAAATAAAACTAATGATGGACATTAATTCAGGTCCCACAGAAGTCCAATTGACCCAATTATGAACAAAATCCAAAACCTGTTATTTTTTTCGTTGTCCGCTTCACGTGAAATGCCCCCTATAGTAAAATGCTTTATAGTAAACATGTAAACATAATATAATCCTATTAATCACTACATAGTATAAAACAAAGTCGCTTCCCGCTGTCTGTCCCTATGTATGCTTAGATCTTTAAACAATCAAGCAACGGATTTTGATGCGGTTTTTTTAATAGATAGAGTGATTCAAGAGGAAGGTTTATATGTATAATTTATCCCGGAGAAATATAAAGCGGGACTTTTATCCCGGAAAAACTCATTCACGCGGGCGAAGCCGCGAACAGAAGTCTAGGAATATTATAAACGCGAAAGTTTGTAAGAATGTATGGATGTTTGTTACACTTTCACGCAAAACCTACTAAACGGATTTGGTTTAAATTTGGCATACGGGTACTACGCGTAGATGATGATCAGGATTAACACATAGGCTACTTTTTATCCTGGGAAAATATAAAGCGAGACTTTAATTCGGATTTTATTTTCTGGCGAGTGAAGCCGTCACAGCCAAACTACTGAACCGATTGTGATGCATTTTGTTAGTGAGATAGTTTAAGACCCTGGGAAGGATCTAGGCTACTTTTATCCCGGAAAAATATACACCGGGAATTTTATCCCGGATTGTTTTTCTCGCGGTTTTGAATCTTTTTATTTTTAAGGATATCTCCTTAAATCACTACTTATTATAGAAGAAAGTCCCCTATCGCATCTGTTTGTCTCTGGAACGCGATAAACTCAAACACTGTCGGGCGGATTTTCATTAGTTTTTCACCAATGGTCGGTGTGAATCATAAATCAAGAGGACGCTTTATGCGTTTCCTACTAGAATATCATAAACGCGAAATTTTGTAAGAATGTTTTTATGGATGTGTGTTTGTTACTCTTACGCAAAAACTACGTAACGGATTTCGATGAAATTTAGCACACGGGTAGATCATATCTTAGACTACCATATAGGCAACTTTTTATCCCGGGAAAATATAAAACGGGACTTTTATCCTGGAAAAACATTTTACTGCGGGCGGAGCCGCGGGCAAAAGCTACTATTTTAATGAAAATTATAGTATAGTCGAGCTTTGTGCACAGAAATAGAAATTATTTAAGCGCCGATCATTTATTGAATTTTAAGATAAAGCACTTTAATAGCACCGAATAAAATTCAATAAAAAAAAGTACCGAATGGGATTAGAGTATTTTTAAGAGACTTCCAAAAAAGGAGGAGGTTCTCAATTCGTGTGTTTGTATTTTTTTTGTGTATGTATGTACACTGATTTCTCTGAAAATTGTGCGCGTATTTCCTTGATTCCTTCTTTATTTAGTAAAAAAAAAAAGGTCGCGAAGTGGTCCCATTTCAGTATACCTTGGTTTAGGGTTCATCATTTTATAGAACAGACCGAATAGACCTGAATCATATCAGTAAAATCATTCGACGACTTAGAATTACCCTCAAGAAAGTTGATTAGCAATGCATAAATTGGAGCTATTTTTTATTGAATAAAAAATAATACATTTGCATTATGCATGGTGGTCCTTTATACGAACAACAGGGATTTGCACCAGATTATTTCCAGTTATGTACATATTAATAAAAAATAGGGTAAGTGTGAGTTGGCCTTGTGCGCCAAGTGTTCCGGAAAATATTGAATAAGGTATCGAATGCGACATAAACGGTTATATCTTTTGATCGCGCGTACTTACAAGTTTCATTTTTTCACACCTCAAAGAGGCCAATACCCAAGTATCTATATATATAAAAATGAATCCCTATTTTCCTTGGTCATGGCATCACGCGTGAACGGCTGGACTGATTTTGTTATTTCTTTTTATGATGTGTTTGGTATTGTCAGGAGAAAGTTCTAATGAAAGAAAAAAAATAGAAAAATTGCGCGGAAAATGAGAAAACTTAAGAATACTCACCCACCATATTAAACGTGCATGTCACTGAACTCCTTAACGGGTGGTCCGATTTTAATTTAATTTTTTGTGTGTCTTCACGTGGAATACAGAATGATTTAGATTACAATTCTATCCGGTAGGTAGCGCTGTATTCGGGTTCTGTGATTTTATTTCATTTTTAGGGCAGGACAACTGCGCCGAAGATGGCCGTACAAAAAAAAAAGGACAACGTCTGTCGGGGCCGCTAATTTGATATAAATATCAACTTATAGGTACTACTTCGGGCTCCTAAGAAAAAGGCAAGGCAGAGAAGTAAGAACAAACAGACAGGCCGGGCGAAAGACAGAGAACAAATTGATCCTATTAGGGTTCCTTTTGATGTAGAGAACCTTAAAAATATTTACTTTTTAAATGTTTTATCTTACTTTATAACAAGGACCTACTCGCAGCTTGTGAATAGTCTTTCGCGTGATAAGAGTCCCATTGTATACTTTCCTGAGACAAGAAAACCCTATCTTTTGTGCTACAAACTTACTTCATGCATTGTTTCATTAAAATTAATGGCGTAGTCGTGAAACAATAGACATAGTTTTGCCTTAAATAATATTGATGTGGATTTTATTGTATAATCGTATAACCGCGAAATTTAAAAGCTGTACAAAGCTTTACCTGTTTGCTGAATATTTTATGTCATTATTTGTATACGTACCTTGAATACACAAAAAAATATGCGTAAATTGTTTTGAATACCTACTTTTAAATTATATAAAGCTGTATACATATTGCTTTTTCCCAAATCCCTATTAATTCACACTTAACATGTGTTTCATAATGTATGTTTATCTGTTTCTTTATTTACATATCCAAGATAATATTTGCCATTAGAGAACTTTTTATAGAGTCGTCTATACTCTGTCGGTTTAGGTATTTAACTAAATGTAAACATATCATAAAAAAGGTATTTTACCTGCCCATTTCTCTTTATAAAATACATTATAACCAAAATAAAAATCTTCATAACCTCCACAACACTTAGCACTGTTATTCCTGTGTATTAAACTTATTTGAATATATAGTTATTTAAAGTACCAATTAATACGCGCAAACACAATTAACTATGAAAACTGTTATATAGGATCTCGATCTGTCAACTGTAAAAGACCTAATACGACATGCATGCTAAATATTTTTCCAATGGATCGTAATAGGTAACCCTACAAAATTTCAGAGTGTGAATGTCACGTGGCACGCCATTATAACTGACTGCCATTCAATTTAATCGGTTAAATAGACAACAATTATCGATAAATCTCCGAATTGTAGAAATTTGTTTATTTATTATATTTTTTGCTTTGTTTCTGATGATTAGAGGTTTTTAGTAATTGGTTTTGTTTCCAGAGTGAAAGTAATCATTTCAGTATTTGTTGTACGCTATAGTTTCATTGACACAGCAGTATTCGTAAACACTTTCGTTAGAAAAGGTTGACTACCCAAGAATCATATGGCATTATTTGTTTACATTTAGTTAAATACCTAAACCGACATAGCATAGGTCAAGGTGGACACGGTACGGTGTTTCGGGGGCTTCTGAGCCCCCGCAACAGGAAAAACGACCGCAAAAAAGCGGTACGCGCAGGGGCGGTTGCGGACGACAACTTAGACGTGAGTCGGAGGAAGCCCGCAGCCGTCCCTAATGAGCCGAAGATGGCCATACAAAAAAAAAAAAAAAAAAACATAGCATAGGTCTATAAGGAGAGAATTATAGTATTCTTTTAGCGCGGTAATAATTTAGTGAAAGGATTTCTATTGCCGAGGAGGGCAAAATGAGTTTACCGAAATTGTTTTCCTTCCGACCCAGTTATTATCTAACAACCGCTGGATCGGGAAACAAATTTTCCTACCTCGCTGTACTTATTGGATAAAAATTTCCGCGGCGGAATTTTTCGGCATATGTAGGACGGTCTCGAGAGATAATATTGTATTCTAATTCGACGAGTACTTACTACAATTAGAAGTAAATATTTTGAACATTTTAGATGCGGATATCTATTTGTTCAGGTAGTTTATGTCTTACATATAAGATAATTATACTCGTAGTCACAATAAGGTTTCCCTGTACCTACTAAGAGAAAACCCTTTTGTCGCGTAGAGTTATAGTGAGCATCGTTTGAATGATTTGCTACCGTTGCCGTTTGTAGTGACAAACAATTTGATGTAGCATAGTATAGCGTTCTAAATGACACTGAACTCGGATGTGGCGTAGAGTAAGGTTAGCTGTTATAGAGTATTTTAACGTTTTGTACCACACCATAGTAACATGGGAGACTTTGCGACCAAACATAAGGTGGAAAGGACAACTCAGAGACCAAAACCTAAGGTCGATAGAGATTTGAAAACGGTTCGCAAGTGGTAAGCTGTACGATTGTATAATACTAACCGTACGGAACATAGTCGGCACATCAAAATAGTCCTGTGGTGTGTCGACGGCGACCGCGAACGGCGCTGCGCAAATGTTCCGGAGCGCGCGCAGCGCCGCCAGCGACAGCGTTGCTGCTGCCGTGGTGGACAGCAGCGTGCGAGCGCTGTCGCCTGTGCACTCGTTGAGCAGGTTCCATACGCCCCTCCAGGCACCCACACAAGCCACCCCCGCCACACACGTGTACAACCGCGACAACACGTAATACGTCAGCCGGCCACGGTCCGGGCTGAGGTGTTTGCTCAACTGAGTTTGGAACACGCAAAACAAGAAGTCACAGCACAGTCCGAAGGTGGCGCACGCGGCGGCGCTGCTCACTTGGTGTTCGGGCAGCACGTACAGGTCCATGAGGGTCCAGGTGGACTTCCAGTAGGTGACGACGGCAGGCGCGACGAGTGCGCTCGCGAACAGGGCGTCGGCCGCCTCGAGCAGCGCGGTATGCGCGCGCGACCCGCTCGCCAGCGTGTCGGCCAGCCCCGCAGTGCTTCCGCGCATCTCTGACTCGACTACCGAGCTACCGTTCCCGCGCGCTCCCACAGCGCTACTCCACTACACCACTACAGATTACCTCTAGTAATTGCATTATCATCGCGTCCCGCACGGTGACGTCGTTCGCGTTTTGTTTGTGGGGATTATCAAGCAGGCTTTGATGTGATTTATTTTTAAGATATATTTATGTTTTATGACAACGAGTATTTAGATGAGCAAAGTTAGCTATCGTTAATTATTTATATCTATTTGTTTTAATTTAATAGAGAGTTCATTGATCCCTTAGTCAAAAAATCATGGAGGCGAGACTCAAAAAACTCTCTGAACGCGGTTTGGATTGCCACATCGGAGTTCAAATTCTTCATATTTTTATAGAATCCTGAAAAAGAAACAGTCCCGCCTTCGACTGTTTCTTTTTCAGGATTCTATAAAAATATAAAATCATTAACCAGGCACTACATGGCCATTGACATGTATAAAAAAAATCATAATATAAAATTCAAATTCTTCCCTTGTAAAAAAATTTCCAAATTACGTAAAAAATGGTAATCTGTTGGAGCAAGGTCCGGGGAGTACGGTAGATATCGCAGACATTCCATTTGCAGCTCCTCTAGTTTAGCGGCCGTCTGTTGCGCAGTGTGTTTGTTGTTTCAAGCTTTGTTAGTTTACCGATTTTGTTTCAAACTGTTTTATCACTCATATCGAAGCCTGCAGCTAACTCTGAAGTGGTTTGCAATGGATCCGCTTCCACAATATCCTTTAATTCCTCATTATCCACCTTGATATTGGCCCTCCAAGGGTCTTGTTCTGAAGGTCGAAATTTCCAGAACAAAACGTTGAAACCAAAAACGTACCGTGTTTTCTTTTGCGAACCTCACCAAACCCACAAGCTGTTTCTGCTGGTGCCACGGTACAACTTATACTCGTAAACATAGCGATATTTCTTGATTTCCATTGTGCGATTTGATATTCGCCAAAGAAAAAGCGAATCAAGAAAAAACAAATGAATTTCTTTTTCGAAACTCAAATGTACCAGTTAAATCATTGATGTCTTCAAAAACGCAGTTAAATGCATATGTAAGGACCTAATTATACCTATATTATTATTTAAATGAAGATGTTTTTACAACCTATTATCTTAACGTACCTAATAATAATATGACACTTAAATTAGAACAAATTGCTATAATGGTGCTTTACGCAATAGCATGCAAAGCTCTTTTCGGCTATTTTTTGACTCGTCAAGTTCCGCTACGGACGCCGGTGTCCGAGTGAATACCTAGGGTTTCCCCATACATCTATATATTATATAAGCGGGGTTTGACGGGTTAAGTGGTGGAGTCAACCTATACTCATAGATTAGTCTATGCTCATAGTATTGAACGGTATTTATTTATTTATTTTTTTGACTAGCCAACAATTGTTTACACCAGTACAATTTATAAGGGAAAGATACTACACGAATTATAAGTGCAACAATTTCTTACAGGCTAGTTCCACATGCACAAAAATGATGATCAATACATTAAAATAAATGATATAACTTAAAAATATTAGAAATGACGTCACATAAAAAGTTCAACGAATCGGTATACTAAATTTACAAAAACAAAGTTATAAACTTTCAAATCAAAATATAATTTATACACATGGATACTAAATTATATTATTATTTTGAGAAATGCTCGATACAATTTTTATAAAATTGTATCGAGTATGAATGGATCTGCTCGACTAAATTGAATATTAATGCCTTACACAACAACATAAATATCATAATTGATTGTTACGTTTCCCACAAAATAGCGGGATTCCCTGAGGCCCAAACCACCGCTTTCTTCGCCTTTTCCCAATACATTTCTTTTTAAGCTGACAGCGCGTCTAATTCTTCTGAAATAGGGTAGTTGACTACTTTTTTAAATACAAATTTAAAAAATGTATGCTATCCAAAATGTAATGGAAAAAGAATTTTCAAACTTGGCGCAATAGTAAGTTATAAAGCTTTGAAATTCGGTGGAAGGCGTAGCTGTCAAATAACAGCAATACTAGGGTGTGACGTCACCAAGCGCCGTCGGCAATAACGCTACGTGCGTGCGAAGAAGATAGCGCGATATCTCCGACACGCCCCCACTTTTACAAGAATATTTCAAAATTGTATAACTGATTCATTTTTCAATCGATTTTGATTTCACAGAAGAATTTGTTTTTCGTATTATTTTTTGTTACATCTAAAATAATGTACAAAATCAAACATAGCAAACTATCCTGTTGTTTTATAAGCAGCGGAAATCACTTTAGATCAGGCAATTCAGTTGCCCTTTTTTTTCAACCACGACAAAATGGCGTCACTGCACCTGATGTTAAGTGAAGCCCGAATTAAGCCTACTTGCCAACGTATTCCCTAAAAAAATAAAACACCACGACTAAAAGGACTATGGTTAATATGCTAACATTCATTTATCCTGGCCTCGGTGTGTCATGTCAGTAGGTACTACGCACGCAGTACGCCTGGCGCGCTGAGGTCTCGGATTCGAACCCCGGATCGAGCAAAGTGATATTGGGTTTTTCTGTTCAGTTTCAGCCCAGGGTGTGCTATTGTATACCGTATATGTTAATAGGCTCAACCCTCATTATATGGGTCATATAATAGGAAGCAAAATGTCGGTGTGTTACACTTCTACGTACACCAGAAAAGGGAAAGTCGAGATACTATGTATGTATGTTCAATATTCATCTGTCCTGAACACACCGTATGTAAATATGACCCTAGAACTAATACGGATAATAGTCTACAAATCAGGTTTGTAGTAGGGAACGTCAACTGCCCATTCGCCATCCGTTGGTCATTGAATTGCCCTCATAAGCAATTGTTGGGAGACATTAGGGCGCTATCCGACAGCGTCGAATGTAGATGAGTAGGTACTATTAGTGCCTGTTTCATAACATCTGTGAATATGCTACTCGTCATATAAATGTATAAACCGACCAAATACAAATGTCACAATCCCAAATAAATGGTAATAAAAGGAGTACTATGTACATTAATATGATAACTGTCCATGGTCGTATATAAGGGGGAGTTTTGGGGTCTGGGGTCCAGCTTACAACAAACATGTACACAAAAACTTTTGGCGAGGGGGGGGGGGGGGTGTATACGTAAGATATTTGCTGAAGTAGCTACGCCCCTGTAATTGTCCAATAAAATAAACTAGAAAGTTGTGAACCAGACCCTTCACGTACTAAGATTATGAATATGCAACTTTAGATTGACTCCAGCTGGTTCAGGTTAGTCAGCAGCGATCAAATATCAAGACCAATAAATCAAGAATTTCTGTCACAAAAAACTATGGCAGTCTTTTGATTGTATATTAAGTTCAAAAATTATACCAACTAATATAATTCAAAAACCATCGCACGTTGGTCAAACGGTATTAACAAACAAACAACTTCAGCAAAGTTAATTGTGATATTTTATACCTCATTAGAACGCTGGATAAATACCTAAATTCTAAGCCTAAATATGTTTTGAATGTATTTTGCACATTTAGTTACTAGAAGTTTTTCTGAGATAAACAGCAGTTTTTGTCAAAAACTTTGTTGAATAAAATACGAAATTGATTGATTTAAGGCAATCATTTCAAACTTTTGTAGCTTTTAAACATTTTATTGTTTGTTATGGAAGCCTAGAATATTATTTACTAGAAAACAACAAAAAGCCCCAATCCCATTAAGTACTTATTTTTATTATTCAATTTTATTTGGTCTTATAAGTACTTCATCTTAAAATTCAATAAATCTTAAATTCCTCGAAAACCATTGAGTTTTGGATAAGGCTTCATGGGACAAAATCGATTGCTTTTGATCCAATCTACATGTCCTTAACGGGAATAAGTCATATTACCAATCACCTTGTATAATAACTAATAAATATTAAGGTTAACTTTTGTAACATATACGGTATGTTGGGGACAGGTGGGAATACAGGGGAGATGGCCCACACGTGACTTATGGGTCCACTCAGTAACAAATCATTACTTACAGTCTTCTTGAACCTGGTGGTAAATATATAAGTTGGTTCCTTCCCGTCAGTGAAGAGGAAGAAAGGCGGTGCGAGGAGGTTTCGAGCTGACCTCAGGAGGACGATAGAGACGTAGAATGCCAGCGTGAAGGCTGCGTACAACACTGGCCTGATGGTAAACAATAAAAAGTAGAGTGTGGTGTGATTTAGACAACTCTAAGGCAGGTGGATGATGTCGATAATAAATATGGCAGAACGTAGTATCCATTTGAATTTTATAAAAAAATTACGTATGTATCATAACAAGGTAGTGCTGCGTGAACATTGAGTGAACAAATTAATAAAGAACATGGTTATGACAAGCATTCTACTCTTATTTTGTAAAGTTTAACTTTAGGTGATTGTTTTTATACAATTCGCGTCTACAATAATAGTGTTGCACAATCTTCCTATAAAATACAAGTCATGCTTCCAAATAAATGGGTAGATTTTTTTTTTACATTTTGAAACAAGCCCCATGTGTGCGTACGCTGGATTTAACTGGTTATAAGTCATCACAACTATACAATATCTTCAACAAATCCTACTTCCTACTAATATTATAAAGGCGAAAGTTTGTAAGAATGTATGGATGTTTGGATGTATGGATGTTTGTTCCTCTTTCACGCAAAAACTACTGAACGGATTTCGATGAAATTTGGCACACGGATAGATCATATCCTGGATTAACACATAGGCTACTTTTCATCCCGGGAAAATTTAAAACGGGACTTTTATCCCGGAAAAACTCATTCAAGCGGGCAGAGCCGCGGGAAAAAGAAAGTAAAAATACGCGCTAGTAGAAATAGAAAATATTTACCGATGAGGATCTCGATCATTATGCAAAATCTGAGCCACCGCAGCATCCAGTAACCCCCAACCTCCTCGCCAGTGCATGATGCAAGACAGTATGAACACGTAAGTGTACAACTTTGACAAGATCCGTTCGCGCATCCACGTGCCCGCCCCGCCGTTGGGACCACTCCAAGCACCCTTTGAACGCGATAAAAGGTAGGATCTAAAAACAAGAAAATTAAAATTTTAACACAAGTTTTGGGAATGTGTGACAAATAACTATCTTTTAACTATTAAGCTGTGATTTCGCAGAACGCGGCAGACGGCAGACGGCAAAAGCATGTGCTGCGACGGCAGACGGCACTACAATGCAGTATGAAATTGTATAAGACCGATTCCGCACGCGGCACACGACGGCAAATGACGCCTGGCTGGACGTCACTTGCCACGCCGTCTGCCGTCTGCCGTGTCCTGCGGAGTCACAGCTTTACAGTGCGACGGAGAGTTTTGTAACTCAATGGTCTAGATTCTAGATGTTAGCAGATAGTGCTTAGCTATGATCGGTTGAGTTGCCCATCTCTTCATGTGATAGTATAATAATATGGGGCATTATATTATGATCTTTCCTGAAAAGGACAAGTCAGGGGTACCTTTATCGGGGGAAATGCATGAGAAGACTTATAAATGTGAGAAAGGCGAAAAATGTGTGTCAAGATCGTATCATGTGGCACCCAGTAATAGGTACCTTCTGTCTGCCTGTCTGTATATGATAAGGCAGTGAGTGCATATTTATATTATGTTCCTATTGTACTCTTTATTAGGTCATACAAAGAATATTTTAGTTAATTTATCCGCGCACCTTAGTAATGCAAAGCTTGCGTGTATGATGATACCCAACAAATAGATCTGTGCGTACGGGAACAGGTGGCTGTGAATTTCCATGATGCCCCAAGTTCCTCGCCACACGGACACTACTAGTGGAGCCACCACGAAGGTAGAGAACATCGCGTCCGCTGAAAATATTAAAACATTGGTGTATTTTTTTTCATGCTCGCGCGATATAGTGGCTACACCGCACATGATGGTAAGTGCGATGTCGTCCAGATAGAGTATCGAATGGCAATAAATGGCTATCTCATGCCATTCGACACAATCATGCCGTCCTGCTGAGCTGCTTCTTCGCGCTACGGCGGATGGACCCAGGATTATAGGAACTAGGGAACTTGCAAGAGGATTCAAGCAATCATTAAGTTTTTATCACACACACAGACACACACGCCTTTTATCCCCGAAGGGATAGGCAGAGGCACAACTAGTGCCCCTACTTTTCGCCGTGTACCTACATCCCGTAAGTGATAGGGGGCGAAGCCTATCGCCATATCGGACACAAATTCCAGACTCCAGGCATATACTGATCCCAAAAAGCCAATTTGACTTTGGCCAACCCGGGGTTCAAACCCGGGACCTCGCATTGGAGTCGTACCGTAATACAACTACGCTACTGAGGCAGTGTTAGCTCTTTCAGACTGTTGTAATTTAAATTATACCTATACCATAGCTGGTTTCGTCGCAGCTGCATTCGTTTTCATTTTCCTCGTCGGTACATGGCTCCTCGGTGGGCACTTTCGTGAACACTTTTTCTGTTTCTGCCAAAATGTTGTCATTGGCGTTCGGAGGCATCTGTAAAAATAGATATCCTATAACCATAGCACAATAAACACGAATCGATAGAAGTCTCAGTGGACGATAGGCTAGTTGGGAATTCAACGGTCTGTCGAGACAATGTTCGGAGGTTCAAAACCCAAGGCACACACCTCTGACTTTTCAAAGTGTATTGTTTATCAATTATCCTTCGCTTTAACGGTGAAGGAGAACATGGTGAGGAAACCTGCATACCTAAGAAGTTCTGTATAGGAATTTCGAAGGTATGTGAAGTCAACCAACCCACACTAGGCCAGCGTGGTGGCCTAAGGCCTAAACCCTCTCATTAGTAGAGGAGGCCCGTGCCCAGCAGTGCGACAGTATATAATACAGGGCTGGTATTATTATTTAGACGTCTCATTTGTATTTTGTATACATACATACATACATACATACACACACGCACGTACACGCGCACGCGCACACACATATACACACACACACACACACACACTCGCACAGATGCACACACGCACATACACACACGCGCCCACACACACAGAGCAACACAAAAGTTTATTGCCTGTTCTTTTCTAGTGAGAACTGCTTTCCGAACTGGTGGTAGAGTTGATATTGACTGAATCTAAATAATGTATAGCGTTATGGGTTCGAATAAATTTATTTCATTTCATTTCATTACACACACACACACACACACACACACACACACACACACACACACATGCACACACGCATACACTCGCACACGCGCACACGCACACACGCATGCACACACACACGCACGCACACGCGCACACACGCACGCGCGCACACACACGCACGCGCGCGCACACACACACACACACACACACACACACACACACACGCACACATACACACATACACACACACGCACACATACACACATACACACATACACACAAACACACACGCGCGCGTGCACACACACACACACGCACACACACACGCACGCACACTAGCTAAAAATTATTGCACTTCCTTGCTTCACCGTAGTCGTATATAAATAAGTAATCTCAAATTTAAAAATAGTAACAGACCCTAAAGTTACATGTGAAACCACATCGCTTACGAAGACAACATTGCTGATGTAATTCCGCCAGGAGTTTCTTGTGAAATTTTACCCTTTGTTATTTTACTTTTTGAGGTTTTTTGCGTCGGAGGCATTGATGTAGGGTTTTTGATACATCAATGGTCGGAAGTTATTTAAATTTTAATTTCTTTTTTCTAAATCTATACTAATATTATAAAGCTGAGAGTTTGTTTGTTTGAACGCGCTAATCTCAGGAACTACTGAACTGATTTTGAAAATTCTTTCACTAATAGGAAGCTACATAACTCCTGAGTGCTATAGGCTACTTTTTATCCCGGAAAAATATTTTTGTCCCGGAAAAACTTTTTCACGCGGGTGGAGCCGCGAGCACTACTATATGTTATAAATTGCTAACGAGTTGGATATACCAAAGACAACTTGATGCTGCACCGTCAGCTGAAAGTTAAAATGTCCTAAAAATTTTGCTAAAGTCAAACGGACTTTTGGAAGTTGGAAATGACCTGTTAATATTCAAACGCCTGAACATCTTCATAAATTATAACTAAGAACATCGCGATCACATCAGCTTTCAAACAAATGAAAGCTTTTTAACTAAAAATTAAACCGCCTTCAAAAACGACTACTTAAAAAAACTAAAAACCAAAAAATAACTTAATAGTGAATAAATATACGCTAGCATTACTTATATACTGGTAACCCATTTTTGAGTCAGTGCCTATTTAAAATTAAACATTGTTTTCGCATATTTATTAATGTATCTATCTAGGTTAGCAAGTAATTTTAATTAGGCACCGACTCCAAAATTGGTTACCAGTAGGATAAAGTAATACTATCGTATATTTATTCAATATTAAATTATTTTTTGGTTTTTAGTTTTTTAAGTAGTCGTTTTTGAAGGCGGTTAAATTTTTTGTTAAAAAGGTTTTATTTGTTGCTTTTTTGTGTTAGTAAGAAATATACCGCCTTGATGGCGTAGTTGTATTGCGCACGCGGTAGGACTATCGCGCTGACGTGTTACGCTTCTGCCTACCCCTGAAAACGTGAAAGACGTAATGTTATATACGCGAAAACACTAAACAATAAATTACTTCATAAGTTTTGCGACAAAAACGATGTGTGGGCCCATAAAATTTGAGGGTTGCCCTCGATTTCTCCAGGATCCAATCATCTGATCCTGATTTGGTGACTATGGGACCATTTCAGAAGTATCTCCTTTCGAACAAAAAAAGAATTTTTAAAATCGATCCACAATTGGCGGAGTAATCGCGTAACACATACAAAAAAAACATACCGTCGAATTGATAACCTCCTCCTTATTTTGAAGTCAGTTAAAAATAAGCTTTTAACAATGTTAAAAAAAGATATTTGAAAATGTCTGTCAGCTCTATAAGGCTGTATTAGTAATAATATTAGATCTCATAGCATTAAGCATAGCCGCAAAGGACATGTCGAAAAACGGGCCTGAAATTCTAACTAAGACATTTTATATGTATATATTTGGATAGAACTACTAAAACTAGCTTTTTACAATATGTTTAATTTAAACATCTCCGATTTTGAGATTTGTGCAATTTATTTTGATTTTTTTATATATTTTGATTTCTAAAAAACGAAGGTATGTATGGAGGGGCTTAATTTTTTTAATAGATCAAGTTCTATATTGGTTCTTTAATATCCATAAAGTTTGAGCCTGGTTAGATTTTGAGGCCCAGCACCCATACAAAATGCGGACATCTCGTTTAAAGGCGCCCTTGCCCCTTATTGTCAAAACAAGTAGTATTTTAAAAATAGATTAGAAAGGGAAAATATATCATACATATACTAATAATATGTATACTGTTAGAAACAGAAGCAAGATTGATTTAAATAAAAACAATTACTGATTTT
Organism: Lapara coniferarum; assembly: GCA_949316025.1. NCBI lineage: Eukaryota > Metazoa > Arthropoda > Insecta > Lepidoptera > Sphingidae > Lapara > Lapara coniferarum. The sequence goes on from OX438922.1 coordinate 15,534,037, forward strand.
ATATTACAAATTTATCACTGATTTTACATAAGCACTTTTATAAGAAATACTTTTACACAGATAGTTTTTTGTCCCTGACTAAACTCTTGTTAGCCTGACGAGGGTCGGCTTATACAAGAACACCGGTCTTTTGGGTGAGTGCAGAAGGCGCTCGCAACCCTTAAATTTAAGCGAGCACGCTGAGGGCGACCCACTAACGGCTCACGAACCTTGGCTTAGGGCGGCCACTGAGAGGATAAGACATGATCGTTTGGGGACACATGGTTTTAACCATTAGGTTCTAGGATTACCTAATCACGCGTGCGTAGTAGTCTTCGGCACGCGGGCCGGAACTGCTAAGAGAGGGCAGGGTGATGGGGAACGCGACGAGGTCCTCGACGGCGAGGACGGTACAGCGGTCTTGTAGAGTGTATGAGCTTTAGATGCTCGGTCTTTTGCCAGAGTGATTTCGTCCTCTAGATCTGACAAGACTGAACGCGGTCGTCTCCATGTGGCGCGATCAAATGGAGTATATACCGGGTGGAAGGGAAACGTGGCTGTTTTGGCCACACCGGACTTTAGGGTGAACGCTTTAGGCGGTACCGCACCCTTTTTATACACCAAACTGTCACTTCCACCATTACTTTGACGTCTCAACTGGTTTTCACAACTGGCAAGCACGTAATAAATAATTTGTTCGTGGGTATAAAAGGGAAACCATTATTAAAATATTATGTATAACTTTATTTAAATCAGGTAATCAGCTAATTAGGAATATAAGTAAATAAAAGTAGCATATAGTTAGCTATACCGTTTATTACTTCGTAATCCAATTTGTTATTTTAATTGTAACTGAAAATACATATATTTCTATTTCATAGCTATATATTTATTTTCTTTAAATGAATTGCACAATATTTATAATACCAATAATACAAAATCCATAATTACCTGGGTATAATTTTGCTTCCACGTAGCCTCTTTTCTTACACTTTTATACTTAAGCTTCAGAGCTCCTTCCCGTTCGACGGTTGCGAAAGAAGTGATCCCTACTTGGCCGACTTCAACGCTTTTATAGATTGTGTCAAGAAATATCTTGAAGGTAACATTAAATTTGTAAATACTGTATTGTTTAATATTATTTCATGTTTAAAAATCCTTTTATTAATTTTAAGTAATATTAGTACTATTATTACCTCGAAATTATAACAAACCATTTATAAACCTATGTATGATAGAATGATCGTATAAAATCTACTTGTTTTTCAATACAATGTTACAAAGATAATATTACTATCCTAAACTAATTGTACAAGTGTAAAACTTATTTTGCTATTATTATGATATTATTGTAACAAGTGTAAAACTTATTTTGTTATTATGATATTATTTAATACAGTGTCATTTTGACATTGCGTTACTAAATGAAACCACACATTCAGCACGAACTCTGCAAACATCGTGCAAAATATTTTCCATGGATACGCATACTTTCGCCAATAACCGCGATTATAGTTTTATAGTTTTATGATCAGGCTGTGTTTTAGCGCGCTTGACTTTATTGGATGAATTACATCACAGCTGACGACGTTATTACAAAACCCATATGATTAAGAAGGGCAACTCACAATTTATCTTTCAATACATTCCACTCACATAGTTGCAGCAGTACCGCTTGGGACGTGAAATAAAAAAAAATATTTAAATAACTACTAGAGTAGTCCCTACCCCCAAACTAATACGTTACAAATATCAACATGAAATAAAAAAAAATCGTCATGTAATTGTATGAAAAGGAACTATGTTGTAATGTTGAGGGATTGATCGTGACGTGTGAATTGGTTTAAGGTTCTTTATTATACTGGTTTAGAACTGACTTTATAATACATCTTACACCTACTTATATACTAACACACACTACACTACACCTTCCCCCTTTGGGAAAAAAAATAAAATGTTACATATTACATTCTTATTTTTTTTATACTTAGGTATATAAAATTAAAATCTTATGATATATAATATGTATGTATACTTAAAAAATAAACACTGCCATTAAATTACGTACATAAACATTTTTTATCATAACCACTATACATATTTTATTGTAAATCTATGTTATTCCTACAGTTCGCTCATCATAAGTTACACATAATCTTACAATTTTTTTTATCTCCTTTTCCTCTACCGTGCATGTTATGTATCTTTCTTTGTTTTCAACCTTACAATTCATTACAATATTTTCATTATAATTATCATTTCCAAAGTCCATATCATTCGACCGCTTATCTATAAGCTTTAACATCTTAACTTTTTTACTCATATCTTTAATAGTCAACATCTTATTAATATCATTGCTTTTATTCTTCATAATATCATTTCTTTCACTATATTTACTTTCAACTTCATTCACTTTTACAATATCTATAAATTCATTATTTATTCTTATTCTTGGATATCCTACATTATACTTTCTTATTAATCTTATAAACATCTTAATATCTTTTCTACTATTCTTATTCTTATTAATTTTCATTTCATTAATATTTCTATAACTACAAAATACTTCGAAATCTTTTACAATAATCTTACCTATTTCTAAAAACTTCGGGTCTAAATATAATTTCTTCTCAGAAGGTACAAAATTACAAAACCCTGCCTTTGATTTAACTATCTTTTTACTTTTAACACTATCTTCTATATATATAAAATTCTCGTGTCACAGTTTTCGTTGCCATACTCCTCCGAAACGGCTTGACCGATTTTGATGAAATTTTTTGTGCTTATCCGGTATCTATGAGAATCGGCCAACATCTATTTTTCATCCCCCCAAATGTTAAGGGTGGACCACCCCTAAATTTTTTTTTTATTTTTCAGACAAAATTTTTTGTTTTAATTTTTTTATGATATAGCATACAAAAATACCTACAACCCTAAATTTTCACCCCTCTACGATCAACCCTTATTTTTTAATAGCCATTTTAGTTACCTTTTTAGGGCAGGACAACGTCTGTCGGGGCCGCTAGTCCTCTATATTATTTCCTAAAATCAATTCTATATGTCTCGACTTTTTTACTATCCCTTTTTCTGATATAATATTTTCTGTTTGAGGCTCCTGGGTAATTAAAATGTTATCACAATTGTCTATTTGTTCACAAGGCTCAACTAATTCTTTTTCAGATTTAAACAACTCTATATATCATTACTTATATCAATTTCACTGCATGTGTTTACTCGAGTGTCAGACGCTAAATTGTTACTAAGGGAGCTAACATCGGAATTAAATTTCATTACGATGGTATTATAATTGTTCAAATCGGTGCACTCCGACAAGTCGCGCTGCGATGATTGCTGATCTTGCGGAATGCACTCGCTATTGGACACCTGGTATTGATGCGCTAATATGGTGTGCGGATGATCTATGACTAATTTAGTGTGAGGTGCTGCTTTATAGAAATTATTATAACTATTGGTTAATATGGGCTGACTTTTCGAACAATATTTAAGCTGCTTAAAGTAATGGCAAAATCTATTACTACGAAAAATTTTATCTTCATCTATCGTAGTTTGGATGGCTTGTAATAATGAATTAAACTGTCTAGCTGCTATTATAATTCCTATTCTATGGTTGTTAAGACCACGTCTAAAACAATCTATTGCAAGATTTTCATTTATATGGGGAAGTATATGTAATTTTGAGTGATCTCCGTTACATTGCGCAAAAGTTAGTTCTGTAAATAAATTTTCTATCTCGGAACCAAAACTCTTTATAGATCTATTCCCTTGTTTGCAATTAATTAATTGATTTTGTAACGAAATAAATGATTTCTTTGGTAATAAATTATTTCTCATGTCTTCTAATAATGATTCTACATCGGAATAGGTTTGTTTTAAAGAAAATTTTGCGGGTCCTGGTAACCTAGTTTTTAATATGAAATTAATTAGCAATGGTTTAGAAACGTCATTTATCATGCTACCGTAAAACTCAATATTATCAATTAATTGTCTTAAAAAATTTTTCATCCCCTGTCACAGCTGGTAAAAATTCTAGAGCTGTCTCTAAATCAAAGTTTTCTGCCATTGTTAAATCTGCATATAACGTTTAGATCTCAAAAAGAATAATAAAGAGTATTCATACAATAAAAATATTAACTAAATTATAATGGCCTATAAAGGTATTCTGTCTAATGTATATTATTAAAGTCTATTAGATGTATAATAAAACTATTTAAAATTAAAAATATGTAAAAGGATACTAAATCTATCTTCATCATGGAGACAAGACGAGAATTCATTCGTGGCTCGACGATGCGGGTGAGCTGCTTCCTGGTGCTGTTTACTAGGTGGGCCGGGCTATACCCTGAACTCCTGGGCCAGGATTACCCTGGACACCGCTTGAACCTCTACATTTTGATAAAAGAAAATCTTAATATTTCTTCTTAATTATTTTCTTATGCTCCCTATTCATTTTTCTTCTTCTTTAACGATAGTTTCCTTATTTCTTCGTAAATATTTTGTTATATCTCTTCCATTATATTTTTTTTTCTTAAATCTTCATTTTTCGTTCTTCATATTTTCTTTCTTCATTAAATAATAAAAAAAATCTTCTTTTTCATAGTTCATAATTTTCGTCTTCTTTCTTCGCAGAATTATAGATTTTATTTAACTTAATATTTTCAGTTTAATTTTATTTATTTACTTACTTCCGTAATTTCAATTTACATTATTTCCATGCGCGCCGCACGCTAGCGCAGGGCTGCGCCGACGCGACTGGCAGGGTCGCCATGTAATGTTATAAGGATTGATTGACACGTGTTATTGGTTTTAGTTCCTTTATTAGACTGTCTTACAACTGACTTACAATACATCTTACACCTACTTATACAGTGTCATTTCAACATTGCGTTACTAAATGAAACCACATATTCAGCGTGACCTCTGCTAACATCGTGCAAAATATTATCCATGGGTAACGCATACTTTCGCCAATAATCCCGATTATAGTTTTATAGTTTTTTGATCACGCTGTGTTTTAGCGCGCTTGACTTTATTCAGTGAATCACGTCACAGCTGACGATGTTATTACAAAACCTATAGGATTAAGAAGGGCAACTCACAAATTCACTTGCAATACATTCACTCACATAGCTGCAGCAGTACCGCTTGAGACGTGGAATTTGAAATAAAATAATTAAATTGCTACTAGAGCAGTCCCTACTCCCTAACTAATACGTTATAAATATCAACATGAAATAAAAAATTGTCATGTTATTGTATGAAAAGGAACTAATTATTTTTTAAGTGTTATGCTGTAAAGAAAAGTATTAATTCTTTAATAATAAACTTTGTTTTCGTTAATAAATAAGTTTACCTACCGAAATAGGTAGGTACTAAACAACTCGCATGCGGGTTATTAAAAAAAGTTACAGGATTTTAATCTATTGATATCATATTTTTTAGATTCCGTATGATATTTCAACGTTCATTTTAATTTTAACATCAACATTTCTGCACGTCATGCCTAAAATAGGTTTACGTAAATACTTTATACTACCAAAGGCCTTATGCCTTCTGTACCTTCTAATCTCTAGCTACATTTTGTATCGCGTCAGAGTCGTTGATCTTGTTACTAACACATTGAAACTAACGTGCAGATACCAACATGTTATGTCTCTTTCGCACGCCATTCATTACAAACACGCACTCAAACACGCTGTGTTGCCAGTATAAACATTTTAACCGACAAGTTTGCTAAAATGACACAGCTTTTCAAAGAATCGGATATTAGTTTATTTATTACATGGATTTCTAACACACTTAAATAAGTGTATTAAATAATAAAATAACTAGGGTAATTATGCTAATGAAAAGTCTACTTAAACGAATACGCAGCAATATCTTTGTATTGTAAAATAACATTACTTTAAGCAATAAAGCATACCAGAGCTCTAACATCAATTAATTTCAATATGCATTGTGGTACGGTTTAAATAGCATAGAACAATGTAAAACTAAAATTGCAAGATATTGCAGAATAAGGTAATAGTACCAAAGCTTGGTATCCCTGTGGGAGCACGTGTAACACGAACATCAGCTGGCGGGGCCAACGATCGCGCGCGCCAGCGGGCGCACGGCGCCCTTGTCGGCATGTTCTTTGTATAGGGCTGCCATTACCTAAATTGCCGACGCCGGACAAACACGGCAAGAATCCCGGAAATTTGGGCGAAATATGGGTTTATTCCCGGACACCTCTGACAGAGTACCCCAGTATCTCCGCACCGCAATAACAATCGCAATTTTTAATTGTTCCTGCCTGAGTAATAATACCTAAAACTGGCGTTGTTTACTAACCACTTATAAAGTGACTCGACCAAGTGCATAAAAATCCTTCTAAATACCTATGTTTTACCTACTTACAATAATTTTGGTCATTAGTCAATTGAATATCCTGATTATCTTAAATTAAGTTCAGTCATTACTCACTATTGTAAGCTTTAGTTAAATATTAGTATTTTCCAATACGTAGCTTCCAATACGTACGTAAATGTTACTTATTCTTGACAAAAGTGTGCGTGTATTCTATGAAGTGGTAAAAATTAAACGTTTTTTACCCTACTAGTAAATTACGACAATTCCAGGTAATAGCAATAAATAAGTACAAGTGATATTTATCAAAATATGTAACGTGTCGAAATACATCGAGATTCGCGGTCCGGGATTCGTGAACTTCATGCGTATGGCCCCGCACTGGCTCCTTCAGGCGCATGCGCCGCGGGAAAGCGGGGGACGGCGCGCGCGCCGCTCGCCAGTCGCCACTCGGCCACGGTACTCGGCACTCGTCATTTTGCTAGCGGCCACTCGCCCGGCAGCAACACGACGTGGCGTATGTTGATTTATGTACCGAATGTTAGGCCGATGCGCCCTATGTACTTACTCGTAACTATTGTAATTTTATTATTATATCGTTTTGTATCGATCCGAGTGACCTTGCCTTTGACATAGCTTCGGGAGACGCGAGCCATGTGTAGGTTTTTAGTTTCGGCTTTTATGCGCACACGATCAAATGTTCTCTAATTGTAATTATTATTCTATTGTGTTAATTTTTAAGTTTCTGTTGTGGTAAACTATGATTTACATTTACAAAGCTCGTGAATAAAGTGTTAATGTTTCCGAGAAGGTCGTTGAAATGTCTTTTGTACTTTTAGGGATTACTGAGTAAATGTTCAAAATTCCAATTTTCCAGAACCTCGTTGACACTGGTATCATAACGGTAGCATCATAGTCGGTTTCACGAAATCGATCGACGAATTTGACGGCTTGAGCGTGCGATTCTTGCTGATGTATCGATAGTTCTTAGGTTAGATAGAATCTTAGGGTTGTGAGGCTTTTTGATAAGCTACGTGCGGTGTACGGACTGTGACCATTATCGAAGATGCCGCAATGATTTCAGTCTTCTGAAGGAGACATAACTGGCTCTGACAGAATCTAGTAAGTGACTGTTGTTTAGATTGACCTATGTGACCTGACACACAAGCATTGGTAATAATAGCAACCTCATCTTTTCGGTTTGGAATAAAGCTTCTTGGTTACGATGGCGCGATGTGACAGCTTATCGTTGCGCTCCGTGTGTGCATCTCTTGTTCGCGTGTGCGTGAGCATATTATCAATGAAACACACAACCTCAGTGCGATGTTGACGCTCCGACGATTTCTCGTTTACTAGTAGTGGCAATAGGATGTCTAAAATTAAAAGACCTTTTTTGTTATTTATTTTGTTTGAAAAATGTACTTCTTTATTTTACACTTATGGTTAAATTAATTAACTGCATGGTGTTTCTTTCAAATTGATTTTATCGCAGTTAAATTTATGCATTCGGTTACAAAATGACCCTGTATACTAACACACACTACACTATAATGTATTTGTTTCATGTTAATAACACACATTGTTTTCATTGGTAAATAACTTTACCTACCGAAAAAGCACTTAATAACTCGCAGTCGGGTAATTACGAAACTTACTAGATTTTAAACTATTGATGATATTTTTTGGGTTCTATATGATATTTCATTATTTATTTTAATTTAAACATCAATATTTCGGTCCGTCATATCTAAAATAAGTTTACGTAAATACTTTATACTGCCTGCTTAATAATGCTATTATGTCTTCTGTACCTTCTCACCTCTAGCTACATTTTGGAACGCGTCAGAGTCGTTGATCTTGTTACTAACACATTGAAACTAATGTGCAGGTAACCAACATGTTGTGTCTCTTTCGCCCGCCCTTCATTACAATAGGGCATAAACGTGCACTTAAACACGCTGTGTTGCCAGTATAAACATTTTTACCGACAAGATTGCTAAAACGACATAGCTTTTCAAAGATTCGGATATAAGTTTATTTATCCAGCGATTTCTAACATACTTAGACAAGTGTATTAAATAATAAAATAAGTAGGGTAATTATGCCGATGAAAAGTCTACTTAAAGAAATACGCAGCAATATCTTTGTATTGTAAAAACAACATTATTTTAAGCAATAAAGCATACTAGAACTCTTAAATCATTTGATTTCAGTAGTCATTGTGGTACGGTTAAAATAGCATACGACAATGTAAAACAAAATTGCAAGATATTGCAGAATTAGGTAATATTACAAAAGCTTGGTATCCATGTTAAACGAACATCAGCTGAGGGGGCCAACGATCGCGCACCTCGGCCGCCGCCTAGTCGGCATTTGTTTTGTATAGGGCTGCCATCACCTAAATTGCCGACGCCGGATAAACACGCCAAAAATCCCGGACATTTGGGCGAAATATGGGTTTTTTCCCGGAAACTTCTGACAAAGAGTACCCCAGTACCTACGCACCGCATTAACAATCGCAATTTTTAATAGTACCTGCCTGAGTAATAATACGTAAATCGGATAAAGACTGAGCCCGAATGAGCGTCTGAACCTCCTAGAGTAATAGTGTTCTGTGGTCTGAACACGAATGAATGCAAACAGTGGTCTCGGACGACAAAATGTGAAATCGGTAGAGTTGCCAAGAAAAATCGGTATATTTGGAGCAAAAATCGGCATATGTAAAAAAACAAGCAATATTCAATGAAAACCCCCTTAATTTTAAACTCTATGGACTATTATTGTACCAAAGGAAGGTAATTTCAACAAACGAGAGCCACGCTTTGTCTTAAATGACTGACTGACGAATCAACGCACAGCCTAAATCGCTGAGCGCAGTGAGAGGAACTTGGAGGGTACGTTTTTTGTATGACATAGGCATCCGATAAGAAAGGATTTTCCGAAATTCTATCCGTAAGGGGGTGAAAAAGGGGGGCAATGTTTGTAGGGTACAACGTGATTCCTTGTTCCAATGTAATAAAACTTTGCATAAACCTTTTTAACAAAATTGATGGAAGACGTGTTTCATATTTCATTGAAAATCATCCCCAAACGGGGTGAAAAAAAAAGGGGTAGAAAGTAATTATGAAATTGATTTGCTTCGAAGTTGATATAATCTACTTGTTTTTCCGGGAAAATAATTTTATAGTGGAAAAACTTTTTCCTCATAACATAGTACACCGAGCACGAATTTAAGCGCTATATATACTATAGTTAACGTAATGATTTCGTAAAGTTCAAATACGGGTAGGCAGAGGCATCAGGCAGAACTAGTGCACCCACTATTCGCCGTGCGTCTTCTGTCCGATGATGTGATAGGGGGGCAATTCTATCGCTATTTTCGATAAAAATTCCAAACCCCAGGCTGATACTGAATAGAAAAACCCAATATCACTTTGCCCGACCCGTGAAACGAACCGGAGACCTCAACACTGCAGTTTAAGTAACTTTTTGTATGGAACAGCACCCCGGTGAGCGTATTTGGAACGAAAATATGGTAGTATGAACATTGCACGTAAGCTAATAAAAAACTGAATGTTTTACGTAGTCATTGACTTTAAAACCGCTTGAAAAGTTAAAAGTTGCCAAAATTAATAAAAATGTTTCCATTCAAAAAGTATCTTACTTGAAAAAAGTATTTAGAAAATACGTATCTTGTATCTAGTATTTAAATATCATTTTCAAAAGTATCTTTTATCTGGTATCTCAAATCCTTTATATAGAAGTATCTTTTATTTCAGATACTTTTATGAGGTATCTTGAACATCACTGGCTATGATACCTAATGATCACTGTTTCCGCCGTTAATCACGAGAATAACAAGAGCTAGGTACCTATATTATTGCATCATAATTTTATACATAAATAATATCTTATTTGCATATGACGTGTTAAATTGTCTGCTTAATGATGTGGTTAGGTCGGTATTTTCACACGTGTTTTGTTGTTTTAGTCTTTCTTTTAACAATTTTTATTTTATTAACTCTGGATATTAGATAATGTTATTGTGTTTTTGTGCGTCACACACTTTTTCTACTAAGATTAATTATTTTTTCACAAAAAAACTGTCACTGAGCCAAGAATTTTTATTTTATTTTGGAAACAGAATATTATATTTTTTTTTATATTACTATCATCGTAGAATACAATTTGCAGTAGAACATCCTATGTATCGTTCTCTTTTCAAGCGTAGGTAGATGTGGAACCATGGTTGTAAGTTGTAACGCACCCATATTATAATATGTCCTGTGGTCATGTGTTAACAAATATGGTTCGTAGGTACCAATATTTCGTTAAACAATATAATAATACCAATATAATGGAAAGAAAATATTTGTACCGCAAATATTAATCGTTAAATGCCATTGAGTATTTAAAACGCTCTAAGATATTAATCATACAGTCACAATTTGTAAACTTACCTTTTTATCTGATCGAAAATCCGATATCCATCACACAGAATTCGATTTTCAAATTTCAAATAACGAACTTATTAATAAAAATATATTTCCCGCTAAAAAATATAAGACGCTTGACTATGGTTGTGGCTATAACTTGTGATACACTGAGGGACACTGAGTACTGATACACGACCGCGACAAATTTAAATGACGCCAATCCTTAAAACTAATTGCTTGGTAATCGATTGAAAGTCAGTCAATTTCGCACGCGCGCTGTTTCCATTGATACTCTATTATTGCTTTTTTTATAGCACGGCTTGATGCTCTTTGATTTGACATATAGCTTCAGGGGTAAGTACCATAAACCATTTATGACTTTTAAGTACATCCGAATAAAATTACGAGCGTCATGTAAGAGCCCTACGTTCACCATTAAATTTAATTTCGACATTTCACTTATTAGACATATTTACTGCATGATATATGGGAAACTACAATCTAAATAATATAAACGCCACGTAGAAATGTCTATTGCTGTTAAACATGAGTGAAAAAGACTTTTCCCATTAAAACCCTTTTTGGAACAGTTTAATTGCGACGTTGGTGACGGACTATGTGTCTTACAAAATTAAATGTTCTATTAGGTACTGGTGGTAGGACTCTCATATGTAAGAGTCCGTCTGGGTGGGCACCACCGCAATGTCTATTTCTAACACCAAGCAGCAGTGTGCATGTACTGTTGTGTTTCGGTTTGAAGGGCATTGTAGCCAGTGTAACTACAGGACATAATGAGACTTAACATCAGGATGACGAGCACAGTGGAATGCCACACAGTACTTTGTAACTTAAGGTGCTGGATGGTGTTTCTACTGTTTATGGGTGATCGTATCGCTTACCATCAGGCGAACGGCATGCTCGTCTCGTCATTCGATGCCATAAACTTGATTCAGAATACTCATTCTTAATCATAAACCACCTTCAATCGATAAAACATTAAAATTGTGAGTACATTGGAAACAGTGCAGAGCAACAGTCTGTTAAATTAAGATAATAACTTTCATTAATGTATGTCGAGTGATGGACAAACACCACTTCCATATATCTAGTCGGTTTTGTACCCGACTGTTACTGCTTATTGATGGATTAGCGTTATTGCGCTAATAAAGTTAAGTGCATTGTTGCAAATAGCTTATTAACCCGAATAAATAGTCGTAGGCTGCCTTGGTGGCGTAGTTGTATTACGGTACTACTGCTAGCTGAGGTCTCGGGTTCGATCCCCGGGTCGGGGAAAGTGATATTGGATTTTTCTATTCAGTATCAAACCGGAGTCTGGAATTTGTGCCCGATATGGCGATAGGCCCCTATCATATCAGGACGGAATACGCTTGGCGAAAAGTGTCCATTAGCTGCACCTCAGCCTACCCCTTCGGAAGTAAAAGGCGTGAGAGTGTGTGTGTGCGTGTGTGTAAGCCTGTGATTTCGCAGAACGCGGCAGACGAGTTTGACTATATGAGAAATGGTAGCTAATAGTTGTTTGAAACACATTTAAATGAAATGAAATAGTTAGATTAGATTTACTTTACCATCTTAAGTTCTCTAAAAGGTTGATTCCAATGTTGATAAGTTGACCCTACTTACACTTGTATGAATATTTTTTTTATTATAGCGTTCGCTCGCAGCTCTGCCCGGGTACAGGTCTTTATTGGTGGGAAATATAATTCTTCGCCAATCAAAAAGAGGGATATTTCAATCAGCGCCTATACTTCTTTCCATTATTTTCTGGAATACAGTTTGAAGGGGATTAGGTATATTTACCAGACAAAAAATCCGCCGATTGTTATTGTCGTGATTCGATCAGCGGTATGATTTAAAAAAAAACATACGTACTTCTTCGCCGTCGACGAAGGATGAAATTTTGTAAAATCTGCGAAACGCTTTTCTTTCACACCACAATATTTACATTCTCAAAGGTAATAAAAAAATATTTTTTCCATCTTCAGTGATAAAGAATTATGTAAATAGCCACAAACAGACAAATTTGCGAATTACACACACACACTCACGCCTTTTTTTTATCCCCGAAGGGGTAGGCAGATGCGCGACTAGTGCACCCACTTTTCGCCGTTATTCCGTCCCATGATGTGATAGGGGGCGAATAGAGCCTATCGCCAAACTCAATATAACTTTGCCCGACTCGGTGATCGGGCCCGAGACCTCAGAATTGCAGTCGTACCATAATACAACTACGCCAACGAGGCAGTCGTTATAATATTGTTAGTGTAAATAATGACAAACATAATATTTACACTTCGTGCCATGGTTTTTGACTCGTCAAGCCCCGCAACGGACGCCGGGGTCCATATATAATATATAGGGTTTCCCCATACATCTATATATATATATATATATAAGCGGGGCTTGACGGGTTAATTCTATGTTTTGCTAAGCAGTTAGAGAAATTTCGACATGATTCAGCCATGTATAACAGTTTAGACAATCATCGCACCTTTAGAACGAAAACGACACAATAAAAAAAACTGGAATATTAAGTTTTCGTCACAAAATGACTTAAAACAGGTCCCTTTTTATAAAAATATAATAAAAAAGGAACCGACATAATAGTTTTGTCTTGTTCCCGCTTGAATATGGCTGTGGCCTGTGTTTGAACTATTATTGTACTGAGAATTTCGTTTTAAGTAATTTTATGACGATAACTCAATTTTCGATGTTTTTTAATTGTGCCGTTGTCGTTCTAAAGGTGCGCCATGCTAGGACACGTTCACACTAACCAACAAATCAGGGATATTAAGTGTGGTTATAACTTTTTATTTTAGATCTGGATAAAATAAGTAGAGACTGTTGAACAGTGACAACCGTACGCACGTTCACACCGTCCAATAATATAACCATTATTCAAGTGTCGTTATGACTATATAACTTCAAAATGAAGTCCGTGCAATAACCCTGAAAGTGAAGATGAGAAATAAAACTCACGCGCTGCCGTTACATTGTACTTTATTGTTTTTATTTATTATCCACATAACGCTAGTTGGCTTAACAAATAGAACATCATCGGCTTAAAACATTGGTCACACAGCTCGTGACATTTATATCTATACTAATATTATAAAGCTGAAGAGTTTGTTTGTTTGTTTGTTTGAACCCGCTAATCTCAGGAACTACTGGTTCGAATTGAAAAAATATTTTTGTGTTGAATAGACCATTTATCGAGGAAGGCTTTAGGCTATGTAACATCACGATGCAACTATTAGGAGCGAAGAAATTATGGAAAATGTGAAAAAAGCGGGGAAAATTATTCATCCTTGAGGGCTTCCATTGCGTGCGCTGCAAAAACGGTTCAAGATACCAAAAATATGTGTATGAAAGAATTATTCCTCTTGAAATGATCTAAAAAATATCCCCAACAGTATATGTCTATCTTTTAAGATTAACTCACTAGAACCGTTTTTATGGTAATCAAATTTGGTCGAAATTAATGCATTATTTGTTAAGAGTTGTATCAACGTAATAATATTAATCTTTATCCAATGAATATACATACGGTACATACACCAAAATATTTTATTTTTCAATTTTTGGCTGTCTGTTCCGGCTAATCTCTGAAATGACTGGACCGATTTTGACGGGACTTTTATTGGGAGGTAGCTGATGTAATAAGGAGTAACTTAGGCTACGCTTTATTCCGGAAAATTATAAAGCGGGCCTTTGCCCCGGAATAACTTTTTAACGCGGGCGGAGCCGCAGGCAACAGCTAGTACCCTATATTTTTTAAAGGCGTAAAGTAAAGTACAGTAAAGTACACGGGTTTTATAAAGTCCTCTTCCTTTTTAAGACAGTGTGAAAATTTTGTTGCTCGAAAATAATATACTTACACATTTTGGGTGAATAATTAATATTTTCATGCATAAGATAGATTTCTACTTTATATTATGATAATCCCTTTCTCAAATTTCTACCACGGCGGCCAATCTCAACGGAGATCAGTTAGGTACGCAGGAGATATTACAGGGCATAAGTGTGTACACAATACACAGGTGAACATGATATTCCTTCACTCTCATAGATCTGGTAGACGGCAAACCGACGTGACGGAGAGAGTCCATGCGCAGGACCAACGGCTTTACGTGCTTTCCTAGGCACGGGGGTGTCACAACGCCAACTTCTTGATTCCGAGCTGCAGCTAAGTAGTTTTTAAGACGAAAAACCCAGTAACAATGTTTTTGGGCGAACCCAGGACCTCAGTGCGGTAATGGTACTCGTACCGCGTACGCAATACAAGTACGTCATCGAGGCAGTCAGTTTACTAGTTATTATTATTATAATAATGTTCTAATGCGGTGCAAAAATCAATTGTTTAATCCTGATCCAAAAATAAGTCTAGTTATTATCTATACTTATATTATAAAGCTGAAGAGTTTGTTTGTTTGAACGCGCTAATCTCAGGAATAAAAGATAAGAGAATAGTAATTGTATATTAGAAACCATTTCGAAATAATCTACAAGTTTTTTTTTTTATTAAATACTTCAACAGAAACATCACATTACAAATTACAATCAAATCAAAATAACTCGATTCTTACTGATTCTCCTATTGCCATTATACGTATCTTCTTCCTACTTCTGAATCATTCCATATAATTTTATTTTGTTGTTTACAAAAAAGGTAATAAATACAGATCAATAGAAGTACTGTACTACTGTACTTTATACTAGGTAATTTATAATAATTGTTGTCTGTAACAAATTTTTACCTATTATCCATATTTTATGGTTGATACATGGAACACAAAACAGCACATTCGTGTACAACCTAATGTATTCGTACAACCTAATGTAACCTAATAAAAAACAGGAATACAGCAAATGTCTTACCTGAAGGTAAAATATCAACATCAACAAACACCATGCTAATGATTGTATCCTAAAATAGTCACTACGATTAAGATCTTTTCAATTATTCCAGCCGTAGGTACCACTGACAATTCAAATAGCAAAGTTGTTACTTTATTATATTGTTTTTGGAACGAAGTTCCTTATCGTGTGTTGCGAAAGGGGGCTAGATGGAAGAAATTAAGACCAAAAGTTGTAACGACGCTTTTTTATATACTTGCCCTGTAAAACCAGCCAGTAACAATAAAGAACTGGCTGTAAAAGCGACATTCGAAATTTAAATAAAAAAAGTCAATTTAAATGCTTTTTTGAGTAGTTTTTTTTTTTCGCTAGTCGTATGTTAATTTAAATGTCAATGCTCGCTTAGGTGATGATCGTGATTCGATGATATATCTATTGTGTAGGTAGAAGTAAATGGTTTTTATTGATGTGGTAACGTTTTAACGTATCACGTTAGCTATATGAAATATTACTGGGATGGTGTTTTTTCGGAAGCCATTTTTAATTAGTTTGCTATTTAGTGCTTCTATAACGGATCGAAATAAGAAATTTTTCCTTATAACATAATATGAAAATGACTGCCATGAATTTACTTAAATTGAGCCTACTGATTAAGTTAATATTACATTATATTTGTTAATAATAAAAAAAATATTATTTTATTAAATGAAACTAAATTTTATTCCAATTCCTTCACTAATTAATCGAAAGGAACTTCGTTCCATTCGGGTGTCCTTTGACACCTCTAAGTTTTTTGTTTATGACATCTTACCGCCGTGCTGTAAGTCAAACTAGTTATATTACGGCTCTACCACTAGCAAAACTAAATAAATATCTATTCTTGCTATATATTCAAAACGTACTGAAGATATCCTCGAAAAAGATAGGATAACAAGAAGTTCGAAACCTAAGGGCACGTATCTTTTACTTTTCTAAAAAATTATGTTTGTATTGTAAGTGAATTATCACTTTTAACGGTGAAGGTTAACATCGTGAGGAAACCTGCATACCTGAAATTCTGTATAAGAAGGCATGTGATGTGGTGGACTAAGGCCTAAACCCTCTCAGTAGTAGAAAAAGCCTGTGCCCAGCATCGCGACAGTATATAATACAGGGCTGTTATTATTATACCTGTATAAAGATTCGGCCATTAAGATATTACGAAATTCAAGCTCAATAAATATTTTGTAGTATAAAATATACATTGTCCGGTAACAGCGATAAATAAGCAGAGTAATATGCGAATAGTATTCTAAAGTTAAGACGAAATGACTACACAAAATTGAGCACATAAATACTTTATAGAATTTTAATTAAATCTTTAACATTCAAATAATTATACAAGAGACGTTTAGGTTACAAGAGCAGGTATATAAATTTAATTAATGTTATAAAATGTTGTATAATTTATCGATATAGCTGATTTTGTTGGTTAAATATAAAACGATACCACCAATTATTATAAATCAAAGTATTGTGTGAAGTGACCATTTTTTAGAACTTTAGGATAGCTTTATAGCAAAAATAAACACTATATTTAACTAAAGGCTTCAAAACAACATAATTAAGGTAAGTGGAGAAATGTACTTTATAAAGACTCTATTCGTGTTTTATTAAGATGCACGAAAGAAATAGTTCTCGGTAATTTATTATATAAAATTGTCAAATTAATCAACATTATTAAATAGAAATCCCACTATTTTTTTTATTTCCGAATACGTCGTATTTTCTATCAAAAAGTAGCACTATGGTTATTATTAATAATATATAGTGTTACTTTAAAATATAATGTATTTTAGCAAGATTTTCAAGATTTATGGACACACATTTTCTTTATGAATGTGTATGTTTGACTATTTCAATTAAATTATGTCATAATTAGAAAGTATAATAATTAGTATCTTATAGTGATATGTATAACATATCCTAAGATTTTATTGTGTTTCTAATGCCCAAGTTACACAAGGAGAGTTTTTCGCATAAGAGTGGCAGTTTCTTGTTATAGATTACTATCGCCTAGTGTAACGGTGCGTAAGCATTCATTCATTCGATTGAATGGCGAGAGTCGTACGATTTGTTTACACCCGTGGTGACCAAGGAGAGTTTATGGGGCGATACTTGCTTTCGAGAGACGACATTCGCAGCGTTTGTTTACACTAGGCGATAGATTCTATAGTATTTTAGATTGTATAGTAATCTATCACAAGAAACTGCCGCTCTTATACGAAAAACTCTTCTTTTGCAACTTAGGCTTAACACTCGGGTTGTTTCAACCGTGGTCAGGTAAAGTTAAGGTTTTAAAATAAAACTATTTTGCGGTTTTTTACTTTATAAATCCGCAAAATAATTTTATTTTAATGTCTCTAACATTCGCGTAAATAGAAGAAGTCATTATAAAGTTAAGGTTCTTATTACATTCGCAAATTGTAAGCGAAATCACATTCCCGCTCGTCCAGTACCTTTAATAAGACCGTTAACTTGACCACGGATCTACAACACGAATAACAGCTGCTCTCAGTAACTCACAAACATCTGGAGTTTGATATGTAAATCGACAGTAAAAGTTGTAGTGTTACTGCAGTTTCAATATCAATAATTCTTATCTTAGTATATAGAAACACAGATAACCATCAAAAGTAAGCATTTTAACTGTTTTTTATCTGTTAGTAAGTTATTGAGACCGGCCGTAAGTCGTTTAAAAATCTATGCTTTACCAATAACTTAGTTTTTCGCAAACTGACCTTTTCTTTTTGGTTGTAATAAACTTGCTATAAACATAACTTGGTTTTCGTATAGAATATTAAACACTAAACGAAGTAAATATTATGTTTACAGAGAATTAGAATAGAGATAAAATTTAAAGGCACAGACCATAAACGCAGTCGAGATTTTAAGGAAAATGCGTAAGTTGTAGAAGTAGAGTAGTAGACATAGAAAAGATTTTTAATAGTATACAGAACAATACGAACATATTAAAATATAAATGAGACAAATAAACAATAATATCAAAAAGTTTAAAGATTTATTAGTTAATTTCAAATGTGTGTAAGTAACATTTATGTTCCATAAACATGAATTAAAGTTATTAGTTTGTATCATTACAGCCACATTTTTTTTTAATGCTCATAGACAGCAAACAATGCAACGGTTCGAATAACCTTGAACTTGGCACCAAAAAACAGTCGTCACAGGACAAAAACAGGCATTTTATTACACAAAAGCTTTTCATGTAAGCCGGAATCATTCGAGTGGGTAGAAAAAATCTTTTGTAATGTTAGAATTACGTGATTTTCGCAGTTTCTTGTGAGCTATTACCTTTTTACTTATCATTGTCTGTCAGTTTGTTAGTAAATAATCTTGGTTTAGATTTAAAATGCCTTTCATTATTTATACTTTGGATACCGCAGACTGATTTACGTAACGTGACGTTCAACTAATACGAAAACCCAGATTATAAAAAGTGTGAATGGTTCGTCGATAAGTTTTAAAGTTATACACATTTTATTAATACTATGTCATATATTTTATGGTTACAATGACATATACAAAAAAACGTTATAAACTGTGAATGTAGATCTTAAAAGCAATGAATTGTAATTTTAATAGAAAATTTATCAACAGAAACGCAGCGTTAATTATTACCAAATATGTATTTATTGTATTCGTAAAATGTACAATCCATCAATTTACATATACAATTTAATGAAACGTTGTTAGTTGCTAAAACTTTTCGGAAGACTTGCTAAACACCATATCAAATATATCGACGCTCTGTTTGTATGTTCGGCTTCGTAAATTATTTATTTAACGTTTTATCTTTATTATAATGATTCACACTAGTTTTATCAATTAATTGCCGTTCCAGCGAACAAACACTAATAACGAAGAGAATGCTCTGTTCAATCTAGCAATGCTTAAAGTAAAGAATTTCAAGCTACAGTAATAACAATAGCTACTCCAACAACTTACAATTATCTTAATTCTAACGATCTCTCTCATAAATCAAACTACTGTTTTAACTACATAAAAAAAGGTTATTGAAAAAAAATGCCAATCTAAAGTTTGAAAGAAATGAATATAATTCTGCCTATTTTAAAATAAACACACATGTGATTCTATTTTTGTACTATAGTCATACATTTCAATAAACAATGATATATTTTAATTAACTTTAACCAGAGTTGCCAATATATGATTAATTAGTTTAGCAATAACAATAATACATTTCTTTACACACGAGGTTAAGCAGAGCTTACAAAACCTTTATTTATATTTATATCATAACAGTCATCGTAAAACGATAATAAACCTATTATAACTATTGTTAAATGATAGAAATACATTTAGCGTAAAGTGTTTGCCAACTTTGTATGTTGGGTAAAAAGCAAAAGCCATTTGTCAAGATAATATATTGTGATATAGATAAAAAAATGACATGATATCAGTAAATCATTTTGAATATCCACATTCGAATCAAAACCTTTACATCAGACGTTACAGACCTTACTTATAACCATACTCACAACACATTTAAGCTCAATCCTCCCTTCTACTTAAGCTGAATCTTCTATGGAACTTGAATGTCTTTTTCTTCTCTGGTTTCTCTTCTTGCTTACCATCCATTAAATTGTCGGCACTTTTCGCAACCTGAACACTTTTCCTTCTATTCTTCATAGACTTAACAAGCCTGTAGAATTTTCCTTTCTTCTTAGCGTCTTGTGGATCTGGTATGTCCTCTTCTACTTCCACGCTGAATTCTGATGATATGTCGCCAAGGTCTTCAATGCTGTGACTTTCTATTTCCCTCTGTTGCGGTACTACAAGTTTTGTTTTGGAGGTGTCTGGTTTTGGATCTTCTGGTGGTGGCGGAGCGTCCGGATCCACGCACTGTAAAGATAAAAGGTTGTAGATAACTATTAATTAAAATATTGTATTGCTTAGTATTTTTAACTCTTTATAAAAATACGTTAAATTAATAAAAAACTAATCCAATTTCTTTTCCGTTCCGTTTAGTAAACTAAGGATGTACCATTGTATAATGACAATAATCACCTATGAAACCTCAATCTGTAATGCTATATTAAAGTATACTCACATCAGCTAAGGAGATCCTGTTTGGCGGGACTTGTTCCGGGTGTCTCCAGGGCTTGTGGTAGGGCAGGTCAGTGACCGCCTTCCAGCCAGGGTAACGTCGAGCTGCTGCATGAAGCTGGTTTACTAGCCTAGGTGCCAGTTGAGCTGTTACCCTGAGTAAATTTCAAGTCTCGTAAATACATTCTTTATACCATTGAATTGGAAATGTTATGCTCCATCAATGTGCACATATAAATTTTTCATATCTCTTGAAATAAGGGAAATTACAAAGTATTGAGTCAGGTTGGTCGTTTGGCATTGAGTCAGGTTGGTCGTTTGGCATTAAAACTTCATTTTACTTTACATACATGAGTTTTAAAAGTATCTATTTAGAAAGCATTTTAACAGGAAAAGACATGAAAATAACATAAATAATTCTTATTCGTTCTAAAATGTATTGACTGTTCTATGTCCATACCTGTTAACCAGCCACGCCGGTAGTGCTCCACGAGGGTCGGATCTTGAGACATAGCCGAGCCAACTGCCAGCCCCTGCTCTTGTCCGAACCACAAAACCAGTAAGAAGAGACAACGCTCTGGAAAGAATATTATTTCTTTTGATATGAAGGAATCTTAAATATTGGAATTTATCTCAAAATAATAAGTGCAAAGGAATGATATCGTAACATGAATAATACCTAATAATAATTATAATAATACCTCAATGAATCTCTAATGTAAAATATTATTAAGGGATTTAACAAGTCATGCCACATTGCAATCAGCCCTGTATTATATACTGCCCACTGCTGACCACGGGCCTCCTCTACCACTGAGAGGGGTTAGGCCTTAGTCTACCAAGCTAGCCTAGTGCGGGTTGGCAGACTTCACATACCCTTGAAATTCTTATGGAGAGTTGTCACGTATGTAGGTATGCTCACAATGTTTTCCTTCACCGTTAAAGCGAACGATAATTGATAAACACGTAACTTCGAAAAGTCAAAGGTGTGTATATATATAATATATATACACACCTTACAAAGGTGTGTGCTTGGGTTTAAACCTGCGGACATTGTCTCCACAGGCCGTTTCAATCCCAACTAGACTATCGTCCACTTCGTCGTGTCGGGTAAAGTAAAATGTTTTTTTTCTGCTCTGTATCAGCCCAGAGTGTAGAATTTGTGCCCGATACGGGAATAGGCTCGCCCCCTATCACATCATGGGACGGAACACAAAGCAACAGAGGGTCCCTGTTTGCACCTCTGCTTATCCCTTCAGGAATAATGCGTGATGTGATTGTTGTCTTTCGTTTGTAAAACATTATTAAAGGACGTAACAAATTTAGAATAAAGCCAAGCAAATTTTTATCTTCGTTGATGTGGTGATGATTGTTTTTCGTATCCCCTGCCTAACTAACCAATCAAATTAAATCAAAAACCAATACAGACCATTTATACACAACGTGGATGCTGCAGATGTAAATCGTTATAGATCTGCATTGCGGGTGTTTATGCACATGAACATAATAGCACAGAAATTTTGGAAACTGCTGGCGATAGAAAAAATACCTCGATTCAAATTGAATTCAATGGAATTGAATGCTAACAAGATAATATCTGCTAGTCTACGTGACGACCTGTGAAAGTATCATTGTTATATGAAAATCGTATTCGTATGGCGAAACGAGACAAATGATAATATACCCTAAAATTTGTAGTTAGAGTCGAGTTTTTCTCCCATTTTTAGTTGGAGCCGGTAGCTTAGTTTTTATGACATCGAATTCAGGACTTCTTCCACAACCCACGACGACTGCTCTGAGAGCGCTGCGTTCCTCATCCCAGGCTGGGTAAAACTCCAACGTATGTTGGGCCATGTCCAGCGGGCAGTTGACATAATAGTGACACAAGCCGACTCCTCCTTCCGTACCACCCGAAACAGGAACTCACCGAAGCAGCCATGCCCGGTGAGCACCTGCGTCAGGCGGTACGTTGCCGCTCCGTGGCGCCTGTCCAACCAATCTGCAAAGACAGGACGCACTGCCTCTACGACCCTGTGCCCCCACGCCGGGGCCCCCAGCCTGAGACGCCACTCCTCCACTGCGGCTCGCCGTAGGGAGGCCCTCTTGAGGAGGCCAAGGTGGAGACCTTCTTCAATAGACTAACCATGAAAGTTATGATCGTTTAAACCCTTTAGAGATTTCTCAGAACGTGTATGGCCTGAACATAATATTTATCTGTGGTTCGCGGTATAGACAAAGGTCGCGTCATGGTCCGCCACGGATTGACGCGCTATTTCATTATCTAATCTGTGGAGTGGGCGCAAATTGTGTAAATAAACTAATGAGACGATTCCACTTCACCCGCCTACGTTTCACGGCGTGTTATGCTGAGTAAAATTGTAAAATATGAATGTCCATTAGCGGTTTGGGTTGAAGTTAAATTATTTTGGTATTTATTTACGTACCAGCGGCGAAGAGTGAAATTTTCCGAAATGAAAGTGGTTCTGTATTCGACCCGTAAGTATGTATGTATGTAATTCATTATGATGGCAATTTTCTCGAAAACGATTGATCCGATTTGATGGGCTTTTCGTTTTCAGAGAAGGTTTTAGTGTACAATGTGTTAGAATTTGATTTATTTATTAGGACTTGATTACGATCTTCGGAGATAGACAATGGAACTCTTTAATAACTATTAACAGCAGATGGCCCGCGAATGCTGCAATCAATGCTGCAGTCGTATATCTATGATAGTATAGGTATTGTTTACACAATTTTATAATTTACTAACCAAAACCAATAAATAAAAGCGATTTCAAAACCAACTACAAACCAAAAAATAATTTAACTTTATATTCGCTTGGTAAACGTATATTTGGCGTCGATAAAAAAATTTGTGGGTTTGAAGTCGGTTTTATTTTTTGTTTGCAAATTACAAAGATAAACCGTCAGGAATCGTAATAAACTACCCCTGTGGGATAGTCATATGGTGTTACGATACAAATACCACGCCGAGGTCTTGTGTTTGATACCCAGATCCCAGCAAACGAGAACCATTTCTCAATGAACATCAAAATAACAATTGGATATAAGGAGACTTAACATCTTATGTCTCAGGATGACGAGCGCAGTGGAAAGCCACACAGTACTTTATAGCTTAAGGTGCTGGATGGTACTGTTTATGGGTGGTCTTATCGCTTACCATCAATCGAACGGCATGCTCGACTCGTCATTCAATGCAATAAAAAAAAGATATTTTTCTGGCTGAATTCCAAACTTCGAACTGCTATATTACATTGCATAAGTTACATTAAACCGTCCAAAACAGTGAAGTGCGTTTAGCTGCACAAAGTTTTATTCAAAGCGGATTCCGTGGAGCGCATTCGAACGGAGCTGAGACCGCCTCAAACAGCTATGAAAGCAGACGACCGGCTTTGGTGCGGCTTATTTATCTCGGAAAATTGTTGGCAAACTTGGCTTTGTTTATATTTTTAGGTCGTTGCTTTCACTGGCTATAGCAGAAAAGCCGCAGCAGACTTGGGTTGTGGAACGTGGTTTGGGTAAGTTACATTTGTCTGACATTGGAATAAGATATCAATAAAAAATAAACCGACTTCAAAACCACTACAAATAAAAAATTATCTAACTTTTTCTTCGCTTAGTATATACGTATATTTGGAGTCGATGCCTAATTTAAATTGAACATTATTGTCGTATGTTTGTTCGTGTATTACCTTAGCTTACCTGGCAATTTAAATTAGGGATCGACTCCAAATATACGTACATAATATATAATACATTCTAAGCTAATATGAAGTTAGCTCTCTTTTTCTTTATAGTGATTACGAAGTCGGCTTTTATTTATTGCCTTTTGTTAATTAATTATGAAATGGTGTAAACAATATCTACATAATCGATATAGGATTGCAGCATTCGCAGGTAATCTGCTGTAAGTTATTGAAGAGTTCCATTGTCTATCTCCGAAGATCGTAATCAAGTCCTAATAAATTATGTATTAAAACCTTCCCCAAAAAATATACATTTGAATAACAAAAACCCCATCCAAATCTGATCAGTAGTTTTTGAGAAACTCGCGGCTATACTACTTACATACATGCATACATACATACACACGGATCAAATACAGAACCTCCTTTTTTGAAGTCGATTAAAAAGAAACTATGATTCAAAATAAGTAATTATTTAATCACAGGAAACCTTGTTTTACATATTAGGTATTTTTATTTATAATATATTTTATAACTTTATTGTACATCACAACATATGATTTCACATGATAAAGACAGAGAGGTTTTACAATTGACGGTCTTATCGCTTGAGGCAATCTATTACTAATTAATTGATTAATTTGTAAATTAATTAATTAGTTTTTACTACCCTATTACTGCGTTTTTTTACCTGATAATTAAGTGACAGTCTTAGGCCGGTATTAATAAATTAATCTCAAGTTTGAGTTACATCTCCAGTAGACATAATGTATGAAGAGTTCAATACATTATGGGCAGTATTAATAAATCAATCTCAAGTTTGAGTTACATCTCAAGTAGACATAATTCAATACATTATGATACACTTGAGATGTAACTCAAACTTGAGATTGATTTATTAATACCGCCCTAAGTCTACTTGAGATTAGGGCTGCCATCCGTCCGGATTTCCACGGATTTGTCCTAGTTTGAAGGGCGTCCGGGGACCGTCCGGCCGGGGTTTTAAAAATTGTCCGGGCAAAACCCGGACACTTTTGCTGTCAGGGGAAATCCATTTTTTATAGATGAGCGACAAATTTAAATAAATCTTAGTTAAAACTTCATGCATTTCCCCGCATTCAAGAAGGAACGGCAAAATATTTTTTCAGAGGTGTCCGGGGAAATACCCATATTTCGCCCAAATGTCCGGGATTTTTGCCGTGTTTATCCGGCGTCTGCAATTTAGATGATGGCAGCCCTACTTGAGATGTAACTCAAACTTGAGATTTATTTATTAATACCGTCCCTAGAGTGACAGTATACATATAATGCACTGAAAACATCTAAAACCGTACCTCACAATGGGGTAGAATACCTACTTTTAAAACAAAACTCGGAAACAAAGGCAAATATTTCAAATAGGTATTTCGGTTCAACTAAATTTAAATAAGTTCAGAATACTTCGTGGGCTATATTAAAGCTTATAAAGAGGCGTGGAGCGAAAGCTCACAACTCTCGAGGGAGATATTCGACGCGACGCCCACCGCAACTAAATAGATATTTAAGTACATCAATAGCGTTGAAAATACTTCAACCTTATTGCGACACCTATTTGAACGTTTTTGGGTTCTGTTATGGAAATACTTGAGTTTTTCTTTATTGCATTGAATGACGAGACGAGCATGCCGTTCGCCATAAACAGTATACGACCACCCATAAACAGTAGTAACACTATCCATGAGTTACAAAGTACTGAGTGGCATTCCCACTGCGCTCGTTATCCTGAGACATAACATGTCAAGTCTCGTTATGTCCAGTAGTTACACTGGCTACAATGTCCTTCAAACCGAAACACAACAGTGCATGAACACTGCTCCTTGGCGGTAGAAATAGTCATTGCGGTGGTACCCACCCAGACGGACTCTTACATATGAGAGACCTACCACCAGCAACGAATACTTGAGTATTTAATAGAGTTTTTTAATGGCTAGGTGTGGAAACATTCCTTATATTTTTAATACTGTAGACTGTTAAATCTTTGGGGAGACCTATGTTCAACGGTGGACTTCTAAAAATTGAAGAATGTCTCGAATGATTAAAGACCATATTAATTACTTATGTTTGCTATTTTTAGCAACTTCTTTTGCATCGCCTTCATACGCATAACAATAGCCTACGATACCTATAGCCTATTTGATCTCAATATTCTCATTGAGTACATCCATAATAAAATGTCGATCATATGGAGTACCATAACCAGTTATGTATGAATCTTCTAAAAATATCGCGATTGTTCATGATGTATCAAACAGGCGCGTATTTAGGGATGCAAAAGGATGTAGAGTAAAGCAATCATTACTGACAACCGCATGTCAAAAACTCTTCATCGTGGTTCCAAATCTAAAATCTTTGAAAATGTGTACACATTATGCAACTACCAACTTTTTTTACAACGAGGTATTGAATGTCCAAAACTTTTTTTTATTATTGTTCAGAAATAAACCTCCACCTTGTAAACGTCACAGGAACCCGCTGGATGCAGGCCGCTTCTGACAGGTTGGTCTGGAGATCTTTGGGGGAGGCCTATGTTCAGCAATGGACTTCTAAGGGTTGAAGAAGAAGAAGAACCTCCACCCTTCATACTAAAATTCTGATACTTTTTCCCTTGATACTTTTTCTGTATCTGAGGCCAAGGGAGGTCACGCCCAAACCCGCTCGCACTGAATCCGCACCTGATACCTGAATACGGTTACGTGTGAAAAAGCCGGTTGGCAGATTTATTGATCGCCGCGTGGCTTGCTAACTTAAGCGACCATAACACGGTCATTTTGGCATCAGATCAATCCGTGATTTTGTAATCGATCCTATAAAGTATTATGCCCTTGTAGGTGAAACCTGTAGCTGGTACACTTGCATGCCAGCTCCTTGCACGTGCCACTTACTGTCATGTGTATAGGCCTATAGGGCATGTGCACGAACTAGGTGGCAGCACAAAATCGGCATTAAAAAAAGAAGCTTTTTAACACGCTTTTATTAGTATGTAACTTACACATTGAACATGATATTGACCCACTTCAAAACGTCGAATTAAATCAAAATTTGGTATACTTATCAAGGACTGATGACAATACAATATTTGAAACTAAAAAATACGTTTTTATAGAATTCCAACTAAATAAATAATGTTTAAGTTTTCCTTGTGCTTCAATAATTAGAACAATAATTATTTATTTATATAATCTTTTAATATGACAAAAATTATAAAACATGGGTTCCGGCCGTATATTGTTGATACCCAGCGTGGCCAGTATAATTATTATGCTTTTTTTAGGTGGGTGGGTAGCTCCCACCTCAAAGTATATATTATTACAGATATGTTCGTATTGAATATTATCTTATTAGACTGCCTCGGTGCCGTAGTTGTATTACAGTACGACTGCACACTGATCTCTCGGGTTCGATTCCCGGGTCGGGCAAAGTGATATTGAGTTTTTCTATTCAGTATCAGCCCGGAGTCTGAAATTTGTGCCCGATATGGCGATAGGTTCGCCCCCTATCACATCAAGGGACGGAATAACGGCGAAAAGTGGGTGCACTAGTTGCGCATCTGCCTACCCCTTCGGGGATAACAGGCGTGAGTGAATATTATCTTCAAAACTTATTTTTTTTTATAAATTACGTAATGAGACATTTCTGAATGCTTTTGGAACTCATACTTATGTATGTTTTATACAGCTTTTATTTTTTCTAGTGAGCGAAATAGGATTTAACACCATTTGATGTGTTTATTTTTATTTTTGGAGCATCCAGATACACAGCAACGGGGGTTGCGGATCCCCATCGGCTCTAGAATGAAGTATCTAGGTTTAGTCCTAGAAAGCCGATGGCGATTCCGCACCCACTTTAAGGAGTTGAGGACGAAAGTGTCCCGGGCAGCGGGCGCTCTTTCCGGCCTGCTGCCCAACCTGGAAGGTCCTGGCTTCCCTTGCCGGAGGCTGTATCACGGAGTCGTGCGGTCCATAGCCCTTTATGGCAGCCCCGTTTGGGCTGACTCCCTGAGCCGCCCCCGCGTCGCTCTCCTGCGCGCTCCGCAGAGAGCTTTAGCGCAGCGGGCGGTCAGGGCGTACCGCACGGTCTCTTTCGAGGCGGCTTGTTTATTGGCCGGATTTCTGCCCTGGGACCTGGACGCCAAATCCCTTGCCGATGCATTCCGTTGGCGGAAGGAGGCGTTCAGTCGCGGGGAGCGTCCGGCCCTGAAGGAGGTGGAGGCCAAGAGGGCCTCCTTACGGCGAGCCGCCGTGGAGGAGTGGCGTCTCAGGCTGGAGGCCCCGTCGTGGGGGCACAGGGTCGTAGAGGCAGTGCGTCCTGTCTTTGCCGAATGGCTGAACAGGCGCCACGGAGCGGCAACATACCGCCTGACGCAGGTGCTCACTGGGCATGGCTGCTTCGGTGAGTTCCTGTTTCGGGTGGTGGGGATAGAGGAGTCGGCCGTGTGTCACTATTGTGACAACTGCCCAACGGACACGGCCCAACACACGTTGGAGTCTTGCCCAGCCTGGAATGAAGAACGCAGCGTTCTCAGAGCAGTCGTCGGAGGAGACCTCTCGCTGCCGGCCGTGGTCGCTTCCATGGTCGGCGGTCGGGAGGCCTGGCAGGCGGTGGCCCACTTCTGCGAGGCGGTCCTCTCGCGGAAGGAGAGTGCCGAGAGGGATCGCCAGCGTAGTGGTGATCCCTCCCGCCGCCAGACGAGACGTAGGAGGCGTCGGGTGGACGACTGACCGACGTCTCCCGCCCTGTGGATTGGGGGCGTTTGGAGAATTCCACCACGGTATCCCCTGCCTGTCGTAAAAGGCGACTAATAGGGGCCTCCGGGGGTCTCAGGTGGGCGGTAGGGGCCGTCCACCTATTAGTCTAGCCAACTTCTGTGACCCCCGTGATGGACGGCAGCGTGTCTCACGCTGCCTCGGACGCCAAGGGCGTCCTTCGGTGTACGGGGGCTTCTGAGCCCCCGCAACAACAGGAGAAGGACCGCAACAGCGGTACGCGCAGGGGCGGTTGCGGACGACAACTTAGACGTGAGGAGGAAGCCCGCAGGCGTCCCTAATGCGCCGAAGATGGCCACCGCGGAGTTTTAGTTAGTATGCCGTGCGGTGTACATAGGTTAGGGACTCGGCCCGGCGGTCGCCCGACGTTTTCCATCTTTCCGGGCGGCTCAACGTCGGGTCGTGAGGCACGGTGAACCCAACATAACCGCTCAGTCGTTTCCCTTGAACACTGGGCGGTAGTAATAAGTCACTTTCTCCGCGTCAACAAAAAAAAAAAAAAAAAAAAAAACAGCAATACATTATCAACCAATAAAATGTTATTTTTCATCCTTTCAATATGAATATTTACATCAATGGCAAGTACCTATCGATAAGCTGAAAGAATCAGATTGCGCCACCAGATGGCAGAGCTTACGATATGCACGTTCCCTCCTACTCTAACTGGCATGCAAGTATAATATATTTATTATATTTAGTAGTTATTTTAAACGTGTTAATTTGCTTATATAAATATGACTACTTTGTTATTATGTGCTAACTGTAAATATAGGCGTGCAAGGACGCAAAATGCATGCAAGTAACTTGTGAATTATATGTACGCAGTACGCAAGCTACTTGCACATGCGGGTAACAATACACGATTCACAGGCATGTATGCGCATCTCCGCCATTATACGTTCGTTCGAGCAGTTCAGTTCGTTAATTTTATTGCTTATGTTATATGTTCATTCACGCCTGTTATCCCCGATGAGGTAGGCAGAAGCGCAGCTAGTGCACCCAATTTTCTCCGAGTGTATTCTGTCCCATGATGTGATGTGTCCCATTGCCATATCGGTTACAAACTCCGATACTGTACAAAAAAAAATATCACTTTATCAACATTGAACCCGAGACTTCAGTACAGTAGTCGCACCACATCAAGACTACGCCATCGATGCATTCATGATAATAATATGTAGATTAATGGATTATTAGGTAAAACCATGATCCGAGTTTTCAGATTAAATGTATGATAGATTTTTCTTAGTTCAATCCTTAATCTCTTCATTAGTAAGAGCAGTCGTAGTAAACTTACTATACGTTCAATCGAATGTGTAATAAGTAATGACGCATACTGCCATTCGTGACACTCGCCTATTCTAGGAATAAATTCCCGAGGGATATACGAGGGCGCGCTTAACTTTTAGAATATTTTAAATTTAAATATGAATTATATTATACTTAATCGCCATGGCAATGTGTTTGATTAATGAAATGTAAAATTCATTACGTATATACTTACTTTCATTACCTATATTAGAATAACGTCACACTTTTCAACATTAAATTTTTTATACAGGGTTGTATCATTTTATAGTTTAGTGCGAATATGGTGTGTACGTAAGTGTATTTCTGGTTGAAAATGTAATGTTGCTGCTGCGAGGAATTCTCCTCGAGCAGTCATAGTGGCATTAGGGCATGTAAACTTAAAGTTACATTTTATTGATATTTATTTTGTTCGAAATTTACACTTTTTTATTTTACGTCTATGGTTAAAATAACCTAATGAAAAGTGTTATTTTCAACGAGATAAGTATATGGTTTCATTTATTAACGCAATGTCAAAATGACCCTGTATACCACTAGCTTTTGCCCGCGGCTCAGCCCGCATTAAAAAGTTTTTCCGGGATAAAAGTCCCGATTTATATTTTCCCGGGATAAAAAGTAGCCTATGTGTTAATCCAGAACATGATCTACGCGTGTGCCAAATTTCATCGAAATCCGTTCAGTAGTTTTTGCGTGAAAGAGGAACAAACATCCATACATCCAAACATCCATACATTCTTACAAACTTTCGCCTTTATAATATTAAGTAGGATTACTGCATAAAATTAATAATTTGATGTACAGTCGGAAAAGTGTATGCTCGACCACCTTAAGGTTCTAAATAAGTCGCTTACTCGTCGTCTGTCAACAACATTCATCTTACAACTAAAGTAAACAAGAGTTATCTGCTGTTTCCTTTGTACATCTCTGAAACGATCGCTCCTGCTTAGTAAAATATGAAAACATTGGCGTTTTATGCTGCGAAACTGTAGTAGCACCAAACTGGGTAATTATATCTAAAGTCGGGCACTTCTCAGAATAATAATTCGTCAAGAACTAATTTAACTAATCGAAAAGAGTTTATTCAAGAAACGTGTAGTAAAACGCCAATGAAAAACGCAAATAATATTCTGTCTTATAATTTCACACCTAGAATATTTACCTCAACAAACCACCCAATAAGGTATCCCTCAGTTTATGAAGTTTTAATGGACACTTGTAAGAACACGTCCAACGTCGGGCAAAGTTGTCAGCCGTAGACAAAGTTTGAGGCCTTGGAAGTACAAAAAACTCGCAGCGTGATCGTGACCAGTAGGTATACACAAAATTACGAGAGACTGTTTATACTTTTATCTATGGGTGATTGTCAAGTGTTGAAGCGTAGTATCAACTTTTAAAGAAAGAAAAAGAGTATGTACTCGCAGCAAGAAAACTGCCTAAATGACATTACAATTGACAAAGCTACCGAATAAGCTATACTAATGCTCTATGTAGCGACAACGTCGCACATAACTTCACGTATATACTTAGATAAGTTAAATCACGTACATCACATACCAGATTAGTATATAAGCACAATTTGTATATAGAATAAACCAGACCAAGAATTCTCTCGGGTCTCATTACACCCCATGGCATAATATTGGTTTCTCCTACGTACTATGAACACGCAACCTTCTAATACCACCAATACCGGATTAGCCCATAAGCAAATTAAGCAATTGTTTAGGGCATCACGACTTGGGGGCACCAGAAACAGCACAAAAAAATACTAGCACATAAAAGTAAAGCTGTTTGAAAATCCGCGCGATTAAAAACTGATGTTAGTTTACTTATGGTAGGGGGGCCCCACAGGCGTGAATTGCTTAGGGCATCAAGTTGTCTTAATCCGGCACTGAATACTACAATATATATGGTATACTCTACATAAAACTTGTGCCAATTGACTCTACTACACAATATTTTCTTTATTATAGCAGGATACATTACCTAACAAATCCTTTCCTCGGCGGGTAGTCCTTGTGGAAGACGGAGTGGTTGAGGATCATCTTCTCGTCTCCCGTGTCCAGCCAGGAGCGCTGCAGTACGAAGTCCCGGTTCTTGAGAGGCGCCGGGCATGACACTGAAAAATATACCTCAATATATATCCTAATGGTATACATTTAGTAAGTCAAAGTAATTAATGCCTTTATCGGTTTTAAGTTTGCGATCGCTTTAACCTAGTAGCACAGAAAAACAATAGCCAAATACTTCTAATTTATATTGATAGACGAGCTGTGAACCAATTTAAATAATTTTAGGCATCATTATTTTCTTCTTTATGATTACATATATACATATACACTCACGCCTTTTATTCCCGAAGGGGCAGGCAGAGGCGAACCTTCTGCACCCACTTTTCGCCGTTATTCCCTCTCATGAAGTTCTAGGGGGCGAGCCTATCGCCCTATCAGACACAAATTCCGGACCCCGAGCTGATGCTCAATAGAAAAATCGAATATCACTTTGGCAGACCCGGGGACCGAACCCGAGACCTCAGCATTGCAATCGTACCACAATACAAACTATGCCACCGAGGCACTCATGATTATTTTTTTATAAAGTATAAAAATAGGATGTTCAATTATCGTTATCCATTTTTTATTACACTTAAATCCATTCAAAATACAGCCTTACAAGATTTTCTTTGCAAATCTAACAAACACTGCTGATCCTGGCTTACAGGAGTTGCTGTGGCGGGTGTGAGGGCGAGATAGTAAACACTCCTTGATTAGGAATAATGTATTGACGGGAATCTTCTCTCAGCGCCGCAGCGTGTAACCGACTACGCTCGGAATGGCGCCAACTTCACCTTCTATTACTCTGTTAATCTATAATCTAAACTTGCCGGAGATCTAATCGAAATCTCATCCTGAGATAGCACTGCCCCTACTCACTAAACTCAATGATCTAAATTTATCTTTGGGTCTATAACACTGATTGGTATATTGTCACATTGGTGTGTGTACTTTGGCTGAGAAACCGGGTTCGATTCCGAGGTCGTGCATTCAATATGTTTTTCCTTTGGAATAACTCCACATGCTGGCATTGTAATTTGTGTGACATTTGACGATAGGAGGAAAATTCATTGAACCTCTGACTGACTGATTGCCATTGACAATTCAGCCTACCCATTCAGGCTTACAAACGTAATCATATAAATAAAGAAAAAAAACTAATTCTAATGCGCCGTTCCTTTGATACAAAAATATTAAAATGTTGTACGAACAATATTATTCCAACTTGATTCGTTTATGAATCATGTGGCTTTAGTTTCAAATCCAGACGTTTTCTAGTTTTAGAATTCTATTTAAACAATTAACTAGTCAAAATAAGTACTATTTTCTACCCATTATTACTAAAGCAAAATCCAATATAGGTATACTAGAGACCTAGCGAATCTTAACTTTGAGTTACAAGGACCACGATTATACGAAGAGAAGTAAAGTACTTTAGTAAATGGTGACATAGACCCGACATAAATTCTTGCCCCTTTCGCATTTTAGTCTCAATAGTCCAATGATATGGGTGTGATTGCCGCTCATAAATTCAACAGATTTAGTTCCCTGTGAAACCGTGAAGGCAAATCTGCCGAAACTCTACCGTGCAACATTGCATAGGCACATACCTACACTTTAAACTTAATTTAAAAAACAGAAATACACAGCAATTTATTCTGTTTCCGCCATGTGCCGAAAAGTTTTAATAAAGATGTGACTTTAAATAATTAAGTAGCTAGAAGAGCCTGTTCTTTAGCGGTTGAATGCTCACGCCTAAGTTCCCTCCAACTCAACCAAAGACAGTTATGAAAAGCTAGGAAATTGTGTTTGAGTAAAAGTTGAGACGGTTTAAAGTGATTTTCATTGCTTGATGACACATCTGTGCATCAATACCTTTCATTTAAAAACAAATCGGTTGGATGGAATCACTGGAAAAAATTGTAATTATTTTTTTTGTTATATACATATTAATAATTAAACCCTCAATTATTAAATTACCAAATATATAAAAAAAACCGAGTGATAAGTTGTAGAGCCCCGCTGTAGTAGCAGTTGTGTAGTAGTGTAGTGTACAATGTTCGTCAGCTCGACTGCGCTGGTAGTACCAATGTTTTACTGAGAGCGGACATAGTGACGGCTAAAGAGCATTATAATACTACGGGAAGTGACGGCATTCCATTTCGCTTCATATGATGAGTGAGATTTCCGGAGACATGAGCTCCGTCACATATCAGCTCCAAATTACTTTTCTGTTATTGGATGTTTATGGTAGAGGTCACCTAATATCAGAGCCTAGAGGCAACGATTGTAGATAGGTACCTTGGCTACAGCCCGAGGTAGTTACAGACGTTTGCCGTCCTTACTCGCTATAAAAAACCTACTTCAATATTTAGAGAGAGTGGGCAACATTAATTGTAAAGGAATGCTTTTAACTTAAACAATGACACTTGAAAGTGGAACAACGTTTTCGTTCAAGATTACCTCAATTTAATGCTCTTTCCAAAGCGTTCAAAAGCGTCATGTTTATTTCCACATAAAACGTCTGAAAACCCAAAAATTACGTAAACATAACGCTATAATCACATCAAAAATTCATTTGAATTTTGATGGTAGTGCCGAAAGGCGAAGGAAATGACTTTATTCAGCCGACGCGAAGACTCTTCACTGATCTCATTTGGTGATAATTCATTCCACATACACGCCATAATAATACGCATTTCGCTATGTAGACATTATTTATGCATTGCAATTCCGCATGTTTCTCCTTCGTGATGGATTACATTGACTGTAATACATGTACTAAGATAGACAATAAAAATATTAGTAATAATGGATGAAGTCACAATCCAGTGTTATTAAACTGCAGCACATTCCTACCTCATTGAGAGGTATGAAAGAACGTTTTAGTCTTATTTGCAGAATACGAATATCAGGAATAAATAGACACAATCGAAAATAAGCTATAGCAGAAGGGTCAAATTCATTAAAACCTTAAAAGAAACTACCAGGAATTGTGTTTGAAATAGTCCAAGTTACCTATTATTTAAAATCTTTACTTCAAATTCATATTGCTTTTCCTAAATGTGGGTACATTAGTACTTGCTTTTCGTAACATTCTCAGGGATTGGGACATGTTCCCGCAATGCGAATGGACGAATTGCCACTACATGCTATTCGCATTGTGAAGTACTTGGGCGTAACAGAAATTCAACTGGGTAGGAACATTGCCTTAATTGCTACAAAGTTCTGCTTGAGCTGTAGTTTTAGGTCCAAATTCCACCCGTGTATGATTTTCTTTAGCTCTTCAATTTACGTAAGTCGTCCAGAATTGAAATGAGTACCCAAGATGTGGATTATTCGGGACTACACTATGACAGATATATTATGTTCAGCCGTGTGTTTGTGCAATAGCGCATGTACTTACCACATTGAGAATAGATATCCTTCTTTAAACGAGGCATAAAAAGAGTGCTCACCTGCCGGTGGGCAGCGGCTTGGTTGTGCCCTTGTATTGCTTAAAGTGCATGGGTGGCGGGTACCGCTTACCATGAGGCTGACCGCTTGCTCATTTGTCTACGTAGGCAATAAAAAAATTGCATACCCGTATTGTACAGGATTAATTTTAAGGGAGAGTAAACAAGACAAAACAGATTCCAGAGTTATAGGACTTTTTGAGGTAGACAATATTTTGGATATTATATATTGCCGTGAGGATTTACGCAACGCCGAAACAACGCCGGAGTCCGATTTTATATTAGATACTGAAAACTAATTGAGAAACATCGTGATGGATATTTGTGAATTATGGTGTGAACACACTCGTTTATATAGATATGAATTGATATATAAAAAAACCGGCCAAGTGCGAGTCGGGCTCGCGCACCGAGGGTTCCGTACAAACCTGCAGGTACAAAGTAAAAGTTGACTCATCACGACAATTAAGTCATAGTTATGGTAATTTTTTTTACAAAATTAAATCCGTTTTTTCCTTTCGAACCCTAAAATATGTGATGTATGCGTAACTAAAAATTAAGGTTTCCTAAGACGTTGCTTCGTGCCAAATTTCAAGATTCTGAGTTCACGGGAAGTAACCTGTAGGTTTTGTTTCCCTTGAGAATTTCGAAAATTTGTGGAGTAAGTATTTGATATACATTTCAGCTTAATACCTCCAAGGGTTCCTGAGGGTCGTGACAAACGGACGGACGGACAACAAAGTGATCCTATAAGGATTCCGTTTTTTTCTTTCAAGGTAAGAACCCTTCAAACCATAAGCTATATTTAATCCTGATGCAAGAGGATGAACAATGTGGAGTCAATGCAACACAATGTTTTAAGTATGTTGCAGAACAGAGTTGGCTTAATTTTACCACCCACTGCCTGCAATGCCTGCTTGTATAAACCGTCTCTGAAGATCCAATTTCCGAAAATCTAAAGCAGGATCTTTTAATTCACAACTCCTTTACACTGCCACTGAACCGAGAAAAAATTCTCATAAACAGTATTCACGAATATTTTTCCATTCCTAACACGATCTCTCATCGGCTTAAAGTTAGTATATATATTATGTGTCTAAAATTTTCATTTTATTGTCCGATCCTCTATTTTCCGCTCTACAACTACGCTCGCACATTACGGCATAATTATGACGACAGTTAAGGGTGAGGCCAGACGAGCGTAATTTTTTGAGTTGTGAGTCGCGTAATACCATTTCACACGACTCATTTTGCGTCGCCGTGTGAATGAAACAGGATTTTTGTATGAAACCGAATGTAGCAGAAACTACGCGACTGAAATTACGCGACTCACAATTAAAACAATTACGCTCTTCTGGCCTCACCCTTAGAGATGCTCACGCCTCTCGTTAGTCCACATTTTGTTGGGACTATTTTTCACAAGTGATGTCGATACACAGGTACTGACATGACTGCACTATGAAATATAAAAAACAATGTCTACTCTTCATGTGTAATATAAATCAGCCGGCACAATTATTTAACAAAATTATTGAACTGCATTATTCATAATAGAAGATAATGAAAGTACAGGCCTGATTTAATTAAATCGAACAAAACATTATCACTATTCGCGATCTTTTAGGTACGTACTTATACGTAGTTGGAAATTTCAAACACATATCGAAAAAAAATATTACCATATAGGTATGTTTTAGCCAGGCTTGTTGATGAATTAACAGTTTTGATTGTAAATAACAACCACAGTCTCACAGAAATTACAATAGGCAATTACTTGGTCCTTCCCACCATTCTTACAATCCTCAACCCAATATTCTCACTCTATTAAGACTTGTTACGGGCTATGGCTAGTGATCAGAGGCCATTTACCCCGCATACTAATCTTCCGGCCTTCTTTAATAAATAAATCCCAAAGGTACATTCACGATTTTTTACAAATAAAAGAGGCAAAACAATATGCGCTAACTTTAAAAGCAGCGCGACGCTCACTGGGTGCCAAGTATCGATTATGCGTCGACTCGAAAACTTTTGCAATCCATCGGTATTCATCTAGAGTCCCGTCAGTGGAGAATATACACTCAATTTATTTAAATATCGCGGTTGTTTTAAGGTAGACAAATGAAGATACAAAGAGTGTTAAAATAATATAGTGAGGTATCGAAACCATTGAAGGCCCACTTAATTTTAAAATCTTCATAAAATCGTTTCTTGAAATATAAAGAAAACCTTTGATTCAATTGCAACACTACGTATTATAAAATGTAATAATAAAAGAACTAACAGAATATATTTCACACTACGGTCATACTATCTTACTCAACGTTTCAAAAAGTACTATATCCTACTAATCCTACTAATATTATAAAGGCGAAAGTTTGTAAGAATGTATGGATGTATGGATGTCTGGATGTTTGTTCCTCTTTCACGCAAAAACTACTTATCGGATTTCGATGAAATTTGGCACACGGGTAGATCATGTCCTGCCCTGAAGGAGGTGGAGGCCAAAAGGGCCGCCTTACGGCGAGCCGCCGTGGAGGAGTGGCGTCTCAGGCTGGAGGCCCCGTCGTGGGGGCACAGGGTCGTAGAGGCAGTGCGTCCTGTCTTTGCCGAATGGCTGGACAGGCGCCACGGAGCGGCAACATACCGCCTGACGCAGGTGCTCACCGGGCATGGCTGCTTCGGTGAGTTCCTGTTTCGGGTGGTAGGGATAGAGGAGTCGGCCGTGTGTCACTATTGTGACAACTGCCCAATGGACACGGCCCAACATACGTTGGAGTGTTGTCCAGCCTGGGATGAAGAACGCAGCGCTCTCAGAGCAGTCGTCGGAGAAGACTTCTCGCTGCCGGCCGTGGTCGCTTCCATGGTCGGCGGCCGGGAGGCCTGGCAGGCGGTGGCCTACTTCTGCGAGGCGGTCCTCTCGCGGAAGGAGAGTGCCGAGAGGGATCGCCAGCGCAGTGGTGATCCCTCCCGCCGCCAGACGAGACGTAGGAGGCGTCGGGTGGACGACTGACCGACGTCTCCCGCCCTGTGGATTGGGGGCGTTTGGAGAATTCCACCACGGTATCCCCTGCCTGTCGTAAAAGGCGACTAATAGGGGCCTCCGGGGGTCACGGGTGGGCGGGAGGTGCCGCCCACCCATTAGTCTAGCCAACTTCTGTGACCCCCGTGATGGACATGTCCGAGGCAGCGTGTCTCACGCTGCCTCGGACACCAAAAGGCGGACACGGTACGGTGTTTCGGGGGCTTCTGAGCCCCCGCAACAGGAAAAGGACCGCAACAGCGGTACGCGCAGGGGCGGTTGCGGACGACAACTTAGACGTGAGTCGGAGGAAGCCCGCAGCCGTCCCTAATGCGCCGAAGATGGCCATGCCAAAAAAAAAAAAAAGATCATGTCCTGGATTAACACATAGGCTACTTTTTATCCCGGGAAAATATAAAGCGGGACTTTTATACTGGAAAAACTTTTTAACGCGGGCAGAGCCGCGGGCAAAAGCTAGTACCTATATAATACTAGACTTCTGCTCGCGACTCCGCCCGTGTGAATGAGTTTTCCCGGGATAAAAGTCCCGCTTTATATATCCCCGGGATAAAAAGTAGCATAATTGACTCGCTGATAATATAGCTTTATATTGGTGAAAGAATTTTTCAAATCTGTCCAGTAGTTTCGGAGCCTATTCAATGCAAACAAACTATCAAATCTTTCTTCTTTATAATATTAGTATAATTACAAAAGCTTTTGGCATCTAAGACATGCTTGTATTGATTCACATCATAGACATGTATCTTGTTACGGCGGTCATGTGGTTTCATTAATATCTTCTATCTAGAGTAATGATTCATTAACACAGCTTATTTAGAACTCTGTTATGTGGTATATAGAAAGGACAATGAACCTTTTAAGTCACTTCTATAATATACATCAACACTATTCTTCAAATATTTTTGGCTCTTGCCAAAAACCGCTTGAATATTGTATTATTGGCAATGAATTCAATGAACTAAGCAAGCCCAGCTTATCCTACACACATAGGTAATTACCCTTTTTTAGTTTCAAATTCCAATCTATACTATAATATTATAAAGCTGAAGAGTTTGTTTGTTTGTTTGATCGCGCTAATCTCAGGAACTACTGATTCGAATTGAAAAATTCTTTTTGTGTTGAATAGACCATTTATCGAGGAAGGCTTTAGGCTATATAACATCACGATGCAACTATTAGGAGCGAAGAAATAATGGAAAATGTGAAAAAAGCGGGGAAAATTATTCATCCTTGAGGGCTTCCATTGCGTGCGCTGCGAAAACGGTTCAAGATACCAAAAATATGTGTATGAAAGAATTATTCCTCTTGAAATGATCTAAAAAAATGTCCGGGACAGTATATGTCTATCTTTTAAGATTAACTCACTAGAACCGTTTTAATGGTAATCAAATTGGGTCGAAATTAATGCATTATTTGTTAAGAGTTGTATCAACGTAATATTAATCTTTATCC
Organism: Lapara coniferarum; assembly: GCA_949316025.1. Classification (NCBI taxonomy): domain Eukaryota; kingdom Metazoa; phylum Arthropoda; class Insecta; order Lepidoptera; family Sphingidae; genus Lapara; species Lapara coniferarum. The sequence goes on from OX438922.1 coordinate 15,574,644, forward strand.
AATGAAAATATATATGGTACATACACCAAAAAAAATTTTTTTTTTCAATTTTTGTCTGTTCCGGCTAATCTCTAAAATGGCTGAACCGATTTTGACGGGACTCTTATTGGGAGGTAGCTGATGTAATAAGGAGTAACTTAGGCTACGTTTTATTCCGGACAAGTATAAAAGCGGGACTTTTCCCCGGAAAAACTTTTTAACGCGGGCGGAGCCGCAGGCAACAGCTAGTAATTTATAACATGAAAACCTACCTTGTTACGGTAATAGCTTATAACAAAAATGAAACGAACACAGTTTTTATCAATTATCGTTCGCTTTTACGATGAAGGAAAATACCATGAGGAAACCTACATACCTGAGAATTCTCTATAAGAATTTCGAGGGTATGTAAAGTTTGCCAACCTGCATTAGGCCAGCGTGGTGGACTAAGGCCTAAATCCTCTCAGTAGTTGAGGAGGCCCGAGCTCAGCGGTGGTATATAATACAGGGCTGATTGCATTGCAAAACGAACATAAATGAATTCATTAAATCCAAAGCACTAATTATTGTACACAACGATCTGTTAATAGTAGAACTTACGTGTTTATCCGCGGTTAGTTGCTACAATTACGGTTAATTGCTGGCGGTTTGTAACTCGTAAGAGCGTGGTCCGGTGTATTGAAATCCGATAATGCTACGTTATAAATTTTAACAAGATCATTACGAGGATAATACGATGAAAGGGTTTTTTTTTGGCCTTCAATGAAACAGGTCTATTTTTAATTTTATATATTTTATGGAATGCCGTATTTTATCTATTAACCTTTTTTTTAATAATAGTGTTATGTGGACTCTTGGCTAGAAGAGCATGGATCTGATTAGTTATTATTATGTAGACGATTTTCAGAGATATCGTCTTCTAAATTCTTGGGCATAATAAAGACAGAACGGTTATGATCTAGGTATACGCTTGAATTTCAAGAACATAACATAATCTTAAATCAAAAAATATATGGGAAAATTTTATACGCATTGTACCTGAACACAAAATTAAACAGTCACGTGTAAGTGCCACATTCTTAACTCTATGCAAAGTGTATACTTACAATATAGACTCTCAAACTTCTTTTTTATTAGGTATCTTTACGTTCCTTTTATTAATTTTCTAGAAAAATCATTATTCCTACCTTAAAACCTAGAAGGCTCATTTTAGCATTCAATAGTAACTAAATGAATTCTGCAGACCAATTATTACTATATTGTTAGGGCAAAAATATTTTTCGTGCGGGTATTAATGACATGATCTACAATTTTTGCTATAAAAGCATAGAACGTTTGACTGTTCGAGTCAGTTGGTCATTGCCTTCGTGCCGGTCGTTCGCTTGGTGATATTTTTTGTGAAAGTATTTCTGTAAAGTCAGTGGTACATATTTTTATTTAAATCAAAACCGTTGCAGTTTCTAATATCAGAATCGGGATGTGTAATCGATGCCCATACATGTGGATTGTGTTCATCACATAGCTATGCTATGGGGTATGCTAAAATACCAATGCTACTGTGGAGAACGTTATGTGTACATGACTTCGAATGAAGAAGTGTTAACGGGCACTGTGATCGAACTGTTGGTGCTCAAATGTTTCTGTACGCGTGCCGCGTATAGCTTGGAAGCTGTTCCGAGGTGACCCGGACAGGATGACTGCGCGTGTGTCAACTAGCGCTAGATGCTAGCGGCTCCATTGCAGAGGATCGGGGACTGTATATGAAGTGTGGTATCGTATGATTTATAATTCTTGCTTGAGGGTTATGCTTTCCTTTATTTCTCCGTGATACCCGCAAATGTTGGGATCTCGTTTTGCCATGTGGTGGCTACTGGACGTAATGTCCAGGCCACTTCGCGAATGGAGTTTTTGTTGTAGCGATAAAAATTAATGGCTATTCGGAGAGTTTCATACGAGTCTTAATCAAAGGTCAGAATAGGCCGAACGGTGTGTTACTGTTTTTCTGTGCTTACAAAAACCGGAGATCCGTTTGGTGTGTGCCCGGTGCAGGGTAGCGCACTAGGATGTGTAGATACGTGCTGTTCAAACTGCGGACAGACGCGGTCCGATCAGGCAGTACTCTATGCACCACGGAACAGTGCATTCAAGCGCTGCGGAATTATGCGCTTCTTGCGCTGCGGAATTGTTTGCGCTTTTGCGCTGCGGAATTATGCGCTCTATGCGCTGCGGAATTATGCGCTCTATGCGCTGCGGAATTATGCGCTTCTGGCGCTGCGGAATTATGCGCTCTATGTGCTGCGGAATTATGCGCTTCTAGCGCTGCGGAATTGTTTGCGCTATTGCGCTGCGGAATTGTTTGCGCTTTTGCGCTACGCAACGGTGCGCTTTTGCGCTATGGAACGGTGCGCTTTTGGCGCTACGGAACGGTGCGCTTTTGGCACTACGAAACGGTGCGCTTTAAGCGCTGCGGAATGGCGCTCTCCAGTTGGAGTAGCCTTATCATAGCCCCGACATTGTGGCTATCTCGTGCCCCGACATTGTGGCACTCTGTCACGACGTTGTGGTTTGTGGCAGTACGATTTTCGTAGCCCCGACATTGTGGCTATCTTGTGCCCCGACATTGTGGCACTCTCTAGTTTGTGGTAGTACGATTTTTTATAGTCCCGACATTGTGGCTATCTCGTGCTCCGAATGTGGCACTGTTTATGATATTGCTGCTGTTCTCTGGGACCCTGCTAGTGGTTGCTAGACGTTCTTGTTTCAGAAATGATTGGGTTCCATAACTCAACCATTACTGATTCGAAATTGCTTGATTGTGTTACAATGGGTAACTAAAGTTAAAATGTTTTGGGTGATGAGTCAATCCGCCCCTGAAGGAACTCTCGTGGGCGCTGCAGTCCTTATTTACTGCTGCCGTCACGAGGCTCATCATTCGCCTTGAATCGTTTGGATTGTACACAGTTTAGTAATTTTTTTGACAGCTGTGCCGTTGGAGAGACTAAAAAAAAAAGTGTGTGATCGAGGACGATCACATTGTCAGGAAAGGCCGTGTTAGGGCAAAAATATTTTTTGTGCGGGTATTAATGACATGATCTACAATTTTTGCTATAAAAGCATAGAACGTTTGACTGTTCGAGTCAGTTGGTCATTGCCTTCGTGCCGGTCGTTCGCTTGGTGATATTTTTTGTGAAAGTATTTCTGTAAAGTCAGTGGTACATATTTTTATTTAAATCAAAACCGTTGCAGTTTCTAATAATATAAAATAATGTCACAGTTTCAAGCACTCAATAACAATAAGGAAGGGTGTGCAAAGTATCAGAAAATTGACGCGGCAGTATATTGGGATGTCGGCGGCATGTGAGTGGCCATAAAAGCATCCGCTGTGAACCCGGAATACAAAGTTACGGAATCTAGCGCGACGTAGGGTTGGCACGATGTAACAACTCATATGAATATACTTACCATAAAATAACGGAATCAAATCATTTATTTGCTGAATACATATTAGATGCATATTACAGAATTTACAGATGTTATGTACAAGAAATTAGTTCCATATTTTATCGCAACATGAGTATTTTCAATTTCCTGGTCGGAATTTACTAGTTGTTAAATTGGATCTTACTTCGTTTTTTAAAGGTTATTTTATTTCTTATTATTGTCATAAATGCGAATGTTTAGTAGAAGTATTATGTTAAAACCGCTGACGGTTTTGGATGAACTTTAGCATACAAATAGAGTGTCCTAAATAACTTTTTATGCTAGAAAGTCTCTTGTACTTTACGGGATAAAATTAACCCATAATATTAATCCCATATTTGGTTTATAGTTCTTTTTAACTACTAAATGACGAGACGAGGAAAAACCTCTCCTGGGAGTAAGCGAATAAAAATTCACACAAATCTATCAAGTGCTATTATACGCATTACTTCACAAACATTTGTAACAATAAGATTATTTAAACATATCTTCTCTAGTTAGTTCATTCCATCAAGCGATGGTTAGCACGTTTGGCATACTTGTTGGACATTCCACGCATAAATTATCGATTAGTTCCGTTCATCTTACTAAAGGTTTATGCGGTTGGTTTTTGGAAGTTAATAATAAAATAATTAATAAATAAGTTAACTTTATTCATTCATAGGTTGTTTATTACACGGTGGCTCTACTATGTTTTCTTCTGTTAATTATACATATGAAAAAATACCGTTTTTTTTATGGCGTTAAATGACGAGACGAGCATGCCGTTCGCGCGATACGACCACCCATAAGCAGTAGCAATACCATCCAGCACCTTGAGTTACAAAGTACTGTGTGGCATTCCATTGTGCTCGTCAACCTGAGACATAAGATGTTAAATCTCACCTTGTCCCGTAATTACACTGGCTTCAATGTTCTTCAAACCGAAACACAACAGTGCATGCACACTGCTGCTTGATTGCACTATGTTAGTAGTAATATGTATTTTAGTAGTATTGCACACCGGTATCTATTCCAGTATAAAGTATTGGATCATATTTATATTTAATAACTAACTGTATACTAAGTACCTACATTGTGCAATAAAGGATTTCTATTTCTAACTTATGCCTGAATAAATTAAGAGCCTATGTCAGGAACTTTAAGGACTTTCAAATTCAAATTTCTCGCAAACTACTAAGATTAGAAGTTAGATTTTTGGATATGTGTAAATTGAACGTATAACTCAATAATATGTCAAAGCCAAAACACAATTGCTATAAATTTTCTCGATCGAAAATAAATTCAAAGTTACCTCTGATATTTTCTTTAAACACGCTTTATCTCTAAATGGTGGAATATGTACATTCGTAACTTTATTTAAATACAATACAACAATTTTTTCAAAGTTTTATCAATACACAATTAAAATGAATTAAATAGTATAATCACAATTAAAAGAAAATTGTTTTGGCGCTTTCGCCATTTCATTTCGGCATACGCGTGCGTTTCCCGTCACTTTCTCTCATCCGCGACGTCCAAATACGCCATCGCTGTTATGGGAGTGGCCCGTGCCGGCATCAGTCGTCCGGAATCTTTACTGACGACGGACGTGCGCTCGAAATTTTCGGACGCCTTCAAAGTTCGAATTGGCCGTCTAGTGTAGGGATTGGTCCGCGCTACCGCGCGGCAAATTTGAAGGTGCCCTGGAAATTCTGTTTTATAGTGTATCCAGCTCACGTCCGTGTATCAATATAAAATTATAGGCTCTATTAGGTCTATAAGATAGGCAGCAAGCGTAATTATTACATCCTTTCACCTTTGTAAATTGTTTCTAGTCGGAGACCTGCTTTAGTTATATTTAGTGATCGGTACGCTGAGGTGCCGGGTTCGAATCCCTGATTGAAAAACAATAGTCACTGCTTTTTTTTGTTATTTATTCTGCCTCAGTGGTGTAGTTGTATTACGTTATGACTGCAATGCTGAGGTCTCGGGTTCGATCCCCGAGTCGGGCAGAGTGATATTGGATTTTTTTCTTTTCAGCCCGAAGTCTGGATTTTGAGCCCGAAATGGTGATAGGCTCGCCCCCTATCACATCATAGGACGGAATACGCACGACGGAAAGTGAGTGCACTAGTTGCGCCTCTGCCTACCCCTTCGGGGATAAAAGACGTGAGAGTATATGTATGTATTATTTATATTGGGTAATTCATAACTAGGGACGCCCTGGAATGCCGGCCCAATTTTGCGTAAATGACGCTTGCGTGCCGCTCATACATTTAAAAAATTCGTATTTTGCATGTAAAGGCTGTTCAAATTTTTACACCATAAAATTATTTTAGCATGATTTTTTGTAGTACTCATTTATTAATACATTATGAATCAATAATAACTAAAATGTTAAGAGCCAATGTTAGAATTGGTATACACGGCGGCCATTTTGAATTTCTTTGTTTTAAGGCCAATCGACCTCAAAATCGATATCTGGGCAGGCCTTTAAGTACAAAAGACGGATCCAATTTTAGAATTGAAAAAAGTGGCCGCCATTTTGAATTTCTTTGTTTTAAGGCCAATCGAACTCAAAATCGATATCTTGGCAAGCCTGTAGGTAAAAAAGACGGATCCAATGTTAGAATTAAAAAAAGTGACCGCCATTTTGAATTCCTTTGTTTTAAGGCCATTCGACCTCAAAATCGATATCTGGGCAGGCCTTTAGGTATAAAAGACGGATCCAATGTTAGACTTGAAAAAAGTGGCCGCCATTTTGAATTTCGTTGTTTTAAGGCTAATCGACCTCAAAATCTATATCTGGGCAAGCCTGTAGGTACAAAAGACGGATCCAATGTTAGAATTGAAAAAAGTGACCGCCATTTTGAATTTCTTTGTTTTAAGACCAATCGACCTCAAAATCGATATCTGGGCAGGCCTTTAGGTATAAAAGACGGATCTAATGTTAGACTTGAAAAAAGTGGCCGCCATTTTGAATTTCCTTGTTTTAAGGCTTATCGACCTCAAAATCTACATCTGGGCAAGCTTGTAGGTACAAAAGACGGATCCAATGTTAGAATTGAAAAAAATGACCGCCATTTTGAATTCCTTTGTTTTAAGGCCATTCGATCTCAAAATCGACATCTGGGCAGGCCTGTAGGTACAAAAGACGGATCCAATGTCAGATCTGAAAAAATTGGCCGCCATTTTGAATTTCTTTATTTTAAGCCAATTGACCTCAAAATCGGTATCTGAGTACCACTTTAGTTACTAAAGGCAGATCCACCGTCAGAACTGAAAAAAGTGGCCGCCATTTTGAAGTTTTTTGTATTAAGGCCAATCGAACTCAAAATCGATATCTGGGCATTGTTTTGTGCACAAAAGGCAGATGTAATGTTAGAATTTTTAAAAAAGGCCGCCATTAAGATTTATTTTTCTTTAAAGGCTTTAAAATCAAAATCCGCTGGATATGACTGGCCACAAACTCTAATAGGTAATAGGTATAAAGGAGACGGCCGAAATTGGGCTTGACCTTACACTTCTGAAACATGTATCAATATTCTTCTATTTTTATGTCTTCCATTTAAAAATATCCCACCAAAAACATAAATGTAAAAAAGGATAGCCAAGTTCAACACCAAAATTATGCTTAGCTGTGGGCTTCGCCGCAAAAAGAATGGAGATCTAAATGTGTGCCAAATTTTATGCTAAATCTAAATATGTATTTATAGGAACAAAATAACATTATGAACAAGTATTAAATTCTATTTGTTTGCTTTATTGAATACCTATAATAGTTGCTGGTATTTACAAATGTGAGATCTTTTACATTTATGTTTTTGGTGGGATATCATTACTTTTTGTAAAGCAAACTAGTTAGGTATTGAGTTGTGTGGTGCCGCGCGCCGCCGACGACACACCGTTGGCCGGCTGTTTAGCGCGTATTACAAGTTTTTTGTATGGGGACACCACAAATGTTTTGGCTTAACTTTATTTTTATATTTCTGTTATAAAGCAAATATAATAAAACATATATTGGGATTGTTTCAAATATTTGCTTGTAACGGTTCCAACGCTACCATTAAAAATATATTTTTTTTTTATGTGGACCCCTGTATTTTAACTTTTTTTATTTTTAGATTTTTTCTTACGCTTACACATAATTACCGAGCTGGATTCCAAATTTCATCCTTCTAGGTCATCTGGAAGTAGGTTACGTTTAGATACTATAAGTCTGTCAGTCAGTACAAAATTTACGATTTTGACCTTCATATCTTTATAACCGTTTGAGCTAGCTTCATGAAATTTGGGCTTCTAGATGTCCTTATAGATATAATTAAACTCACACAGTTTTATGTGTTTACTTTAAATAGGTTTTGAGTTATAGAAAGGTGAAAAGTGGCACCAAGTTGTTCGTGTAATATTACACACGGCGCTGGCACCAACTTAGAGCGTTGGTTACATACTCAAAGAATACCAAGCATGTATAACAAGAATAATATTGACATAATAGTATTAATAATTCTTTGGGGGAGACCTATGTGCAATAGTAGCCTTTTAAAGGCTGAAAAAGAATAAGAATTAAAAACTATAGGTATTTTAGAAATTAAACTAAAAAGACATTTTCACTTTTTGGGATATTTAATATTGGTCGATATTATTTAATTTTACTGGCAACTTTGTTCAGCGCTCCCGACGTAATGTCAAATTGAAATACATTATTGACTCACTAACACTCTACCTTCACACCTCGCGTCGTGTCTCGTATTGTGTTCGGCGTACCACTCACGCGAGAGTGTAAATGAGCCATTATATATTTATATCAGTCCTCGTCGATTCCATGTGATATGTTCAATTCTGGTTATTGTCTAAGCTAGCTCTGTTCACTATTCAATAGGGCAATCCAATGGTTAGGTACTGTGAACATCTTATGTCATCAGGTAAAAAAAAGTTATTCACCGAAAAATTATTTAGAAGCTCTACTCTACAGCGGTTCTTTCTTTACTCCCATTGGACAGACAGATTTTTCTTTCTCATTTGGAAATAGTTCTAATATAACTATAAAATAATGCATAAATTATCTCTGTAACACTAAGCCCAAAGTTCTATGAAGTTTTTCCCGTCTCCTTTTAAAATATGGCCATCATTATTTTTCATTCAGTTCAATAAGGATATCGGAGCTTTGTTATATTGCAAAACAAAAACAAATGCCTTAGAATTGAAGAAGCAGCTGTTACAGTAAACATCAGTCTATTCTTCTGTACAAAATATCAAAAATATTTAAAAAATTGTAAGTAATTAACATTTAAAATTTTCTATAAGCATAAGTACCCGCGTAGTAAGAATGACCTTGCTATATTTTTCTTACCCCACATTACATACAGTTCAAATTAAAAATTATAAAAATTATCTAGATAGGTAGCGGCCGCCTTCAACATTTGTAACATTTATATCCTATATAGTGACTATTCAACCATAATAATGTAATCAATCTTCATATCAAGCTATGTAATTTTATTGCATTGCATAAATTTCGAACATCCTTTACATACAAAATTCGATTTTTAAATTGCATGGTGGCACTAGAGTGAAGCATCATTTACGTAAAATAGACCTGACATTCCAGGGAAGAAGTTTCATCGTGAATGACTTGTCGAAACTACCTTGATGTCGCAACTCGTAGTAGTATTACGTGCCCGGTACGGCCTCCACGCTCAGGTCTCGGGTTCGAATCCCGCGTCGGGCAAATACTATTTTTTTCTGTCCAGTATCAGCTCGGTCTGTTGAATTGGGCCCGGTATGTGGCAATAAGCTCGTCTCCTATTTGATAAGACCTAAAATAGCTAACGAAATGTGAGGAGAAAAGGTGTGATGCTATGTTTGACTGCCTCCAAGGCGTAGTTGCACACACGATACGCCTATTGTGCTGAGGTTCCGGGTTCGAATCCCGAGTCGGGCCGAAAAATAGTGACGCCATTTATTGTATTATTATTTATTTTATGTCCACCAAAGTTAGGAAAGTCCACAAGAATAAATCAAAACAAAGCAAAATATAATTTAAAACATATTATAGAAGTTTCATACTGCTTTGCTTTTTACCTATATACAGACATACGTAGGGGTAAGACTCGAACCTACCACCACACCAAATTTTATCTTGTCAACAAAAGTCAACTATAAGTGAATTATACTTTCGATGAGTTTAGATAACTTACAATGTCATTTTACATAATGTTCAAGTAATTAGGTAGATAATAGTGACATAATAATGGTTCTATAAACGAATTAAAATAAATTCTATGTTTTATAAGTTATAAATTTATTAGAAATTATAATAACTATAATATGTACAACACAGACATGCATTTTCAATGACGATCTTTTCGCGGGCTTGAGTGCAACGACCTGTCGCAACGACGCGATGCGACGAGGGCCGAGGCGCGCGATCTATCTCAGCGGGGCCGTGCGGCGCCTCGCATTTGAAATACGCTAAGTCACGCCCATCACGATTCCATATGTTTTTCACATAGGCTCTTAATGAAAATTTCTGAAAAATATGTTTTCTGTAGGCGAGTACCGTCGAAACCTTTGGCTTAAATACTCTAAGTTGGACGTGTATGTTACTATGAGATATTAAAAGAAAATAGCGTTCAATTATATTGTCCTACTAACTAAAATAAATGTAGCCAGTTCCATAAATTTAAACAAACACATATTATTACGATATACTTTCAAATATTTTTTTTTATGTATAGAAGTTACGAAATCACACCAAAACCAAACTGTGAAATGGCAGGTAAAAGCACTATTGTAAATTTTCTAGAAGTGAGAACCTTTTTTTTCGCGGGGGAATACGCGTTATCGCTACCACCACCAGCGGGTCAGTGGTACGGTTATGTTGGTTTCACCGGTTTTACGGCCCACTGTAACATACACTCAGGAGTATAGCATCATCCAAGCGAGCATTGGACCGAGTCCCTAACACTGTGTACACCCTACACCGGCATACCAACCAAAACCCGCGGTAGCCTTCTTCGGCGCATACGGGACGGCCCCGGGGTATCTTGTTGCACTAAGATAGCTGCACGGGACCGCTCCTGCGTAATGCCGCATTGCGGCCCCTCTCTAATCAGGTTGCTCAGATGCCCCCGAACTCTAAAGGACGCCTATGGTATCTACGACAACGGGAGACCGACCACCCGCATTGTCGTCCACCTCGAAGTCACTTCAATTGGAGCGAGCAGCCCCCCACTGCTCGCCCCGCGACTTTTTCTAAGCTCCATTTAGTCGCCTCTTACGAGAGGCAGGAGATACCGTGGCAGAATTTTCTTAATGCCCCCGGACCACAGAGCATGAGGCACCGGTCAATCGTCTCCGGCTGCGGGCGGGATCGTTCGTGACAACCCTACATACGCCTAACGTCGAACTGGTTCAACCACTTATAAATTGAATTAAGCTTCAGTAGTGCTGTACTTAATTTATCATTTAGTCAAGTTATGGGTAGAATGTGTAAAATTATTTTAACCCGACTACGACGAAGCCAAGTAGGGTTATACAAATGAATGTAGCTTTAATTCATCTCTGCTAACGATGTATCTGTACGCACAAGGGGCATCGCAGTAATTGATTTTAAGGAACAAAAGATAACACGAGGAGAGAAGATAAATTGCCAAAGAGAAGTTGGCTGGTGTTTTAGCTTACTTGAACTTCGGTTGGTTAATTTCTGCGCAACATGGACCAGCTTAACAATTGTTCTGGCTCTACAGTTTACTCACTACCATAATTTCGTTTCACCACTATCTAGGGGCTGTAGGCTGTATGTTATTATTGACATTGATATATCCGTCCTATCACATCATGGGACGGAATAATGGCGAAAAGTGGGTGCACTAGTTGCGCCTCTGCCTACCCCTTCGGGGATAAAAGGCGTGAGTGTGTATGTATGTATGTATATATCCGGCATCCACAGTTTAACCATGGGTAATTTCTACACAAGGCGGCCCAGTTTAGAACTGTATCAGATGCAGCGGCGGCCTTAGGGGGCAACCATGCATGGTCTCTCGCTTAGGGGATCCTCGCGCGTCCAACTGAAGACCTACCACCCTATTTACCAACACATCTGAACTTACCTACGAAATCGGGGTCTTTTTTTCTATACCCTGCCCGTGACCTCACGCTGGCACTGGTAAGAGGCACAAAGATAAAAGGCCTCGTAAGGAACTGCCGCTCGGAGCCTACCGTCAGTAATCAGCTGTGGTATACTCACTGGCATAGTATCCGACGTCGTTGTTGACATTAATGTGTCCAGCGTCTTCTGCAGCGAGCATGTGCGTGTCCCACACGGAGCGGTACTCGGGGTCGTGTAGCACGTCGTACAGCGCGTCCGGCTCCACATCCTCGAACTCAGCCACAACCTGACACACCAGCACATTTTAAAATACTATAAACTCCTGAAATGGTGTTAAGATAAAGTATCGACTGACAAGAGACGAGTTCAGCCAGTTTTTAGTACGAATATTTTCTTTTTCTTTTACATAAAACATAATTCCTTATGTTTTAATAAAATACACAGGAACAAACTGGTACAATGTAAGGCTCTTTACAAATAACAGTAAAAACATCTTAGTCAATTGTTGTGTAAAAAACAATAGCGAAAAAAAATCTTAATTACAAATCGAGTTGAGGTTGCGAAATGCGAAACCGTAGCTCGAATCCAACCAATATTAGCTTTGACAAGTCATTGGCTACGAAAAGCTACGCAGATCAATGCTACGCGAGCCCCCGCTATACGAAAACATTTACATAACAATATTGTAAAGCTATGCTACAGGATTTCTTCTGCGTGCTACGCCACTTTACGCCCAAACATAAAAGCTGACAAAAGGGTTAATTTTAAAGTTATTGAATTAAACAATAACTTTAAAATTATCTCCTCTCCTCTCCCCAATCTTCAGGGTGTTCCACTCTTATTGCGAAATGACCTGAATATCCTTGGTATGGATATCCGCTGTGATCTGAATCCAAGGAATCACATCGAAGGCGTTATATCTGCCACATCACGCAGGGTTGGAATCCTGAACAAGGTGCGTCGGTTCTTCACGCCCGGTCAAATCTTCCGCTTGTATAAAGCACAGGTACGGCCGGGTATGGAATACTGTTCGCACCTCTGGGACGGTTCCGCCCAATACTTGCTCGATGCCTTGGATGGATTGCAGCGGCGGGCCATCCGCATTGTGGATGATGCAGACGTAACGAGCAACTTGGAGTCGCTACAATTGCGGAGGGATGTCGCTTCTCTAAGCGTGTTCTACCGTCTGTATCATGGCGAATGCTCTGAAGAGTTGTTTAATCTGATCCCCTCCTCTCCTTTCCTCAGCAGAACCACGCGTGCCGGCATCCGAAGCCACAGCTTGATGGTTAAAACCATCTCGGCCCGAACCAATAGGTTCGCCAATTCTTTTATTTGCCGCACCATCAAGCTTTGGAATAGTTTACCGGCGCACGTGTTCCCTCCTTCCTATAATCCTGGGTCCTTCCGCCGTAGCGTGAAGAAGCAGCTCAGTAGGCCGGCATGATTGTGTCGAATGGCATGAGATAACTATCTGCTGCCATTCGATACTCTATCTGGACTGCATCGCGCTTACCATCAGGTGAGGTGCAGTCACTTTGCCGTGCCCGAATAAAAAAAAAAAAAAAAAAACATGTTCTGGGGAGAATGTTTTGAATCTCTTTGTATGTACACACTACACAGGTTTGGTGCGAAATTCTAAAATGACACTTTATACTTATTTTTGAGGTCCAGTAGTTATTTATAATATTTTTAAACTTTAAGTACAGTCCAGATCCAGCAGCATATGATCGTACTTTTCAATTCTGTGCTAGTATATTTTGGTCTTTTGTTTTATTTATTAGCCTACGCTTCGGTGGACGGTATTAAGAAATTACAATTTTCTTCCATAATGAAATAAAAATAAGGAATTAAGATTTCGTTGCTTTAGATTTTCAAACTTTTGATTTAGTGAAAAAGGATTTGCTATCAACGCCTAGCGGCTTTTTGCGATTAAAATCCAGGTCGCTTATTTTAGTAGTGGTGCGACTTAGCTAAATTTTGTTTGTGAAAAGTAACGTAAATCCGTTACTTCATTTCCTAAACTAGAAAATGATCATGAAACATGTTTATTCTTTAAAATTAAAATACTAAACTTACCGGGATAAAAAGTATCCCTTGTGTCAATCCAGGACATGCTCTATCTGTATGCTAAATTACATACAAATTCTACTGTTTCTGTGTATATTTCTTACAAACATCCAGATATTTTCGAAAACTCTCGCATGTATAATATTAATATGAAGTAAGATAAGATTAAACACATGCGTTTTTAGAATTGAAGTAAAATAGTTGCCCCCATCTGTTAACTGTCCTACTATATTACGGATATAATTCATAAGTGCCGGAACGGCAGCCTTGCCATCTGGTCTAATTTGAAACTAACTAAACCATTATGAATTTAACATACATGTATATTATACTCAAGGTGCTGGATGGTGTTGCTAATGTTTATGGGTGGTCGTATCGCTTACCATCAGGTGAACAGCATGCTCGTCTCGTCATTCAATGCCATAAAAAATCAATAAGAATTAATCTTGCAATGTGTTGTTAAGTATACAGCTAAACCATGACTAAATATTAATGCGAGGATACCTGTGTTACAATTAATGCAACAATTTACATAATTATTCTAAAATTATTAATTTCTATTCTCAAAAAAAAATCCTACGCGCGTCTAAACAAAATGTTTTCAATTTGCTTTTAGCGTGACAAATATTTCGTACTAGGTATAGTCTTGCAAAACAAACGACGATAGCCTAGTTGGGAGTAGGACGGACTGCCGAGACGAATATACGCAGGTTCAAAACTCAAGGGTACACACCTCTGACTTTTCTAACAAAACTATGAGTGTATTCTTTTTGAATTGCCACTCGCTTTAACGGTGAAGGAAAACATCGTGAGGAAACCTGCATACCTGAGAAGTTCTCTGAATTTCGAAGGTATGTGAAGTCTGCCAACCCGCACTAGGCCAGCGTGGTGGACTATTGCCTTAACCCTCTCAGTAGTAGAGGAGGCCGTGCTCAGCAGTGGGCAGTATATAATACAGGGATGGTATGATATATAGTCGTGTGGCGTCTCACGTCCTAAACTTATAATACCGAAATACGAAAAGCGTTATAAACGCCTTTCAACCGCGCTACGTGCTACGTTGGGTCAAACTGCCGCAGTACCGTAAATCTTATTGCATCATTAAGCTCCCACAAATTTATTTGACACAAAACCGAAAATCAACACTTTACACTCGAAATAGTTTTAAACTTATTCTCAAAATGCACAATTAAGTTGTTCGCTAACTCACATAAGCAAACACCATTTTATTTTACACCACTTTTGCATTACAAACTCAGTGGAATTAAACTTAAAACTACTCCGTTTAAATGTAGATTCACGAACCAGATAGAGTTACCCTACGAGGGAGAACCAATGGAGAGACATTTTTATTTATGAAAATAAATCTACAATGGAATAACCCAAAAATTAACAGTTCAAACCCATGATATTTTAATAAAAATGTGTAGATACGGCACCTGTACTGCACTCAGTTTTGAAACACGGGGCATTATCGTAAACATAACTTAATATTAAATAACAAACTATAATATGACACGTGAAAGTATTACGGCATATTGTAATTGTCATTACAATATGCCGTAATACTTTCACGTACACATTTTATTTAACATTCTTTAAACGTGTAACTTCCAGATTCTGATACGAAACTAAAGCCGATTGTGCTAATTATTTCAATTTTAGTGTGCCATTTGTAGACTGCTTATCTGTGGGCACGGCAATGCCCCCGCCAAGTCGAGCAAAAAAGCGACACGGCCGTACCATCCTTTTCTCGAAGCAGTTCAGGCCATTTTTGACCCCCTATAACTTCGTTGTGGATAAAACTAAAAGCCTGAATTTTCAATAACCAAGTCGGCATTGTATTAACACGGTATATTTCAATTTGAACCAGTAGTTTAAGAATTATCATCATTCAAAGTTTCTTAACTGAATGACTGACCGATCATCAAAACTCTAAGGCACTTCTAGCAGACACAGAAGCTTCAAATTTAGAATACAATTAGTGTTTAGTGCATAAATCAAGGAAAAAATAAAATATTTTGTAATTTCGGTCCAGTTTTCTAGATACATCAACTGCATAAATAACTTTGTAATCTCGTATAAATATATAGGATTACAAAGTTACATTTGCAGTAAATAAATCAGTGTACCCGCATGAAAACACAATGTATCTCACAAGTAATAAATAACATTATATTAAATAAGATTGTTTGGTGCGATTGCCAAGTCAATCTAATTACGAAATAACTTAAGACAAAGGTCCCTTAAGTAGGTACTGAATAAATTAACCGACTTGGTATTACATGGATCTCACAACTTTTTACGGTAGAAGAACTGAGTTGCGAGACTTGTTTTTTTTTACAATGTTTGTTGATGGCACAACGAATCTACACCTGTTTCTTTAAACATCCTTTCGTAAAACTACTATCTTACTAAGTCCGTGTTATTTCACCCGTGGTCACTTGATAACCGTCTTATTACACTGGATGGTCAGACAGCGCGTTCACCTCACTGTGAATTTGCTTACAATTCGCCAGTGTGATGAGAACCTTAACTTTACTTGACCACATATGAAACAACCCGGTGTTAGAAACATCATTATAGAGTGTTTCGCTAACCACAATTAAGTTAATTTCTATTACGTAAGACTTAAGGAGACAACACAGTGAACCGCTGTTCTTTTTTTAATAAAACCAATAACATCCTTGAAGCGCAACTCGAGATATATTTTACACTAATTGTTCGATATTTACACTGTATACACATTAAGCTAACTTTTACAACAATATTTCTAAATTTGCATACAAATAGTTGTTTGAATATTTCGTAATTTTTACCTGACTCGCTGTTTACACCCTACAATCCCAAACAATCCTTTACTTAAATGGTATAGGTTTGTCCTCCATAATATTCTGTTTTGTTAACTTATCCCCTACGCATTATTTATTAATCTTGTTTCTAATTATTCATGAACGTAGTTAAATGGTTTGTATATAGATTTTTTATCTGGCTCACGGTTTTTCTAATTACAACAAAGCGCCTACATTAGTCTAATAGTAAGTTCGATTTACTCCTGTCGCGTCAAATCTATACTAATATAATAAAGAAGAAAGCTTTGTATTATGTTTGTTACGAAAAAATTCAAAAGCTACTAGACCGATTTTAAAATTTCTTTCACCAATAGAAATTTACATTGTAATTGTCAGGGAGTAGCATAGGCTTATTATTCCGGGAAAATATTAAGCGGGACTTTTATCCTGGTAAAGCTAATGGACGCGGGTGGAACCGCGAGGAAAATAATAAATGTAATAATACATGGTGTACATATCCCAACTATATTAAAGTGACTTTAAGGGGCCTTTACGTGTTGTATCTGTGTTCACACGCAATCCTTTCAAAAGGACCGGCATTCTTGTCGGAATTTTCCACCAAAAAAAAACAAAACTAATTATAGCGACTATAGCTCAGTGGTACAGACTGCCGATGCGAAAGCCGGCAGATTCAAAACACAAGGGCATTACACACACACACACTTTACTTTTCTAAAAAGTTATGTGTGTATTCTTTGTGAATAATTGCTCGCTTTATTTTTGAAGGAAAACAGCGTGAGGAAATCTGCATACCTGAGAAGCTCTCCATAAGAGTTTCGAAGGTACGTGAAGTTTGCAAATCCACGCTAGACCAGCGTGGTGAACCTTATTAAAACCCAGGATCCAAAAATATAAAACAATCAATCGTTACAATAAATACTTTTCAAACAATTCGAAATCAAACGATACTTATTCCTTCGAGCCTTCGTTGATCAAACTTCTTTACCCTCTTGGAAAACTTCTAATTATGTTTGGAAAACTTATAGATCCCCTTCATTGTTACTGTAGTTTCTATTACTGAGTTGCCTTTTTGAAAGTAAAAGATCATTCAAAAACTTACGTCTTCACCTTCATAAACATTTGCAGACTCGCATGGCCATCTAGATTAACGTGATGGTTGTATATAACTCCAACAAAAATGGATTAAAAGAAGTGTAATAAATCCTACTAATATTATAAAGGCGAAAGTTTGTAAGAATGTATGGATGTTTGGATGTTTGGATGTATGGATGTATGGATGTATGGATGTAAGGATGTTTGTTCCTCTTTCACGCAAAAACTACGGAACGGATTTCGATGAAATTTGGCACACGGGTAGATCATGTCCTGGATTAACACATAGGCTACTTTTTATCCCGGGAAAATATAAACCGGGACTTTTATCCCGGAAAAACTTATTAATGCGGGCGGAGCCGCGGGCAAAAGCTAGTATAAAGTATTTCAAGAAGTATAAAGCAGCGATAGCCTAGTTGGGAATGGGACGGACTGCCGAGACGAATGTTCGCGGGTTAAAAACCCAGGGACACGCACCTCTGACTTCTCTAAAAAAGTTATGTGTGTATTCTTTGTGAACTATCGCTTGCTTTAACGGTGAAGGAAAACATCGTGAGGAGCCCTGTATGTCTGAGAAGGTCTCTATAATAATTTCGACGGTGTATAAAGTCTTCCAACCTGCACCAGGCCAGCGTGGTGGACTAAGGCCTAATCCCTCTCAGTAGTAGAGGTGGCCAGTGCTCAGCAGTGGGCAGATATAATACAGGGCTGGTAGCATTAGTAGTAGTCAAAAAGTATGAATTTGTTTAATTTCGAAGAACCTTTTTTTTAGTGTGTTTTCTTTTTTTATTTGCGTGTCATTATTCAAAGTAAGTAATAAAGTCTCAGCTAATGTCTTCATGTAACCGTCGTATTTATTTTAGGAGCCTGTTTCACAGCTGCTGAGTAGATGCTACTAGTCTCATAAATATATAAGCTGACCAAATACAAAGGTCCAACTCTAATCTATGCTCCCAAATAAATGGTAATAAAATGAGTAATTATCTACATTAGCTGTTCAATACGATAGCTGGCAAATTTTACTTGAACTTCATGAAACAGACTCTTGATCTACTATATCTATGGTTACTTGTCCAGTGTTTACACATTATATGGCAGATATTAAGACACCAATACTCTTTTACTTCCAGCTACGATGAACCTAATACCAAAAACATGCTTTAAAACATTTCCATACTCAAACAATCACTTTAATCATAATTGCAGAGATTGTTATCTAATTCCCATCTTGGCCCAACTTGGCGCCTAATGGCGTAAGCTGTTAGCGAATGGCTCTATCCTAAATCATATTCCATAACGTAAAACTGAAGAGCGCATCATCAACGCCACACGCCGCACCTAGCTATTACGAAGGAAACCTAAGTGAAAATGAACCATACCAGCCCTGTATTATATACTGTCCCACTGCTGGGTACAGACCTCCTCTACTACTGAGAGGGTTAAGGCCTTAGTCCACCACGCTGGCCTATTGCGCGTTGGCAGACTTCACATACCTTCGAAATTCAGAGAACTTCTCAGGTATGCAGGTTTCCTCACAATATTATCTTTCACGGTTAAAGCAAGCGATAATTCACAAAGAATACACACATAACTTTAAAAGGAGCGTGCCCTCTTGTTTTGTACTTGGGGACATCCGTCTCGGCAGTCCATTCCACTCACAACTAGGATATTGTCTACTATGTGAAAATGAACGGCTTGGAAATATTTTTTTATTAACCTACATAGAGTTTCGTCTCTTCTCTGCTTTTTTTTTTTTTTCATGGCCATCTTCGGCGCATTAGGGACGGCTGCGGGCTTCCTCCGACTCACGTCTAAGTTGTCGTCCGCAACCGCCCCTGGTCTCTTCTCTGTTGCGGGTAATTAACTACCATTGTGTTTTAATACTGAATCATCATCATCATAATCATCATCAACCACATGATGTCCACTGTTGAACATATGCCTCCCCTAAAGATTTCCAGATGGAGCTATTGAAAGCGGCCTGCATCCAGCGTGTCCCTGCTATACTTTCGACGCTGATATATTAGTAGCATATATTTGCCATTTTAAGACTTTAATTGGCGAAATCAAAATGTTATAAAAATTTAATTATAATAAACACAGCTCCTAAATAAAGTGGGTAAGAGCCACATGTTCTAAAATATCGCCAAGATATAAATGTAACTGGTTTCCTCATTGAAATACATTAATTAATTATTCTGACTTAAGTGTGAAGGTTTACTTTTATTCTGTTTGGAAATAAATAAATAGAACAAAGACATTCTAAATAGTCATTATTGTTTAATTGATGTGAGCAAATCTTAGCTGTAAATTTTGGCACTCAGTCTTTAATTCCACAAGAATACATGAACGTGCAACTCTATTAAAATAAAAATGACAAGGAAGATAATTCATTACTAAAATAGGTACTTGCGGATACTAAAACTGAATGAAAATGTTAGGCAAGAAATTCAGTTTACCTATCTCTTCTCGTTACATAAAATAATTATTAAGGTGAAGGATTGAAGCGATTAATATCATGTTCTTATTTGGAAAATTTCTTCGTTTTCCGCAAAGAACAGAACCAAGTAATCTATTATCTCAGTAAATATTAAAACAAAATATTTGCGTTTTACAGCCAATTTATTAAAACCCTATCGAGAAATTCAAATTAATCTTGTTATAACGTTAACCCTTTCCATTTAGTATGGCCTTGATCAGTAATCTTCTGAATGGATCCATATTGCGGGCCAATTTACCGCATCGACGCCACTTCATGCGATTTATTATTATTACCTATAGCTGCAGGGAACTCCGATAGATGACGTTCAACGGTATCATGAAGATCCTGAAACCACCTTTTTAAATAAATTCTGTCGTGAGCCGATAAAATTTAAATTGTCTAAAATGTACCTATGCGTTTGACATTAAAACGTACATTTAGTCAGCTGCAGTCAAGTTGAGGCAGACCATTTGGGAGAACTAATACGTTTTAATTTTCATCCATGCTTCATTTGAAATTTTGTATGGACGGTAGTCGTTCACCCAAAATAACGAGCCCAAACTGCCCATATGCTTGTTTGCCAGCTTATGATTATTACATACATTCTGATTCCATCAAAAATAAATCATTTTCTGATTCTAGACTTCCACCCTACATACACACATATATAACACCGGAGCCGGTTCAATTTCTCATCGCGACGAGGCTCATAACCTCATTTATTAGGGACGTGATTGCCTCCGGGTAGTTTATTTATTTTTATTCACAGCTCGCCGACTTTATCTTATCAACTGTGTAAATAAATAGGGTTATAATAAATATTGGCTTCGATAAATGTAAAATTATGAATTACGACTAGCAAATTTGTTTTAGTCGCGATAACTACTACAGATTCGCGGGCTAAGCCATCTAGAAATTTAGCGAATATAAAAAACTCAGCGATTCACTGCCGGTTTTTCGTTAAATAATACCTACTCGAATGAGCTGGATAAATTGTTATTTATCATGAATCAATTGAACAAGCTGATTCAAGCAATCCGACTCAAGCGGTGTAACAAATTTTTATCATGGCTCTAAAGCAACCATATAGATAAATTATGTCTTTAATTCTCGCCTATATTTCGTTATCTTGTCAACGAAGCGAGGGCGGGGATGTACCTTTCGCGGTAATTTTATAAAATCACGTACAAATACTGTAAGACAATACGACCGAGGCAACTGTAAGCGTATATCTTTTTCCGAACACATTTTGGGGACAGTTTCCTTTAAACGGCTTTGAAAAGAGTGAGTACGTATACTATCGGTTGCTCGTTACTTTGCCCGCATGCATGACATTTTTCGATAAAATTGGCATTATGTACTTACTGCCCAGGACTGCCTCGGTGGAGTAGTTGTATTACAGTACGACTGCAAAGCTGAGGTCTCGGATTCGATCCCCGGGTCGGGCAAAGTGATATTGAGTTTTTCTATTCAGTATAAGCCCGGAGTCTGGATTTGTGCCCCATATGGCGATAGGCTCGCCCCCTATCACATCATGGGACGGAATGACGGTGAAAAGTGGGTGCACTAGTTGCGCCTCTGCCTACCCCTTCGGGGATAACAGGCGTGTGTGTGTGTGCCCAGGAAAAAAGTAGCCCTCAATTAATTTCTGGAACATGATCCTTCGTAACTTTCATCCAAATTAGTCTGGTTCGTCCACTTGTGCGTTTACTTATAACAAAAATGAAATTTAGATGGAATTTGTTCATTTTGAGTGCTACATTTAAGTATAGCCACTAGGCACATAGGCTTTTTAACCTGCTGAAGTGCATAATAGAAATTTAAATCCGGTAATTACGTTGGTGAAGCCGTAAGTAAAATATAGTTAATAAAGTCCAACGCCAATAACCGTGAAGTCATGTTTCTAACCCAAACTTGATCCCTTGGATATCTCCATCTCATAACGAATCATAATTTGATCAGTTAAATCGAAGCAAATAGGCGATTGCCTATCACAAGTCTACTTCCGATTAACTTCGCGCGTGGAAAAGTCGTTTCCAATTTCGCATCGACTTTAGGAAAGATGCAATAAAAAAAAGCAAACGACGTAATCGAGGTTTAAATGATTGAAACATTTTATGGAGTTTTCATAATTTCTAGATGACAAACTTTTGGAGTAATGTCATCAACATCCATAGGATCTCCATATGTTGGATGCGAGTCATCAGACTCCCTGCAAGATTTGTGAGATATGTACATTGCAGGCTGTAATAATTTTGTATAGTTTATTTTTGAAATGGTGTCTGTATGACATGCACAATGTACCAAGTGATTTTTTTAATATATGCCGTTTCCACGATTATTATGATTCTACCAATGTCAGAGTATACAGACGTAAATCAGAAAAAATAAGACAAACGAAGAAGAAAAGATGTACATTTTTGCCTAGATTAGCACCTGTGGACTACACAATAGATAATAAAATTAATACCAGTTGAAAGGTTGTAGCACTAAACAATGGCTTCAATACTCTTAACTAGTTATTTAAAAAAATAATCAAAACCCTTGAAAAAGATCTGGCTTACATTAAAATAATTAAATCGTAATTTAGACTTAGCGTCAAAACCGTTAAGCATTTAGTACTAGCGATCACAAACTGGTGTAATGTTCTTTTTTACGACAAACCTTTGTATCCGAACGTTATTAAACAAAAGGATCAAGCCTTTAATGGCGGCCGTAATTTTATATCGTAAAAATTAACTACAGTCAGCGCAAACAGTAATATAAAGTAATTACAACCCTACATATTATTTTTACTTTACAGAAATTGTCTATGAACGATTGACGTTATTAGTATTAATATACGAAAACGCAAACACATAGTCTATACCGTTTTAATTACGTAGGTGATCTACCTCTATTCGCTTTATAGCTCACCTGGGCAAAATAAACAGAATATTAGGAATTAAATTAAATATTTATTAGGTAATTTAAAAAAGGGTATCACCTCTTTATGTCAAGGCCCAAGAGCCTTTATGTCCAGAGTATATTCATGAATGTAATCAACGTGGTCAAGCCTAACAAAAAATATGTAATACACCGTGAAGAAATAAGAAACGGTCTCCTTTCTGAAGTACAAATTTTATTACTCCGCAGTACTCTCCTCCCCTTGAGTATAAAATACGAAAACACTGATACCCAAGAAAAGCAATCAAATACGTATAAACAAACGGAATGTACAAATAATAAAATATGTTATGATATAGCTGATAGTATATGTGTAGGTACTTAGTTTGTTTTTTAATGAAATCATATATTATTAATTTTGATTGTTCTAGACTCTAGAGTCTGGACCCACACTAATCATAATGTGGCTATAGTCCTGCTAATATTATGAACGCGAAAGTTTGTAAGAATGTATGGATGTCAGATGTATGGATGTTTGTTCCTCTTTCACGCAAAAATGTAATGTGTATGTAATAGTACTCGTAATAGAAAAACTATACTACTGAAAATCTCTAATATGCCACAGTTCGGGATTGAAAATTGTAACCTTGCCTCTAACCATATTACGAAAGGTAGTAAGTAAGCTTGGCGAAGTGTACCTACCTTAATTTGGGCCTCTGCTTATCGCATATGATATAATGGCATGGATCATACAATATTTCGAGTGATACTATTTCAGCCGTAATTAATCAATGTAATATGTTACACCACTAATAATTAAATAACTGCTAAGGTTAAACATCTCCGAGTGGATCTCCGTATTGAGGTCAGTGCTGCTATCATAGTGCACTGTGTTAATTAACTAAGACGAAAATATATCATTGACATTCACTTTTATTAATGAATAGTAGTGACAATATAAGAAAAGTATGTAGTTAATTGTTGGAGAACTATTAAGCATTTTTCCGTCTTTACTCACTGTACCTTAGGTAGGTACTAATCCTACTAATATTATAAAGGCGAAAGTTTGTAAGAATGTATGGATGTTTGGATGTATGGATGTAAGGATGTTTGTTCCTCTTTCACGCAAAAACTACTGAACGGATTTCGATGAAATTTGGCACACGGGTAGATCATGTCCTGGATTAACTCATAGGCTACTTTTTATCCCGGGAAAATATAAACCGGGACTTTTATCCCGGAAAAACTTTTTAATGCGGGCGGAGCCGCGGGCAAAAGCTAGTATAATTATAAATTCTACAGTTTAAGAATATATTTGGATGTTTATAATAAGTAAGCTCCAAAACAGCTAAAGCAATTTAACATTAATATTAAGTACTAGCTTTTGCCCGCGGATCCGCCCGCGTTAAAAGTTTTTCCGGGATAAAAGTCCCGCTTTATGTTTTCCCGGGATAAAAAGTAGCCTATGCGCTAATCCAGGACATGATCTACTCGTGAGCCAAATTTCATCGAAATCCGTTCAGTAGTTTTTGCGTGAAAGAGGAACAAACATCCATACATCCAAACATCCATACATTCTTGCAAACTTTCGCCTTTATAATATTAGTAGGATTATATTAGAATCATAATATCAAACTGCTATACGTAGAAACCGTGCAAGAATTGCCACAATATGCATAAATGCAGAGTTATCAAATCGCTGTCTCAACACGCGACAGTTGGCGCACGGCGTGAAATTAACATACCGTAGCGTGAGACTGCCAAATTTGCACCTTTCAGGGAAAAGTAGCCCTTTCAGCGATTATTGATGTTTTCTCTGGTACAGTTAAAAGTCAGTTTTACTGATGGTAGGTCTCTCTAGTACCAGGGGCTGCCTGAGTAGATATTACCGCAATGTCCATATCTACCGCCAAGCAGCAGTGTGCATGCACTGTTGTGTTCCGGTGTGAAGGCCATTGTAGCCAGCATTATTATAGGGCATTATGAGACCTAACATCTTATGTCTCAGAATGATGAGCGCAGTGGAGTGCCACGTAGTACTTTGTAATTCAAAGTTATGTGTGGCGTTGTTACTGTTAATGAGCAGTCGTATCGCTTACCATCAGGCAAACGACATACTCGTCTCGTCATTTAACTACAATCCTACTAATATTATAAAGGCGAAAGTTTGTAAGTATGTATGGATGTATGGATGTCTGGATGTCTGGATGTATGGATGTATGGATGTTTGTTACTCTTTCACGCAAAAAGTACTGAACGGATTTCGACGAAATTTGGCACACGGGTAGATCATGTCCTGGATTAACACATAGGCTACATTTTATCTCGGGAAAATAAAAAGCGGGACTTTTATGCCGGAAAAACTTTTTAACGCGGGCGTAGCCGCGGGCAAAATCTAGTAAAAAATAAAATAAAGTGATGGCGCCTTTGTCGCCTAAAATTAATATTGTCACTCTGTTTTTCTGTCGTGTATCTGGAGCAAGCAGACGACGTCTACATTTTAACTTATAAAATACTGTGACCGAAGATAACCCAGTTCTTAATATGGCCCACCATCCATGCTATTTTTGCTTTAAAGCAAAACAGTACTACGATTTTTCTTAGTTCATATATCATTAAATTTTATAATGTTTAGAGCTTTCAATTTAATCAAAATGTTATCTTAATTACTATTTGTTCAGAAAATGATTTTATGAAGATTTTAACTTTAAGTGGGCCATCAATGGTTTCCTTAACCTTAGATATTAGTTCTTTCTTGCAGTTCATTTTTTCTGTATCTCTTTTTTGGCATAACAATGTGACTACAGTGTACCTCATAAGTATGAACCGAGTTCAAGTATAATAGCCGAGTAGACTCTCAACGATCAACATTATTATGCCAGCCAAACATGCTGGGATTATGACAATCACTGGAACGATCGAATAATTGATTACAATGATTGCGATAGTCGATATTTACTACACACACTCAAGCCTTTTATCCCCGAAGGGGTAGGCAAAGACACAACTAGTGCACTCAGTTTTCTCCGTATGTATTCCGTCCCATGATGTAATGGGGGGAGCCTATCGCCATATCGGGCACAAAATCCTTACTAGACTGGTACTGAGTACAAACACCCAATACCTATCACTTCGCCCGATCTGAGGATCGAACCCAAGACTCCACTACTGTCATCCTACCGTAACCCAACTACGCCACGGCGGCAGTTTACTAGTCTGGTACATATTCAAATGCAAACCCAAATGGAAAAAAAAGGTTCTCAATACAAACAAAATAAGCATATCACCATTGTACCTCCACTGAAATGCAAAACTAAAGCCTCACAAACTATTGGCGTCGACTAAAAAACAGAATACATTTTGTTGATTGGAACCGCTAACGTGTCCACTATCCAGTCTATTCTATTTCTCGCTTTACGCTTTTGTATAACAGCCATTTTGTGCCCATCTGTTATTAGAAATACAAATAGATGTTACCATATTTATATATGTTAATTTTTTTTTTGTAATTGATGGTCCTAAATAAATAAGCTAGTCTATAGGCATTAGGCAATTAGATTCAACGTAGACTCTTGTAAACAGCCTCTTTAAGACCATGTCAAATCGCGTATCTATACATAATATTTCTAGCATCATCTTCTTCACAACGTCAAGAGAAATTTCAACCAATAACGTAATATGTACTCATTCCAGCACTACTTTACAAGATCATAGTAATTAGTGATGAGTCTCATCGAGGCAGAAAAAGTACACAGCTTGACATTCAAGCACGCCAAGTCCCAACCAAACCGAGCGAGTCTATTCGTTTTTTTCTGTTAGGATACAATGGCATTAGCCACTTTTTCATCCAAAGGGTTTCAAAACTGAAAATAATAATTTTTTCCTTTTTTTTTTTATACTGAATGGGCTCACGTTTGTCCGCTATCCGCCTGATGTTAAGCGATGATGCGAACTAAGGTGAAGTACGCTTGCCCAGAAGAAACCGATTCACTCGCATCTTGAAGAGTCTCAAATTATATCTGTGCGGAAATAGACACGACGGTAGCGAATTCCACAATTTGACTGTCCGCACAATAAAGGTGGAAACAAATCGCTTAGTGCGAGCCTTTGGAACTTCGACCATGTAACAATGAAGCTTCGCCGTATCTCTGGTGCTCCTGTGATGGAATGGGGATGGGGGAATCAAGTTGTACAATTCCGTAGCACATTCTCCGAAATGCATCCGGTAAAAAGCCGATAAACTAGCCACCTTGCGACGATGCTCGAGGCTCTGTAGTCGAGCTTTAACGAGGGTATCGTCGCCTATGAGCTTCCTGGCGCGCTTCTCTACGGATTCTAACGCCTCCAACTGGTATTTAGCTGAACCATCCCAAAGATGGGAACATATATTATGGTGATACCTCCTGACTCCCAAGTGCATAACATCCGAATGAGCCATTATAACGATATTTGGAAGGATGGCTGTATATTCCGCATTGTAATGAAGTATGTTATTTAGAGACAAGTTGATACAACGGTGATTCCTTTTAGACTCTTTATTTATAACTAAACTTTATGTAGTGACTTACATTCTACTTATATATATACTCTACACATTACAGTATCTACTCAGGTAACAAAACTCTCTTCCACAAGCGACCTTAAAGTCACTAACTGCTAGCCACTGAGACTTGCATAACCCACTTAGACGCTTTCTCTAAATGTTTTAAACAAGGTCATAGCTATAGCTCTACTCATAGCTTAATTGGATTTTCTTTTTCTACTTCGAAATTATAAGTAAAAATTGGAAGTCTATATAATCCGACTTTATTTTTACAGAAGTTTCTCCAACCTTTAGGTACTTGTACCATACGCTTTCATGTTTTAGTATATCGGATTATATTGATTATAAGACCTTTTATCCAAGATGAAAGGGTCTGTGATCGGTGAACCATACCTTCCAAATGGAAGGAAACGTTCGAAAACCTTAAAACTGTGTCGATACTTTACGCGAACATGTCAGATTATGTTTGGTAATATCCGTTTTAATAAACGTGTTTCGGAACGCAAATCTTGATTACGGGTGAGGAGAGTGTATTTAATAACGTTAGTCATCTACCTCAAATCAAGCTAATCTTGCAATTTAATTTAGTTTATTACTTTTATATACGTACATTATGGTCAAGAGATAATCGACCGGAATTCATAAATTTATCAGTTTCTGTATATTGCATACTAGCTTTTGCCCACGGCTTCGCCCGCGTTAATAAGTTTTTCCGGGCTAAAAGTACATACATAAAAGCCTTCCCGTTGAATCACTCTATCCAACACATTTATTTGTATAAAGATTAATATTATGACGTTATTACAACTCTTAACAAATAATGCATTAATTTCGACCAAATTTGATTACCATAAAAACGGTTCTAGAGAGTTTATTTTAAAAGATAGACATATACTGTCGCGGACTTTTTTTTAGATCATTTCAAGAGGAATAATTCTTTCATACATAAATTTTTAGTATCTTGAACCGTTTTCGCAGCGCACGCAATGGAAGCCCTCAAGGATGAATAATTTTCCCCGCATTTTTCATATTTTCCATTATTTCTTCGCTCCTAATAGTTGCATCGTGATGTTATATAGCCTATAGCCTTCCTCGATAAATGGTCTATTCAACACAAAAAGAATTTTTCAATTCGGACCAGTAGTTCCTGAGATTAGCGCGTTCAAACAAACAAACAAACAAACAAACAAACAAACAAACAAACTCTTCAGCTTTATAATATTAGTATAGATTCTTATTTGTTTACTTTTTTGCGAGCAACATACAGTCCTGACCAGTATTTAGAACGAAACATTAAAATAACGATATATTTCTATACATTTCCTCCACTAAGCATTTCAAATGGGCCGGTATAATTTGAAATTAATGTAAACAAAGTCGCGAACGATAACAAGCTTTGCATATTAATTCGAAAGCGGGGTGAAAACCCATTCATTACTGTACACTGTTATGAACAAACATCAACTCAATAGGATTAGAGTCGTTTTAATACATTGAGTTCATGTGGCTTTGATCAACTTTTTGTCAGATTTTAAGTTTTAATTAAGGTATCGCGATGCCTTTTATGTGTGTGGAAATGTATTAAATCCGTTATTAAAACTTCTTCAAAATATGTTCATGGCAATAAATGAAAACCTTAGATATCCATTAAAGTGACAGGTTTTTGTACCAAATGATTCTAGCCCTCGTTCACAATTATGGGATATTTTTTTAACAACATTAACACTTTTAATTTCGTCAACATAATTGCTAGATAACGCTATTTTTGTATCTTTTCTCTTTGAAAACTTCCATAATACTTGAAAAACCGTAATCTTTGCTTGTAATTTACTCATTAGTGGGTAGAAAAGTAGGTAGCAACTTTTTTAAGTACCACATGTTACGAAAAATTTAAAATCTATACTAATATTATTTAACTAATAGGAAGGTACATTGCTCCTGAGTGCTTATACGCTACTTTTTATCTCGGAAAATATATTTATCCCGGAAAAAAATTTCACACGGGCGGAGCCGCGAACATCACCTAGTGAATAATATAGAAAACATCAGTTTGAGATCAAGTCAATACATTTCATTTTTCTCAGTATCACCAAACAGTTATTTCTGTGCACCATTCTAAGGTTTACTAGGCAAAAATTCGAGAGCACTAAGACCAGTATTCCCAATGTTACTTAGCTAAGTAAGCCGCAATGGTTTGATAGCAAGTCTGTTTTTCAGTGCTTTCCGCCGCCGATGTCACCGAGATTGTTTAATATTGAGATACAATTTTTCTTCAGTTGGTTGTCAAATAGGTAATAAAAGGTGAACATAATCTAAAAAAAACGATGAAATTGCCAGCTCTATGTGATCGGGCGCACATTATGTCTTCATAGTTATTATTCATGAATATGGGTGTCAATCCGCATGTATGCTTTTGTATATATGAAGTGCTAATAAATAACTAATTTTAAACAATATACATCTCAGTTAGGCTGTAAACCGTGCTGCAGGGGAACACTCGATTATAAAATGTCTACACGCGGAGTGACCAAAAGTACTATATTGTAAAAAAAAATATTAAATTACATTACGAAAGCAATTTAGTTAAATAAATTAGGAGCCTAGTTCAACTCGTCCTGGCTTTTTCTTCTATCCAATTAGTAATGATTTATTTAATAGGTGATGATTTTCATGATGGGGGTTCTCCGCGTGAAAAGCCTTTCCCGCCACACAAGTCCCTAAAACACAAATACGACGCCCAGCGCCTCCTAAAATAATATAAAAATAAAATACTTTATTCATCACGTAACAAACAATGAGAAAATGCATTTTACCGCTGTTATAGCATAAACGATGTGGTAATTATATAAAAATAATATATTAAACAAATATGCCAGACGAAGTTATTGCCGTTTCAATTTCCATATAACATTTAGGACGATTCTGGAACAATTTACTCGTGGTGACCTTAATAAAATTGTATTAAGTCAAACATAGCGGGCACGTTGCCATTAGTATTCAGGCTTACGCCATGGTTAGCCAGACGAGGGTATCAGCTATATGTATTATTGTTTTACTTAATTGGCATTATGTCACTTAGTCTAGTGGCAATTTATAGGATCGTGGAATGAGAAAACAGACATGTTGATTCCAAGGTCGGAAAACACTTTTAGGAGAGTTTCCTTATACGATTTGAAAACGGCTAGACACCAGGAAAGTCCTAGTCGTAGAATCTACTTCCAATTCCAATTCCAATTTGTATAGGTTGGCCGTATCGTTTTTACGACAATTCTGCTTCAATCTACTTCAATGTTAGAAACATGCATCAGAAAGTGTTGCACGTACCCCACTTTGGAATGAATAGAATAATTAGGACAACATGAATGTCGCATGTCACTGACCTCTTGGTTTCATTTTGTGTGCAAAAAATTGACAAATGTCCCAAACCACCTGGAAAATCTATCTTTTTACGACACCCGTTACTTTATTACGCATTGCATCAAAGTATTCCTATAATAATAGCTTGAAAAGCTTTTAAACGTGACCTTGAAAGAGCTTCCTGGAAATTCACGTGGTTCAGCAATAAAGCTGCAGTCAAGCGACTATCACATTTAATATTTAAAGAAGCACGCAAGGACTAGCATTCAGCATTAGCCACCTCATAATATAATAAAACTTATTACAGCATACGCCGGCAGATAAGCATTTATACTTGATATCAAGTCATATTTACCACCTATTGACACCCACAATAATAGGAATATCATCAACGAGCTCCCGAGTTTAATGCAAAAAAGTATTAGAGAGGGGAGGACTGTTAGCTCATGTAATCTCATTCGCATACTTTCTAATTCACGGCGTAATTTGCTACAAAAGAAACAAATAAACATTAAGACTGTATCTCCAAGGAGTATGCTGAGATGTAAACATGGCTCCCACTTTTCGTCATGTGTGTTCCGTAGCATGAGGTTATAGAGGCCAATCGCCATCGTCTTCTTTAGTTTTTAGAAGTCCACTGTTGAACATAGGTCTTCCCCAAAGATTTCCAGATCAATCTGTCGGAAGTGGCCTGCATTCTATCTCCATATTAGACACAAATTGCAGACTCCGGGCTCATATTCATCAGATTAACCCAATATCACTTTGATTGGGATTCGGACCCGAGACTTTAGAGCGATCAGTCGTACCGCACACTCAAAACAACTACTCCACCAAGGCAGTTGCGATTTATTATACAGTACAAAAACCTCATCGAGTGTGGTTATATCACTCGTTGCATTAATATTAGGAAAAATAAATTCACAGCAAGTAGAAGCCATCATAGAAACATAATCTGGCAACATTGTTGCAAAACTGAGTATTCATCGCAAACTAACTTCTTAAGAATATTATTCTCCAAGAATCAACCACCCCAGTTATTCCAAAAGTTGTTTTCGCGGTACGGTGCATTGAAAAATAAACACTAACAAGAGTGTAGACTTGAATAATTTACAATGACATTATTAGTTTACTCACAACTCGACTACAATATTTATTATTAAAAGTGGACTTGTTACGTAACTAACAATACATTTTGAAGGGATTCTCCTGGCTTTGTGTTTTTCTCGACCGTATGCATTTTTTCACTTCCACATCCATCCCAAAGTGCTAATGGTATAACGATTCCATCTTATTATTTTTTAGATTGGTCAAACAAGAGTTTATACACGTAAGTAAAGATAAAAGCAGTCAAAACTGTTACTTTAATCTTCCTTCACTTTTAACGCATTCTTCTCCTGAACTTCTTGGAGCATTAATAACCTTCATACACTCCAATGCCTTTAAACTGTAAAACTCGGAAATGTTTTGGTGTAGAATACATATCACTTTTAACTTGATATTATATGTGTTTGTCTATTTGTTTGTGTATTAACCAGTAAGCACGTTGCCGCTATCTACTGCATTAGTTCATTGTCGATCCAAGACATATTGTTGAGTAAACCAACGAAATCAAGTAGTTTTCACTTTGACTACCAACTCTTTGCTACCAACCAAAACACAAGAGTTCTCACTGCACTTTTGACATTGGCAGAATTACCGACATCGGCACGAATTGCCATTCATAAAAAACAAAATACTTAGAAATGTTTACTGATTAATTGAATTTTATTTATTTTTTTTATTTCTAAGAATTTATTGGACGATAGCCTAGTTGGGAATGGAACGGTCTGCCGAGACAATGTCCGGAGGTTCAAAACCATGGCACACACCTCTGGCTTTTCGAAGTTATGTGTGTATTGTTTATCAATTATCGTTCGCTTTAATGGTGAAGGAAAACATCGTGAGGAAACCTACATACCTGAGAATTCTTCATAAGAATTTCGAGGCTATGTGAAGTCTGCCAATCCGCACTAGGCCAGCGTGGTAGACTAAGGTCTAAAACCCTCTCACTAGTAGAGGAGGCACGTGCCCAGCAGTGGGCAGTATATAATACAGGGCTGGTATACAATAAATATAAATTCTTAGAAATATATATTATTATTATATTTCTAAGAATTTATATTTATTGTTTTGTATCTGCTATCGGTGGAAGCCATAATTGAAAAGAAGAAGAAGCACTGATTACTTAATAAACAAACAATAGGTTACAAAAAGAGCAACCACTACGAAGATGTAGGGAGACCCTTTGTGTAGACCGTTTAACCAAACGACAAAAGAGGCCCAACGTTTGTTTCCCCTGTAATGAAAATCAATATTTTTGTGCGTATCTCTTGCCGCCCAAAGCCTTTTACGTTTTCGCATCATATAAATAATAGCGCTGTTTGTGTTTATACAACAGTTCTTGAGCAAGCCTGTTGATTTTGTACATCGTACTTGTTTATTTTTTTTTTCACAATATGTGATTGTATTTTAGTAAGTAGATATTTTGATAAAGGCACTCTATAGACGAAATTATATACAGTATGTATGAGCCACTTCGTGGGGTTAGTTCTATTGTCTTAAAGAAAATAAGGGGTTCTCGTAACCGACGAGCATGTATGAAGAGACTGATGACTGTGGAAGAAGCGAAAGAGGTATGCTTGGATCGTAGCACTTGGCGCTCCATAGTCTCTGCCTACCCCAATGGGAGAAAGGCGTGAGTTTATGTATGTATATGTATGTAAAATAAAGTAGTAGTAAAAAGTACTTCAACATATAATCGTAGGTGGTAGGTCTCTAGTATGCGAAGGTTCGTCTGGGTAGGTACCACTGCAGTGTCTATGTCTACCGCCAAGCAGCAGTTTGCATCCACTGTTGAGTTCCGGTTTGAAGGGAATTGTACCCATCGTAATTAATGGGCATTATGAGACATCTTGTGTCTCAGGGTGAATAGCGCAGTGGAGTTCCATGCAGTACTTTGTAGTTCAAAGTTCCGTAGTGTGTTAATACTGTTTATGGGCGGCGTATCGCTTACCATCAAGTGAGCCACATGCTCGTCTCGTCATTCAAATGCAATAAATAAATAAAAATATCACTTAACATCCACTGACTCACTTATTCGATTACCGGCCTACACTATAATCAAATAACTACCTATTTCGAACACTGATGATGCTTTGACATTATGAGAAAACTAGGAAATCATGACAGCTGTTCACAAAAGTTGACAAAGAACTCGCGACTCTCTGTGAAGCAAAATACGATGAACCGAATGTAAAACAAAAGACTGGTAGTTCGATTCCCATGCCAAGCCAAACTAGGTGGTTATAAGGTTTGAAAACGTACTGTTGGGCATATTTAACGTAATTCCAGAGACTCTACAATGGATATCAGAAGCAATCATCGTGTAATATAAGGTTGCCAATTTACCCACGATGTGCCAAAAAATGTATGTAACCCGTATTTTCTTTCTTCTTTGAGTGTGAGCTTCTTCAATAGTTCTCGTTTTGAATTACGTTACAAAGTTAATAAAAAAAATGTCAATAAACAAGCACCTTTGTAAGAAAACGTGATTCAGTTAGCAATAAACATTTTTATTTATATAGTCTACAAAAGGGTTATTACAAGTTTAATTGAAGTTGTTTTCAAATTAACCGCTGCAATACGAGGATTTATTCCAATTTTAAACATTTCTATTCAATATGCGTAAGCTTCCATAATTGATGATACGTACATACATATAAAGCGAAACATGTTATGATAACGAAAAGCACTGATATTAAATTACGTCGGTCGTCACGTTGATAAAGGCTTGGGTAACAATAATCTATACAAAGCGTAGGCGCGTGAATTTTAAAAAGAATTATCTCGAGACCGTTATTTTCCATAAGTTTTCCTAAAGTTTCTATTTTATCCGCAGAAATACTTTTGAAAGTATTTAAAGTGATAGAGGGTAAACAGTAACATGCCATTCAACGCAACTGCTGCAACCATACTGGGTAAGTGTTTTTAAACATCGAAACACATTTATTATTAACCGTGTCATCAAAAAAGTGCAAACACACCTTGACTGTACGCAGAGCGCCGTGGGCAGCATTCTCGGTCCACACTTTGACGCCGTCCTTCTCATACTCCAAGGTCCAACCGTCTTCCGAGGCTAAAAGACTTTTCAATGTTTCGAAGTCCGAATCATCGGCGACGCGCGCTTCGCCGCGCGCCCAACCCACGCCGCCCATTCGACCGCGGACATCACCGAGCGACTGTGACACGAGACTGGCTGGCCGGGACGAGTCGATGGCACGCGCACGCGCGGCACCATGACGCCATCTTTGTCTTCGGAAACCCAAAACCTGTGTTTGTCTTTCAATGACCACAGACAAAAGTAATTAAGTTTGTATTTACAATTTGCATTACAGTCCGAATCTGATGAGTGTTAGGGGGTAACACAAACATGGTACCTTTTAGTTGCCCCCTAATTGCGTTTGCCGAATAAGTTAAAATAACGAACGGCACCGAAGCGATAGAGTAGGAAAAATCGGAAGTATCTCAATAATCGCAGAAAATTGTAGCAAACACGTCACTGTTGGTCTATAATATGAAGGTATAACATGTACTTAATATCTATTCGGTTATAAGTTTTGTCCAAAGTTACATGTTCACTGATGCAAAGCATAAGAATATCGGTTAACATTTATCACACCATTTAGAATTCTTACCTCTTTAATTTTGATAAAAAAAGGTAACTATTACTTTTGTATTCTTCCCAAGTTGAGAGTGAGCCGCTTTTATAAAGAAAAAATAATTAAATATTCCGCTAAGTCTGCTATTTTGCACGTTATTACTGTTGAATTTATAAGTACCTACCTCTAACATTGTCAGATACAGTGGTGAGTACAAAATATTATGATTCACTGCACACTTACCACATATCAATGCCGGGGCAAGCAAAATGTATGAAATATGTTCCTGCTTTTCACATTGCCCATTAGGTTACAATACATTAACTGCCTCGATGGCGTAGTTGTATTGTAATACGACTGCAATGCTGAGGTCTCGGGTTCGATCCCCGGGTCAGGCAAAAGTGATATCGAGTTTTTTCTATTCAGTATGTTGTCGCATTTATCATCGCCAATGTCAAAATTACCTTCATTTTAATATTGTTACACTAGTTTTCCCCTTCTACAGATAAACTGTCAAACTACATTATAAAAGAGATCGCATCGAACAGGGACAGCTCAGTTTATTTCTGAACATTATAGAGTGCAGATGTGTAACACTAATTATAAGTGAATTATCTGATTATTATACTTAAAATACACCGTTGTGCTGTTGTATTACTACACCCGCTTTATATCAGAAGTGGGATCGCAATGCCACGCTCACAAAATGGTGCATCAACGCCGCGAAGTCGTAAGAGAAGGTTAAGGACAGTATCTTCAACCAGTTCGAGCTCATCTACTTCTAACTCGAGTAGTAGCAGTGGAAATCATCAACGGTGCCGAAGAAGTAAGCGCCACCGTCGAAAGGGATCATCAACCGTGAGTCAAAATGTTGTATTAGCATCGGTTATTCCCGAATTTGACCCGCTTGTGGACAGTATAGATATGTGGCTCAATGTAGTAGAAGCCAATTCTCGCGCATTTGGGTGGTCTGACAATATGATCAAGTATCAAGCCCTTCAGAAGTTGCGTAATACCGCTAAAACTTGGCTAGATTCACTGCAGAAAAATGAAACTAAGTGGACGACTTGGAAATGGAGACACTGGCGAGACATATTGTCTGATACTTTCCAAGTCAAACGTAATATGTTTAGGGCACTCAAAGAACTAATTGATGCAAGGCCATTGGCTAATCAGTCTTTGTATGAATTCTTTTTTCAACAAAAATCAAAAATTGATCGTTTACAGTTAAAATTCCGGGAACAAGACATTGTTTCTGTAATAGTTGGAACAATTGGAGACACTAATATTAGTACTGCTTCTGAAGCGGGAAATTTTAGATATTGCGATGATTTAGCCTCCTTTTTGCACGGGAAAATCTACTCGCCTCCTGAAAGGGAAATTACTCATAAAAATTCAATACCTTCCAAAAGTTCTCGATTACCTCAATCTGGGCATCAAAATACAGCCGGTAAATCTGATAGTAAAACTGACCCATCTCCTTCTACTAGTGGTCTCCCTCACGCAAGTAGTATATGTTATCGTTGTGGAGAAACAGGCCATAGGAGAAACAATTGTTCCGTTAAAGATACTGTCAGATGTTCATGGTGCAAAAAGATAGGTCATCTAGAAGAAGCTTGTAAGTCAAAAGCTAAAGCTAAATCTGAAAGAGATCTCGAAGTTAAAATGATATCTGAGGCCAAATCCAAACGGAAATTTTACAAATCTGTCTTATTGAATAATGTTTTGTGTAATGCCTTCTTTGACATGGGCAGTGACTGTTCGTTAATAACTAGCATATTGGCAACCCAGCTTAACTTACAACCCTTTGATTTAACAAATTCTGTTAATTTAGTAGGGTTTACAAATGATTTATCTGCTCAAGTGACAAAAGCTGTCTCAGCAACCCTTAAAGTCGACTCTGTTGAATCGATTATTACTTTATACGTTTTTGATATACTATCAGACTGCGATATTTTGATTGGGCGGAATTTTACTGAAGATAGTAGTATAATGTATGTTCGTGTAGGGAATACTTTAACCTTTAAACCGGTTCCAACCATGAGTGTTTGTACTCTTAATGCAATAAGTAACGTGTCACGTGATCATGAAGTCACCTTGAGAAGTATTTTTTCAAAGTATCCTCAATGCCTTTCCGATGATTTATCTTGTCTGGGTAAAACCTCGTGTGTAGAATTAGAAATACATTTGACATCCAGCAAACCTATTTGTCAAGGGCCATACAGAATGTCCGAGTCAGAGAGAACAATTATGCGGGGAATAGTAGATGATCTTTTAAAAAAACGGAATTATACAGAACAGTAACTCCCCTTATGCCAGTCCAGCTCTTTTGGTAAATAAGGCCTCTGGTACCAAAAGATTATGTGTCGACTACAGACAATTGAATAAAATCACTGTCAAAGAAAAATATCCTATGCCTATAATAGAGGACCTTATTGATAGGTTACAGGGCTGTCGTTTTTATACCTCCTTAGACCTCAAAAGTGGATACCACCAAATTTGCATCAAAGCCGAGGATGTGCACAAAACTGCATTCATAACAAATGATGGTCATTTTGAATATTTGAGAATGCCATTTGGAGTTTGCAATGGGCCAGCAGTATTTCAGCGACTAATGAATACAGTTTTGGGCAATCTACGCTTTGGAAGAGTAATATGCTATATGGACGATTTGCTCATAGCCACCAAAAGCATTGAGGAAAATATAGTTTGCTTGGAAATGGTATTAGCTATATTTGTGAAAAATGGGTTAACTATAAATTTAGACAAATGTTTCTTTTTCCAAAATCGAGTAACTTTTTTAGGCTATGATATTTCCGAACAAGGCGTTCGTCCAAATTCTCGTAAGCTCGAAGCTATTTCTCAATATCCAACTCCAAAAACGGTCCACCAGTTAAGACAGTTTCTAGGTTTGATTAACTACTTTCGAAAATTTATTCGAAACTGTGCCCTTCTTTGTAAACCATTGACTAATCTACTAGAAAAGGGGTCAGTGTGGCAATGGGGCTCTCAACATGATCAGGCTATCGTTGATCTTAAGGATGCATTAATTAACAGTACTGTGCTTAATGTCTTTGACCCAAAGTTGCCGATAAACTTATACACTGACGCAAGTCGTGACGGTATAGGATGCATTTTAGTCCAATCAGTAGATGGTATTGAAAAGCCAGTACATTTTTACAGTCGTCAAACCAGCACTGACGAAAAGAAATATCATTCCTTCGAGCTAGAGCTTTTAGCGATTGTCACAGGACTACAAAAATTTCGACATTATTTAATAGGCACGGATTTTAAAATCGTCACAGACTGCAATGCTGTACGGCACGCTCTAAGTAAAAAGGAAATTATCCCACGAATTAGTAGATGGGTATTGTATACGCAAGACTTTACATTTGAAATAGTCCATAGAGCCGGGTCACAAATGCAGCATGTAGACGCGTTAAGTAGAAACCCTGTTTCTTGTAACGACGTTTCAGAAACAGAGAACGTTAACACTATAACGGAAGGAGATTGGTTATTATCTGTTCAGTTACAAGATCCTAGTATCTGTAATATCAGGGATATATTACAATCAGGTGAGGCCGAGGCGAATAAACAAATATTCAATGAATATGAATTGTTGGGAAACAAAGTTTATCGAAGAACCGAATTTGGACGACGTTGGTTAGTACCCAAGCCATGTATATGGTTCGTGATTCGAGCCAATCATGACGAGGTAGGACATTTTGCTGTAGACAAAACTGTCGAAAGAATTAAAGCAAAGTATTGGTTTCCCCGTTTAAAGAAGACTGTATCTAAATACATAAAAAATTGCCTCAATTGTGTTTATTATAAAAGTATTCATGGCAGGAAGCCAGGTAAACTATATCCCATTCCAAAGCATGCCAGGCCCTTCCATACACTACATATGGATCATCTTGGCCCGTTTGTTAAAACTACTCACCAAAATAAATATTGTTTAGTATTGGTCGATTCATTTACGAAATTCGTGTTTATTTCGGCCGTTAAAAACACCAAAAGTAAATTTGTTATTAACGAATTGAGTAAGATATTTACAGTATTCGGCAATCCAAAACGTTTAATATGTGATGCTGGTAGTGCCTTCACGTCCAAATTGTTTACTGGTTATTGTAAAGATCGAAATATTAGAACCCACATAATTGCTACGGCAATACCGAGGTCAAACGGGCAAGTGGAGCGTTACAACCAAACCATTTTAGAGGCTTTACGCAGTATGGGTGCTGATAAGGAAAATAATAAATGGGACCAAAATATTACAAACATTCAGCAAGGAATAAACAGCACTATTAACAAGACCACGTCTGCCGTACCAAGTGAGGTGTTCTTCGGGTATAGAATTCGAATGAATAACGATGCGCTGATTGAAGATGATAACGTGGAAAGTTCAGTGAACATCACGGAATTGAGAAATGCGGTTGACACAAACATAAAGAATAGTGCTGAAAGACAGAAGGCATATTTTGATGCTACAAGAAAAGATGCTCCTTGTTATAAGATCGGGGATTTGGTCGTGCTTAAGATTCCGAGCCACTCAAACGATGGCGAAAGCACTAAACTGATGCCCCTCTATAAAGGTCCATTCCAGGTAACTGAAGTCTTGGGCCACGATAGATACCGAGTAGTAGACATGAGAGGCGCAGAAAGATCTTCAAAGCGTTATGATGGAATTACATGTGTGGAGAATATGAAGCCATGGATCCACATTACCGATTAGAACCGGATGTTGTCTAAGGTAATCAATAGTGAAAAGTATATTGTATTGAACTCTTCTTAACATTTAAACTTTACAGTGCGACAAACCTACAGTTAAAAGGTTTAATATATCTGCTTCAAACATAGTTATTGTGCTCATTTGTAGGTGTTTGAGTTAGACACCCTACAGCAGGCATCCGTTGTGAACGCTGTTGTAGTACAGGTGGTGATATACAACTAGAATGATCCTGAATGAACATCATCTAGTTAAAACCACAGGTGACGAGTGTGTTGACCGACGATGGGATAACGCACTCTTCTAAGCTCAAATACACTACATATGGCTCGATGTTTAAAATAATGCATAAAGTTATGTAAACAACTAATAATACTCGTCTATGTTTTCAGCTTCTACATTACACCAATACGCTGTTCGGGACGAACGCGTGAGCAGGACGGCCGGATGTTGTCGCATTTATCATCGCCAATGTCAAAATTACCTTCATTTTAATATTATTACACTAGTTTTCCCCTTCTACAGATAAACTGTCAAACTACATTATAAAAGAGATCGCATCGAACAGGGACAGCTCAGTTTTTTTGTGAACATTATAGAGTGCAGATGTGTAACACTAATTATAAGTGAATTATCTGATTATTATACTTAAAATACACCGTTGTGCTGTTGTATTACTACACCCGCTTTATAAGTATCAACTCGGAGTCTGGAATATGTGCCCGATATGGCGATAGGCTCGCCTCCTATCACATCATGGGACGGAATAATGGCGAAAAGTGGGTACACTAGTTGCGCCTCTGCCTACCCCTTCGGGGATAAAAGGCGTGAGTGTATGTACAATACATTAATTTCTGCATACGGGCACTTCACGTGGTAGGATTGATTCTGAAATTCACATTATAGTAATTGAGATATAAATTAACAATTTTATTTAAAAATTTTAATACTTATTAAGGTATAATGTCTGAAGAATAAAAGTTCAAAACATCGCTCAAATGACAGTAGTTCTGATTCATGACCAAACTACTTATAATTCCAGATTTACTGACAGAAGACATCACTAAGGCGGCGACAAAGGCGGCCAAGAGATACTACAACTGCCACAAGTTCCGTGCGTGGTATGGCTGGCTGAATCATTGCCAACGCACGCTTCCTAACATCATGTTCTGCTAGAAGTCTTTCAAGACTATAATCCGGTCTAGATCTTACCTTGCGATATTTTTGATCGTCGTATTTCGAATCAACACTATCATCTGGTCTGGATGTGGCAAAAGTGCACTAGGAAATACGGATTTGCTAAGAGCGATGGTTTAACTTGCTGCTTCAGGACCATAAAGTTTTTGTTAATCATCGAACAAAACTTATTACGTACCCTATTGATCACTTAATCCTACTCCTACTAATATTATAAAGGCGGAAGTTTGTAAGAATGTATGGATGTTTGTTACTCTTTCACGCAAAAACTACTAAACGGATTTAGATCAAATTTGGCACACGGGTAGATTATGTCCTGGAATAACACATAGGCTAATTTTTATCCCGGGAAAATATAAAGCGGGACATTTATCCTGGAAAAACTTTTTGAAGCGGGCGGAGCCGCGGGCAAAAGCTATATAACATATTTTTATTTATAAAGGTAATAATATATAAATTGGTCTTTATTTCTTGTTATTTTCTTAATAAGTTGTAGAGATGACGCTACTGTTTTACATTTATACGCACTCATATCATTTCCTATGAAATTCATAGGAGGTGATTTGCGATTGTATGGAGTGTGTATGGATTCCTAGTATGAAAAGCTAATTATTGGTAACGACCAGAAAATATAAAATGCTTTTAATATTTTCTATAAAGGAGTAAATAATATTATATTTTATTATTCTGCTTTATTGCAAACTATCTAGGAATATCTTTTTACACAATTTTTGACGATTCGTAGCTTTTATAAATGATGGTTGGGTAAATCAATCTACACCCTTAGCATTTATTCACGAGTATAAGGATAACGCATAACGCAGATATTGGATTAAACTAGAAGTTTTATATCAAATTACCTGTAGGTAAGATCGACTATCCTCACTATCAGAAAAGTAACAAGGATCTAATTTAAAATCGGAACTCCATAATTTAATACATAAGAGATTAATGGTTTATAGAAGAAAAATGGTAGAGCCGAGCAAATGTGAACATTTGCTCGTTTACGAGCTATAAAAATCCCGTTCCTGCAATTAATTCGTGACCACACCTCATCCAAGATCAAGATCGAGGCGACTGCAATTTAAAATAACAATTTACGACCCAGTAGCGTAGCTAGGGAACGGTTGATGCACCCCTGGGTGACTCTCCTATTACTCATAAAATAATATCACGTACAGACGGTCAATAACGGCTGAACTCCACATTGTAGTCACACATGAATATAGATGTCCTATAAACAGCTCCAATATTTTTTCCCTCGTTGAATTATTTCACAATACTCTCGGGGTGACACCCATTGATACCCGCCCGAGTGTCACCCGTGTTAGAAACGCAAATGCTACTAACCTACTTACCTACATTTAGTTATTGAATTTGACTAATTTTTAATAGGTATATTTCGGCTAGTTTTAATCACTTCCATATAGATAAACCTTATTCTTATACTTTTATATTATATACAATTTTGGCGAAAAATGTATAGATTATAATCTATCATAAGCCGAATATAAAAGGCATACGGTTCCTTCAAAAACTCACAGATGCAGTCCGAAGGACTCCTCAATCATGGCAAAGTTATGGTCCGTGGGGCAGTGACAGATTTCGATGACCAAGTTCCTCTCAAACGATAATTGGTGAGACGCATCAGAGACGTGTATCATAAAGCCTCCTGAACGTCAGCTTCGGCTCCGTGGGTGCCATGAGCGGTGGTAGCCTCCCAAAGATGTAGAAAAAAAATTATTATTCAGTCATTTCCTCCCAACTAAGAATCATTTTAAATTGTAGCTAACCCGATAACTTGAAGAAAAAAAATAATCAGCTGACTGTAACTTGGGGCATTATGCGTCAGCTGGTCAATCAAACATGTAAAAAAAATATATCATTTCAGTGATTTCCTCTCAACTACAAATTTACCTGATGATAGCTTATACGCAACTATGAATAAATATATATGTCAGCTGGCTGTATGCCGGGGCAAAAACCGTCAGCTGATGCCTTGAAAGTTATAACGCAGGTGTTAGGCGAGAGCTTCTATTACATAATTACATGCATCAGCTGACAATGTTTCCCTCGAATTAATGATAGTAGATTCTCTTTATTAATTACAGCATTGTATTATCAATCTATACATGTAAAATGCTTTGTCCTGAATGACTGACTGACGGTTAAACGCACAGCCTAAACCTCTGACCGTAGAGACCTGAAACTTGCAGGGTGTGTTCCTTGTATGACGCGATGTAGGCATGCAACACTTTTCTAACCCTTAGATTAGAAACGTGTTGCAAAGGTGGTACCTGCAGTAGGTTGTCTTAATCTGAAAAGTCTTCTGCTGAACACTTTATTTTACTCCGGAGAGTACAATAAACTATAAATTCATAATCACTGTTCTTAATATTTCTTCAGTTATTTAATTATATACGTATTAGTCGTAAAGTATTTATACGTTTCATCGGAAAACTCATATCTGAGCGTAAAGTCAAACATTTAAGGTACATTATATCTTCCCAGATGAAAATTTATAAGCTGACTAGCTTTTGCCCGCAACCTCGGTCGTACGAAAGAGTTTTTTTTTATAAAGGTCCCTCTTATACATTTTCACGGGATAATAAGTAGCCTAAAACTTTCCAGTTTCCCAGATGCTCGAATTATTTCCATACCAAATTTAATCAAAATCCGTTTGATAGTCTTTGAGTTTATCGCGTACAATCTTTTTACCCCATTAGGGGTTGAATTTCGCAAAATCCCGTCTTAGTGAGCTCCAACGTCCTAAAAGGAACCTCCACAAAATTTGAGACTCCTAGCACGTGTAGTTTCTCAGATTTCGTGATGAGTGAGTTAATGACCTTTCGTTTTTATACATATTATATGTTACGGGATGAATTTCAATAAAACACGAAACACGTCTTCTATCAGTTCTGTTAAAAATAAGTTTAAGTAATATTTGAAGTAGGTTGGACCAAGGAATCACGTTGGCCCATACAAACTTTGCCCCCCTTTTTCACCCTCTTAGGGGTAGACTTTCGGAAAATTCAATCTCATTAGATGCCTATGGAATACAAAGAACACACTCTGCATGTTTCAGGTCTCTACAGTCAGAGGTTTAGGCTGTGCGTTTAACCGTCAGTCAGTCATTCAGGACAAAGCATTTTACATGTATAGATTGATAATACAATGCTGTAATTAATAAAGAGAATCTACTATCATTAATTCGAGGGAAACATTGTCAGCTGATGCATGTAATTATGTAATAGAAGCTCTCGCCTAACA
The DNA here is from genome assembly GCA_949316025.1 of Lapara coniferarum. Lineage (NCBI taxonomy): Eukaryota > Metazoa > Arthropoda > Insecta > Lepidoptera > Sphingidae > Lapara > Lapara coniferarum. Next base: position 15,619,337 of record OX438922.1, read on the forward strand.
CCTGCGTTATAACTTTCAAGGCATCAGCTGACGGTTTTTGCCCCGGCATACAGCCAGCTGACATATATATTTATTCATAGTTGCGTATAAGCTATTATCAGGTAAATTTGTAGTTGAGAGGAAATCACTGAAATGATATATTTTTTTTACATGTTTGATTGACCAGCTGACGCATAATGCCCCAAGTTACAGTCAGCTGATTATTTTTTTTCTTCAAGGTATCGGGTTAGCTACAATTTAAAATGATTCTTAGTTGGGAGGAAATGACTGAATAATATTTTTTTTCTACATCTTTGGGAGGCTATCACCACTCATGGCACCCACGGAGCCGAAGCTGACGTTCACGAGGCTTGTATGATACACGTCTCTGATGCATCTCACCAATTATCGTTCGGGAGAAAATGACTGACGAAATTTTGAACTGGCCCACGGTCTATTAGTAATTGTCATCGCTCTCCTAGCCCTTCCTTATAGCAATGAGGCGAGACAGTTCTTGAGATGTGAGCTCGTACGAGAACTGAGGAAATAAGGTTTTTCTACAGCTCGGTTGAGGATTGTAAGTATTTTTAATAGCCAAACATACTCTGATACCAGTATTCAAAAGGTATTTGAGATAACTAGTGCCTCTGTAAGGCACCAATTCCACCTCTATAATAGAAGTCAAGTCTATCGTGTCAGGAAGGATTCCAATATAGAAGAAAGAAGAAGAAAGAAAACAAATTTATTTGCCACAGCTTACAACATATACGGCGTACTAATAATAGTATAAAGATAGAAAGAAAGATGGGGGTAGTTTACACGCCGCGTCGTCGCTGTGACATGTAGGTGACCGCTCAGCATAAAATGTTGCACTGTAGCGCGAACCACAGCACAACGCTGGTTTTCAGTGGTCACCTTGGGTGACATGCGGACGCGGGCTAACAATACAACACAAATTAAAACAAAATCGAACAAGTACCCATAGGTATTGACATGAATGCAGACATAATGTGGAATGGTCGAATTAGGTCGTGCATAATTGTGAAGTGTAAACTTCGCAATTCAGCATCTAATTCTGGACGGTATTGCTTGTTGGGCATCAAGTAACTCATCGTTGTCATTAGCCACAAGATGTGTACTGTTGATCATAGGGCTCAAAGATTTACAGAATACAGACGCACCTGTCGGATGTAAGCAGGACACTAAGCATCAAGCCAATGACTTGCTCATCTTTTCATTCATCTGTATAAGCATTAATAATAAACATATGATTTCAGGGGTCTGCCTGATCGAGGTTGAGAGCAATAGGATCACAAACAGCGTCAGCAGGGTGAACAGCGACGGTTCCAGATTAGTGATAGATACTGGCGGCGCAACAAAAGCTTCACTCCTGGCAAAGACTGTAACGTCAGATGTAGTGATGAGTGTGTCAGCTTCAATAAGGTAGTTGCATACTCTTGTTTACTACATTTATCAAAAATTTATGTCATCCAAAGTCTAACGGAAAAAGACATTTCAAAATCCACGCAATAATAAATAGGTTATAAAGCTTGGAAACTTGGTGGAAGGTGTAGCTGTCAAATAACAGTAATATCAGACCGTGACGTCACAAAGTGCCATCGGCCATAACGCTGCTTGCGTGAGAAAGTCATAGCACGATCTCCCCATCACACCCCTAGACTTGTTCACAAGAATATTTAAAATATGAATATTGAATAACTTCTTTATTTTTCAACTAATTTGGATTCTAATTTCACTGAAAAAAAAATTTGACATCATTGGAATCAAATATTATATATCATTGGAATCTACATTACAACAAGGAGTAGGTAACACTTGACTTGTTGAAAGAAGTCTAAATTACAAAAAAAAATCACAAACAGCGGCGAATCGTTATCACTTTATATAATTTCATGAATTCAAATCGTTTAGATCTGTGACCACAAGTGTTGCTAATTCTTCTGTCAAAATAGCTTTTGAAATGCATAGGTACAATATCTAGGTAATATAGGTACGTAGTCAGAAGTATAAATTAAAATCAAAACTGTATAAAAATCTTTTATTCGACAAATAAGCGTTTCGAGAATAAACTGGGGTTTGTATCCACCTACTTATTTATAGCAAATATCTACTTAAATAAGTAATAAGCTCTCGATCAGAGAAGGTATTAATTACCTAAGGCTTTGGGTGCGAGTTAGCTCATAACTCGAATTTAATTGGATGTCAAATGCTAACAACCAACAAGAAGGATGACAAAGGTTCGACTGTCTCTGATCTTGATCAATAAGATTCTTAGCAGGAGCTGATGTCAGGCAGCGAGCCTTGGCAGTGATTGCGCCATCCGTACCACGCCTGAAACTTGTGGCGTTTGTAGATCTTCTTGGCACAAGTCGACGCCTTGGAAATGTCGTCAGTCAGCAAGTCTGAAATTAAAATTGTTTTATGTTTACTTAATACGTAGTTAATAATACATTTTTAGTAGATAACTTTCGCCAACAATTTATCATGTCGTATTATCATCACGATATTATGTATTTACATTTTATTACAAAATTGCATATCTACATACTTACTCATGCATTCATCGAAAGTGAATACTGATGAGAAATGTTAATGCTAAAGATTATCTACTTAATTGCTCAAATTTTTATCCTACGACGTGACAGAAAATTTTAAGCATTTTTTAAGTTAAATGTGTCGACTCGATTATACTGAAATTAATTGTCAGCATATAATTAAATCAAATGGACAGTTAAATTGTTTTAATAGGACTTAAATATCGTTTACTTATGTCCAGGTTAAAGCACACTCTGGAATGAACTGACACAGGTTAATGATATATTTAGGTACAGTCCGTCTGGGTGGGTACCACCGCAATGTTTATTTCTACCGCCAAGCAGCAGTGTGCATGCACTGTTGTGTTTCGGTTTGAAGGGCATTGTAGCCAGTGTAACTACAGGACATAATGAGACTGAACATCTTACATCTCAGGATGACGAGCGCAGTGGAGTGCCATACAGAGCTTTGTAGCTCAAGGTGCTGGAAGGTGTTTCTACTATTTATGGGTGGTCGTATCGCTTACCATCGGCATGCTCATCTCGTCATTCGATGCCATAAAAAAAATACTCACCACTACATTTGACATTGCAGTCTTTGCCGGGAGTAGTGCCGGCGTTGCACCAGTACTTGTCGTTGATCTGGAAGAGGCCGTAGTCACGGGAACCGTTCTTGTTCACACGACCCACTTTGTCCGTGTATCTGCTGCTCTCATTCTCCACGAGGCACACCCCTGGAAATAATAGATTAAATTAATTAATGCATAGTTTGTGGATAAAACTCATATCAAAATAAATTCATCATAAACAATATTATTAAGTTGGTTATAAGATAAAAGAAATGTAAACCTAATTATGTATTTTATATCTCGACCTGCAATGACCCTGATTTCTACATTTTCCAATCCAGCTTCAGTTCAAGATTACAATGACTGTGCAGTTATATTAAACTTATAACAATAATAGAATGTTACCTACGTACATTTGGATATGATCCGTTTTATTGCAAATATAAAAAAAAAAACGAAGTAAAAAAAGGTTTAAATTCAACGATTGAAAAAAATAACACTAAACATACAAAAACATTTAGCGGCCAGTAATTTTATAAGCGGTAGATAATTCGATATTTAAAATATTTTTTTAAATACTCACAATCTCTCATCAAATTCTCGGGGAAGCCTTGTCTTCTCAGTTCCTGTACCAGCTCACATCTGCTGAAGTGTTTAGCCTCACTGTGATAAGCGAAGGCTAGGAGAGCGAAGATTATTAGCTTGTACATGGTAGAGGAGTCGTCCGCAGCGCGTCTGTGAACCGTATGAGTAATTGATTGCAATGGATCGCTTTTATACGCATCCACTGATTTTTGTCCTCGCAGATTATTGTCCTCGTATTACAGTATATTGTAAAAGGGGGTTCCTGCGTATCTGTTTGTTTATGTTTCAGTGATGTGCTTTGTTAATAACAATAGTAGTGGGAATTTGGTTTGTACAAATTACTTAGATTATATTAAATTTAATAGTTTTAAACAAAATTATGACCATGGAGTAGTAACTTATCAAACAATTAATTACCTGTAAAATAGTAAGTTACATTTAAAACTAATACTTGATAACACTTAACCAATTAAGTTTCGAGCACCATTTTTATGTAATCCACTACTGGGTTAAGTCATCTTTAATACTTATTTATTAAGAATTTTATTTGTGTGTAGGTACATTTTTAACCTGCAACCCTTCTTTTAGTTAGACCCCTTTCTGTATATTATATTATATCATATATTTCTGCATGGTGAAATTCGAATTAGTTTGAAGATATTTCAAATTACATGGTTTTACTAATTATTGACAAGAAATCTCCATTTGAGTAATATCCAATAAAAATCACATATTATTCAAATGGAAACGGAACCTTTGCCGTCGCAGCTCAGTGTTTACATGTAGATAGGCATACTTACTTACATATCTGTCAGTAACTTTATTAGTAATCCGCAAGTATTTATGGCAGATGTTTGCAGTTTACACATATTTATTCTTTATCATTATTTCAAATTCCAAGCTTCTTTACGCAATCGATAAATCGTGCAATCTTTGTGAAAATACGAGTTTGATTCCCTTATGAGCAAAGCCTATAAACTATACCTCAGCGATTACAAATTACAATCCTAGATCGTCAAGCAATTTTTTTACAGCATAAAGAAGACAATATACATGTGTCTCCTAATTGTAATACTACTTATGCCCTTGAATCCTTAGATTACTAAAGAATTTTCCAGTACCGTTAGCCGCAAAAGTAGGTGAACATATTTAAAATTAAAACGCTTCTACTCATTAACTTCAATCGATATATATCTTTTTTCTTTACCTAAAATAAAGATGGTACTTTGAAATTTATTTTAGTGAAGAAAAGATTGTTAATAAGGACACAAAAGGTGATTTGAAATTTTGAATTTATTCAACTACTTTTTTGGCTGACTGTACATTACTAATTATATCGTAAAGATACTATATATGAACTATGATTGTTCGGGTTTATTGTGAAAGAGTTGTAGCCACTTGTCCTTTCAATCCGACCATTAGGTTTTACTGTGAGCTAGTTCATAGATGCTGCTCAGATAACTGGAGAATGAGTCGAAATGCAAAACTCTTAAGACAAACCCTTTTGTCAGTTATAAAGACTTCATTCCCTTATTTCTATTCCTTTTTTAACCTCCCACGGAAAAAGAGAGGTGTTATAGATAAATAGAGGTGTTAAAGTGTGTATCTGCAGTCTGTACCTATGTTAGTCTTTGGTATCGTAGTTCCAAAACGAATGGACCGATTTCGATGCGGTTTTTATGTTTGAAAGTTAATTAACCGACTTTCAAAAAAGGAGGAGGTTCTCAATTCGTATGTTTGTATTTTTTTGGAATGATCTCTTCAGTCGTTTGAAGATAATAGCTCATTTCCTACTTTCACACGTTCCATTGTTTTTTGGTGTACTGTTACTTTGGTGGTATTTTGAAGACATGGCAACCTCAACCTTGATGCTATAGCATCAAGTAGTTTGTGGAACACTAAACTCCTCATTCACTTGCAGCAGATATAGCTTGCTTGGGCTTAAAAGAACGGTCTTAATGAGGTGTTGGATACATGATGATCGCGGCCCCATGGTGCAGAAATATGTAATTTAAAAAGTTTGAAATGAAAATTAAATAAATTAATTTAAATAATCCCGTACCCAATCTCTTATGGTCCGTGGGCCAGTGACAGATTTCGATGACCAAGTTTCTCTCAAAAGATAATTGGTGAGACGCATCAGAGACGTGTATCATAAAGCCTCGTGAACGTCAGCTTCGGCTCCGTGGGTGCCATGAGCGGTGGTAGCCTCCCAAAGATGTAGAAAAAAATATATTATTCAGTCATTTCCTCCCAACTAAGAATCATTTTAAATTGTAGCTAACCCGATACCTTGAAGAAAAAAAATAATCAGCTGACTGTAACTTGGGGCATTATGCGTCAGCTGGTCAATCAAACATGTAAAAAAAATATACCATTTCAGTGATTTCCTCTCAACTACAAATTTACCTGATGATAGCTTATACGCAACTATGAATAAATATATATGTCAGCTGGCTGTATGCCGGGGCAAAAACCGTCAGCTGATGCCTTGAAAGTTATAACGCAGGTGTTAGGCGAGAGCTTCTATTACATAATTACATGCATCAGCTGACAATGTTTCCCTCGAATTAATGATAGTAGATTCTCTTTATTAATTACAGCATTGTATTATCAATCTATACATGTAAAATGCTTTGTCCTGAATGACTGACTGACAGTTAAACGCACAGCCCAAACCTCTGACCGTAGAGATCTGAAACTTGCAGGGTGTGTTCCTTGTATGACGCGATGTAGGCATGCAACACTTTTCTAACCCTTAGATTAGAAACGTGTTGCAAAGGTGGTACCTGCAGTAGGTTGTGTTAATCTGAAAGTCTTCTGCTGACCACTTTATCTTACTCCGGAGAGTACAATAAACTATAAATTCATAATCACTGTTCTTAATATTTCTTCAGTTATTTAATTATATACGTATTAGTCGTAAAGTATTTATACATTTCATCGGAAAACTCATATCTGAGCGTAAAGTCAAACATTTAAGATACATTATATCTTCCCAGATGAAAATTTATAAGCTGACTAGCTTTTGCCCGCAGCCTCGGTCGTACGAAAGAGTTTTTTTTTTATAAAGGTCCCACTTATACATTTTCACGGGATAAGAAGTAGCCTAAAACTTTCCAGTTTCCCAGATGCTCGAATTATTTCCATACCAAATTTAATCAAAATCCGTTTGATAGTCTTTGAGTTTATCGCGTACAATCTTTTTACCCCATTAGGGGTTGAATTTCGCAAAATCCCGTCTTAGTGAGCTCCAACGTCCTAAAAGGAACCTCCACAAAATTTGAGACTCCTAGCACGTGTAGCTTCTCAGATTTCGTGATGAGTGAGTTAATGACCTTTCGTTTTTATACATATTATATATTACGGGATGAATTTCAATAAAACATGAAACACGTCTTCTATCAGTTCTGTTAAAAATAAGTTTAAGCAATATTTGAAGTAGGTTGGACCAAGGAATCACGTTGGCCCATACAAACTTTGCCCCCCTTTTTCACCCTCTTAGGGGTAGACTTTCGGAAAATTCAATCTCATTAGATGCCTATGGCATACAAAGAACACACCCTGCAAGTTTCAGGTCTCTACGGTCAGAGGTTTAGGCTGTGCGTCAGTCAGTCATTCAGGACAAAGCATTTTACATGTACAGATTGATAATACAATGCTGTAATTAATAAAGAGAATCTACTATCATCAATTCGAGGGAAACATTGTCAGCTGATGCATGTAATTATGTAATAGAAGCTCTCGCCTAACACCTGCGTTATAACTTTCAAGGCATCAGCTGACGGTTTTTGCCCCGGCATACAGCCAGCTGACATATATATTTATTCATAGTTGCGTATAAGCTATCATCAGGTAAATTTGTAGTTGAGAGGAAATCACTGAAATGATATATTTTTTTTACATGTTTGATTGACCAGCTGACGCATAATGCCCCAAGTTACAGTCAGCTGATTATTTTTTTTCTTCAAGGTATCGGGTTAGCTACAATTTAAAATGATTCTTAGTTGGGAGGAAATGACTGAATAATATATTTTTTTCTACATCTTTGGGAGGCTACCACCGCTCATGGCACCCACGGAGCCGAAGCTGACGTTCACGAGGCTTTATGATACACGTCTCTGATGCATCTCACCAATTATCGTTCGGGAGAAAATGACTGACGAAATTTTGCTACTGGCCCACGGTCTATTAGTAATCATTCGACCCAATCATCTTCAAGTCAAAACCCCAGACCCGGGAGATGAAAATACTGATCTAAGTAGTGGTCGTCCGACGACGCGAGGACGCTTGTGTCAAATAACAAATTGTTACTATTATAAGTACTTTATTTTTTAATTTTTAGGGGACTTTTCATGTCAGCTGCGTATACCGGAAACACATCCACATATCTTCCGATATTTTTTGGAAATTTATGGACAATATTGATATAATTATCTTCTCGTTTGTCGTCTAATGAAACTCGTAATTGACTCGCCAATGACGTCAGTTCAAGAAATATAATATACAGGGTCATTTTGTAACCGAATACATAAATTTAACTGCGATAAAATCAATTTGAAAGAAACACCATGCAGTTAATTAATTTAACCATAAGTGTAAAATAAAGAAGTACATTTTTCAAACAAAATAAATAACAAAAAAGGTCTTTTAATTTTAGACATCCTATTGCCACTACTAGTAAACGAGAAATCGTCGGAGCGTCAACATCGCACTGAGGTTGTGTGTTTCATTGATAATATGCTCACGCACACGCGAACAAGAGATGCACACACGGAGCGCAACGATAAGCTGTCACATCGCGCCATCGTAACCAAGAAGCTTTATTCCAAACCGAAAAGATGAGGTCGCTATTATTACCAATGCGTCTGTGTCAGGTCACATAGGTCAATCTAAACAACAGTCACTTACTAGATTCTGTCAGAGCCAGCTATGTCTCCTTCAGAAGACTGAAATCATTGTGGCATCTTCGATAATGGTCACAGTCCGTACACCGCACGTAGCTTATCAAAAAGCCTCACAACCCTAAGATTCTATCTAACCTAAGAACTATCACACGATACATCAGCAAGAATCGCACGCTCAAGCCGTCAAATTCGTCGATCGATTTCGTGAAACCGACTATGATGCTACCGTTATGATACGAGTGTCAGCGAGGTTCTGGAAAATTGGAATTTTGAACATTTACTCAGTAATCCCTAAAAGTACAAAAGACATTTCAACGACCTTCTCGGAAACATTAACACTTTATTCACGAGCTTTGTAAATGTAAATCATAGTTTACCACAACAGAAACTAAAAATTAAAAATTAACACAAAAGAATAATAATTACAATTAGAGAACATTTGATCGTGTGCGCATAAAAGCCGAAACTGAAAACCTACACATGGCTCGCGTCTCCCGAAGCGATGTCAAAGGCAAGGTCACTCGAATCGATACAAAACGATATAATAATAAAATTACAATAGTTACGAGTAAGTACATAGGGCGCATCGGCCTAACATTCGGTACATAAATCAACATACGCCACGTCGTGTTGCTGCCGGTCGAGTGGCCGCTAGCAAAACGACAAGTGCCGAGTACTGTGGCCGAGTGGCGACTGGCGGGCGGCGCGCGCGCCGTCCCCCGCTTTCCCGCGGCGCATGCGCCTGAAGGAGCCAGTGCGGGGCCATAGGCATGAAGTTCACGAATCCCGGACCGGGAATCTCGATGTATTTCGACACGTTACATATTTTGATAAATATCACTTGTACTTATTTATTGCTATTACCTGGAATTGTCGTAATTTACTAGTAGGGTAAAAAACGTTTAATTTTTACCACTTCATAGAATACACGCAAACTTTTGTCAAGAATAAGTAACATTTACGTACGTATTGGAAGCTTTATTATTTAACTAAAGCTTCCAATAGTGAGTAATGACTGAACTTAATTTAAGATAACCAGGATATTCAATTGACTAATGACCAAAATTATTGTAAGTAGGTAAAACATAGGTATTTAGAAGGATTTTTATGCACTTGGTCGAGTCACTTTATAAGTGGTTAGTAAATAACGCCAGTTTTAGGTATTATTACTCAGGCAGGAACAATTAAAAATTGCGATTGTTATTGCGGTGCGGAGATACTGGGGTACTCTGTCAGAGGTGTCCGGGAATAAACCCATATTTCGCCCAAATGTCCGGGATTCTTGCCGTATTTGTCCGGCGTCGGCAATTTAGGTAATGGCAGCCCTATACAAAGAACATGCCGACAAGTGCGCCGTGCGCCCGCTGGCGCGCGCGATCGTTGGCCCCGCCAGCTGATGCTCGTGTTACACGTGCTCCCACAGGGATACCAAGCTTTGGTACTATTACCTTATTCTGCAATATCTTGCAATTTTAGTTTTACATTGTTCTATGCTATTTAAACCGTACCACAATGCATATTGAAATTAAATGATGTTAGAGCTCTGGTATGCTTTATTGCTTAAAGTAATGTTATTTTTACAATACAAAGATATTGCTGCGTATTCGTTTAAGTAGACTTTTCATTAGCATAATTACCCTAGTTATTTTATTATTTAATACACTTATTTAAGTGTGTTAGAAATCCATGTGATAAATAAACTAATATCCGATTCTTTGAAAAGCTGTGTCATTTTAGCAAACTTGTCGGTTAAAATGTTTATACTGGCAACACAGCGTGTTTGAGTGCGTGTTTGTAATGAATGGCGTGCGAAAGAGACATAACATGTTGGTACCTGCACGTTAGTTTCAATGTGTTAGTAACAAGATCAACGACTCTGACGCGATACAAAATGTAGCTAGAGATTAGAAGGTACAGAAGGCATAACAAGGCGTTTGGTAGTATAAAGTATTTACGTAAACCTATTTTAGGCATGACGTCCAGAAATATTGATGTTAAAATTAAAATGAACGTTGAAATATCATACGGAATCTAAAAAATATGATATCAATAGATTAAAATCCTGTAACTTTTTTAATAACCCGACTGCGAGTTGTTTAGTACCTACCTATTTCGGTAGGTAAACTTATTTATTAACGAAAACAAAGTTTATTATTAAAGAATTAATACTTTTCTTTACAGCATAACACTTAAAAAATAATTAGTTCCTTTTCATACAATAACATGACAATTTTTTATTTCATGTTGATATTTATAACGTATTAGTTAGGGAGTAGGGACTGCTCTAGTAGCAATTTAATTATTTTATTTCAAATTCCACGTCTCAAGCGGTACTGCTGCAGCTATGTGAGTGAATGTATTGCAAGTGAATTTGTGAGTTGCCCTTCTTAATCCTATAGGTTTTGTAATAACATCGTCAGCTGTGACGTGATTCACTGAATAAAGTCAAGCGCGCTAAAACACAGCGTGATCAAAAAACTATAAAACTATAATCGGGATTATTGGCGAAAGTATACGTTACCCATGGATAATATTTTGCACGATGTTAGCAGAGGTCACGCTGAATATGTGGTTTCATTTAGTAACGCAATGTTGAAATGACACTGTATATAAAATATATTCTTGGATAGAAATTCTTTTCCTATGCACATCAAATCAAGTTGAATTAACATGCTATTTACGATAAGAATTATTACCTAGTTGTTTGATAAAGTAACCTAATTTCTTGACCACGTGTAAGTTTTCATACAATTATTTTGCAGCGGATTATAACTCAAGGAAAAACATATTTTAAAATTTTGTACGTAGAATATGATTAAAGAATTTTTCATACTTTATGCAGGCATGCTAGTGAATATGGAAACAAAGAAAAACGTTGAAAACGAAACGAATTAAAATATAACATCATAATGATATTTTGTTGTCAATTGCCACTAAATATCTTACTCATCTCATATCGAGGCTCTCTATACTGTTAGAAGTTAATTCGAAGCTGAATTTAGATCTTTGTAACTTCGCTACAATCTTTTTTACACGTCTGCCTATAGTAATTCTTGGCTGATTTTTGACTTAAACATTTCAGCTGTAGTCCAAACTATTTCCATGAAAATAAAGTTGTAATTTGTAAAGAAATAATGATCTCATATTTCATTATAAAATATGATGAGCATTCAAAAAGTCCCCAAAATTAATAATATTTAAATGACTCTCAACGAAATATGTTATTTATAGGAGTTATACATACCTACTCTAAGTTTATAGGTATTATTTTCCTGGTTAATATTCACACAGACTGTGGTTTGTTATGTGACTAATAAATATGTTACGACATTGCAAACAATGCTTCTCCCTTTTAAGTGGTTAATAAATAAATTGATAGTAAGTAAAAATATTAACGTGGTGAATTGTGTAACTGATACCTATTCATTCTTACGCAGGATTCATAAATAAATCTGTTAGCGACATATAGTTTATATACAGTTCAACTACTAGTAAGGCGGGGGGGGCGTTCCATTCCGGGTACCAAGCACCAGGGGTAGATAAATTCAACTTACTTTCATGGCCAAAAAAATGACAGAAAACTCTATGAATAAAAACTATCTGCTGTTTACCGCGGGTGTGTGATACGCGGACGCAGGGCCAAGGGGCCCAAAACTCGTTTGGGGGTTTCTAGATAGAGAATCGCCCCGGGTGCCAACCCATGCTACGCCGCCACTGAGTTCACACAGGAGATAAGAGTTGAATATGACGGAGCCAAGATGCCGCTAGCGCCCCTGCTACAAATGCTCATAGTGTAGCACTTCCTGTACCTACCTAACATGAAGGGATACCGAATGTCTTCTTAGATCAACAATGGTACTTAGAACCGTAGTGATAAAGTATAGTTTTGATAATGCAAACGCAGCAGTTTTAATCAATGACCCCAGGCTGTACATATCTTGTTGAATTTTAAAAGTTCGCCAACAACCTGTGGGTACAGTTTGTCGATTTTATTTTAAGCATCAATATTTGTTAATATACAGGGTCATTTTACATTGCGTTACTAAATGAAACCACATATTACGCTATACCGTTGCTAACATCGTGCTATAACGAATAATTTCGCCAAAAATCCTGGTTGTAGTAATCCATTTTTTTAATCATTTTGTAGATTAGTGCGAATATGGCGTGTGCGTGAGTGTATTTCTGACTGAAAGTGTAACGTTGCTGCTGTGAGGAATTCCCTTAGAGCAGTCATAGTGGCATTAGGGCGTTTAATCTTAAGTTAAATTTTATTGATATTTATTTTGTTCGAAACTTACACTTTTTTATTTTACATATATAGGTAAAATAACTTAATGAAATGTGTTAATTTCATCGAGATAAGTATGTGGTTTCATTTATTAACGCAATGTCAAAATGTCCCTGTATAGAAATAAATAAAAAAAAATGTTTGTACCTAGGTATGGGTCACCGTGATAGCATACTTACTATAAGGTGATTTATTTCGAAAAAAGGCCATAATATTATGTAGTTGCTAATATAAGTACCTAATATAACGTCCAACCACTCTATAATAATAATAATACCAGCCCTGTATTATATACTGCCCACTGCTGAGCCTAGGCCTCCTCTACTACTGAGAGGGTTTTAGACCTTAGTCTACGCTGGCCTAGTGCGGATTGGCAGAATTCCCATACCCTCGAAATTTTTTATTGAGTATTCTCAGGCATGTAGGTTTCCTCACGATGTTTTCCTTCACCGTTTAAGCGAACGATAATTAATAAACAGTATCTACACACATAACTTCGATAAGTCAGAGGTGTGTGCCTTGGGTTTGAACCTCCGGACATTTTCTCGGCAGACCGTTCCATTCCCAATTAGGCTATCGTCCACTCTCCAACCACTCTGACTTGCCTGAAATATTAGGTAACTCAAAAGTTTTCCCAAAAATATTGTAGTGTGTATGTATAGTGAGCCGCTAATTCGATGACAACTAATATAGGTAGTACGTATCCCATCAAAAACATAAATGTGAAATGTGGAAGCCAAGTCTTATATTAATTTAAGCCCAAGATTAGACTTGGCTAGTCTTCACATACAATTTTTCTTATATTTGACTAATAAACTTATCTTTATGTTACTGTTTTTATATTGTAAAGTCAACATATCCTACTCGTCGAAAAAAAAATGTTTTCTGATAAAACTAGCCAAGACAAATATTAGACTTGGCTTCCACATTTCACATTTATGTTTTTGATGGGATATCATTACTTTTTGTAAAGATATTATTTATTAAAATATTGAGTTAAGAAATTAAAACAATTACGTAAGAAGTTACCTTTTATCAATATTTATGAAGTTACTTATTTTAGAATGAAAATAAACAATGTATTAAAAGGCGTAAACCACTTCATCGTCCTGCTATGTGCACGCGATGAAGTCCTCTTGGTAGAAAAACCTCTATTTAATAATTACTTAAACTCTATGATTCGCAAGTATTATGATACAATGTCCAATGTCATCTCATGTCAAAATAATAAACGTCTTAAGATGTAAATAAACAATGTAGAAATCAGAAGTTTTTAATTGAGCTCGAAACAGAAGTAAATATATAATATAAAAGACTGAAGAGTGGGCACGAGTTGCTGATGCCTATAACGTATATATAGGAACCTACCGCCGTGTCCCACAACAGCTCTGTCTAAAGTCGGAAAATTTACAGAAAATTTCAAGCAAAAGTGGTGCCCCAATACGGAGGGAACGTAATTAATGGATCAACGTAAATAGTATTTAAAGTAAAATAAAGCATCAATGGACGTGTACGCCTAAACGTTCATTATTCTAAAGATAATTTATAGATAGTATGCAGATTTTCCGATTGCTTGGAAAATGTTTCAAATCTTAAAAATGCACTGTTTTCAGATTTTTCCCTTTGTATACATACAATTACCTATGTGGACACCAAATTTCAACTTTCTAGGTCATCTGGAAGTGGGTTAGGTTTTTGATCTATATGTCAGTCAGTGATAAAAATGACGATTTTTAGATGTTAGTATCTCAATGAGCGTTTAAGCTATATTTATGAAATTTGGGATTCTAGTTAACTTGAGGGGGTTTAATACATAAACCAAATCTCAGGTATTTACGTTAAATAGATTTTGAGTTATAGAGGCGTCAAAAGTCGCTCCAAATGGTTCGGGTGAAACTACACTAGGCAGCTTCGACTTTTTTTTTTTTTTGCTTGGCTTGACACGCTGCCGCGTGTCTCGATAATGTATTCAATCTAAGGGTACCTATAACATACTCGATAGGAAATTAGAACAAATTGTATCAACGATATCAATCAATAGATAATGATCAGTTTGTATTTTCTAATGCCCCGCCTTTGACCTATTAAAAACAAATCAATATCTTGGGTTAAAACTTACATTAGGCAAGTAGGTAGGTACTTAGTTTCTAAAACAGTTAGCTAGTTTTCTCCTCTTTCCTGCCAGTCCGAGCTTGGCTTCTTTATTTATTTTTCAAATGTCTCTATTTATATAAGTGACTACTTGTAATAATAATTGGTATTAATTAAATGTATCTTGACTTATCATAAGTGCAACTATTTTCGCCTACGTGATGAATGACGAGGCTCGCCCCCTATTACATCGTGAGATGGAATACGCACGGCGAAAGGTGGGTGCATTAGTTGCGGCCTCTGCCTACCTCTTCGGGGATGAAAGGCGTGAGTGTGTGCGACGCACAAAAAATAAAAATCCGTAAAACGTTGACCTGACAAGAAACAGGAAAGAACCGACTCCAACGTAGTGGTTAATTTCTCGGATGACTCAGCGCTTTATGTGATCACAACCCACAACACAATCACAACTCTGTGGCTTGAAAGAAATATAATACATGTAAATTTACTTATCATCACGCATGCCTCGTGAAATGGATAACAGTTGGCATTAGGTATACGTACCCATAGCTCTATATATGTATTTTTGTGCCTCGCTTTTATTTTATGAAGGTTCCATTATAACAAACGGAGTCTATTGTCATGAACACAATATTTTTCATAACTAATCCCACGGACCACACCGCTGACGGGTGCTCTGCTACAGAACGGCACTACTTGTGACTACACCCAAGACCCAAGGGAGAATTTCAGTTTAGTGGGTAGGACACCAAACAAATGAGAAACAATTAATTGTAACGGGTTTTTTAGTTAATAATACGTTTTTCTTATTTAATGAGTCATTGTTGCGTAAAGTATTCTAATCCAAAGATAATACGATAACCATAAAGCTGTGATTCCGCAGGACGCGGCAGACGGTAACGGCAGACAGCATGTGCCGCCACGGCAGACAGCACTACTATGCAGTATTAAATTGCATGAGACCCATTCCGCACACGACGGCAAATGACGCGCGGCAGCTGGTGACGTCCTACCGCGCGTCGTTTCTTACATACTTACATGACCATCGAAATTGCCCGAAAAAATTATATATCCATAACACGACTGTTTCCTCATACATTACCTGTTTCTAGAGTCAGTTCATGAGCCTTGGATACAAACTCCGATATCACTTATAAATACAATAACATGTTACTGAAACACTTTAGATATCTGTATGTAATTCCCCGTTTTTTGTCGTGTTATTAATTCAATTATTATCAGTAAAGCAATAAACTTAAAGATATAATTGGACAATATGTCCACAAATATTATAAGTAGGTACCTATTAATATCAAATAACATATCAGTATATTTATTGTAACTTATAAAAAATCACTTCGTAGTTATTTGGTGTTTAAAAAAGGGGTACCAGAAAAGTTTTCGGAAGTTTTGAAAATGAGTAATTTTATTTTCGATGTGCTCTCTCCGAATTTAAAATTTGCCATCTCGTATCTTTGCTGTGCGCGCCGCCATAGCACCTAAAGGCAGATTTCCGACTAGATTTAATGATAAAAGTAATATACTATACTAAATGTAATTTTAGTTGTGATCAAAATCGACCTCGTGACTCCATTGACCATTTTTCAATATTCCTTAAGTTTAGGATTTGGCCATTCACGCCCACTTGAAAAACTCACCTGTATAATGAAACCAGAGAAAATTTCCTACAATTTAAGTCTAACATTTATTTTTAAAGTTGGCGGGCTATACGCACACATTGCAATATTTCAAACTAGATTTTTCCCCCGACTCCGCCGCCGTTAAAAAGTTTTCTGGGACAAAAGTCCAGCTTTTTATTTTCCCGGGATAAAATGTAGCCTATGTGTTAATCCAGGACATGATCCACCCGTGTGCCAAATTTTATTGAAAGCCGTTCAGTAGTTTTTGCGTGAAAAAGTAACAAAAATCCATACATACTTACAAACTTTCGCCTTTATAGTATTAGTAGGATATGAACAGCTGCCCCATTTCCTAACCAATTTTATTGCTGATTTCACAAAAGGGTTTCGTTTTCGTATTATTTGCAGGCCCACGCCACGCCGCCCCTTTGTGCGAAGTGTGCGGCGCACACAGCGCCAAGGCAATAGGAGCGCCAGAATCAGGAAGAAATTGTTATATTTGTTATACTACCACCATATTCTTCATAGATGTATGCGTAAGTAAGAAATTAGGTACAAGCCTCCGAAAACAATAATCACGCCTGTGGTTTCACTTTACACCACATGAATTTTAACCCAATGTTTGAGCTTTACGTTAAAATCAAAAGAACCGCCGCAATCGCTACAATAGCCAACTTACATATTACAAACGTCTTACTAAAGGTCATTTTCTATATTAAAAATTATCTACGCAGCACAATGAGCCAAGAAAGGTTAACTTTGAATAATAAATATTGTTACGTGTTTGCGTACAAGATAAACAATTAAAATGCCGGCATTGTGATAAAAACACCAATTAGGATTTTATTAGCACTAGGACACTACTAAACTAACAAAAACACTGCACACTGTAACAACATATTAATTCATAGATTTCGCACACAGGCGCTGTCTTGGGTCGGCGCGGCCCTGATTAATTATAATTTGCTATTTCATTTAAAATATTCGCTTTATATCATGACAATGGATTGGTTTCATTGAATTACTAGTACTAGTACTGAATACACAGGATTACTCCCTTAGAGAGAAATAGACTGCCTCGATGGCGTAGTTGTATTATGGTACGACTGCAATGTTTTGAGGTCTCGGGTTCGATCCCCGGGTCGGGCAAAGTGATATTGAGTTTTTCTATTCAGTATCAGCTCGGAGTCTGGAATTTGTGCCCGATATGCCGATAGGCCCGCCCCCTATCACACCATGGGACGGAATAGCGGCGAAGTGTGGGTGCACTAGTTGCGCCTCTGCTCACCCCTTCGGGGATTAAAAGGCGTGAGTGCGTGTCATTTAAAATAATTGTCAAAATCGAACACAGTAAAATACCCTATTCTAATATATCTCATAAATTCTAGTGCATCACCCGTACGAGACACAACCGTACAAATTAAATGTTTTATAAATACATAAAATACTGGACATAAATAAAAAAATTACATACACATTAACTTTATTATAAACTTAATTAAAACGATAAATATAATTAAAGCTTCAAGAGCGTTGATGGCGTAATTTATCTCCAATCCTTTTCTCTACATCCATTGCTTTCTTCAATAAAATTTCGTCTGCCGATTTTAACTGAAAACAAAAACAGGCGTAAATATTCGACGGAATATTTCCATATGAAGTTAGTAGGCAAGTGCCTGATTATCTGTTGTGCTTTGAATCGCGATGTCACACCACTCGAACATTGCAAAGTATTTGAGCGCCTGACTGAATACAAATAGCACGTAGATTGTTCAGTCTAATGAGGGGGAAGCCCCGCACTGATAACATCTCACTTATATAACCTACTAGCTTTTGCCCGCGGCTCCGCCCGCCTTAAAAAGTTTTTCCGGGATAAAAGTCCCACTTTATGTTTTCCCGGGATAAAAAGTAGCCTATGTGTTAATCCAGGACATGACCTACCCGTGTGCCAAATTTCATCGAAATCCGTTCAGTAGTTTTTGCGTGAAAGAGGAACAAACATCCATACATCCAAACATCCATACATTCTTACAAACTTTCGCCTTTATAATATTAGTAGGATTAAAAAAAACTCTTAACCAACGAGGGGAACAGAGTATACTATGTTATGGTACAGTCAGCCACATAAGGTGAACAAATTCAAAATAGCTTTACACTTTTATCTTCTTACCATTATTTGTTTTCTCATCACAAAAATGAAATTAATGGAATTTACTTTACAATACACAAAGAAATAAAATGTTTCAATTGAACTTAACGCGCAGGCAGCGACTATATAACCCCTAGACTCCTAATGTTCAATATTTCTCTTCAAATTAATTCTGTCAACTACCTGAGGTTTGAGGAAGCGGGGTACTGCATTATGATTGGTTCTTCCAACACCTTATCGCATTATATAACCTTGGAAACATAGACATAGGGATAGGACGAGTTAAATGAAAATACGATTTTTTTATCGATATTACTTTTATGTAATAAAGTTTTATAGTAATACAAGCTTTTGCCCGCGGCTCCGCCCGCTTTAAAAAGTTTTTCCGGGATAAAAAGTAGCCTATGTGTTAATCCAGAACATGATCTACCCGTGTGCCAAATTTCATCGAAATCCGTTCAGTAGTTTTTGCGTGAAAGAGGAACAAACATCCTTACATCCAAACATCCAAACATCTAAACATCCAAACATCCATACATTCTTACAAACTTTCGCCTTTATAATATTAGTAGGATTATCTATATATATAAAATTCTCGTGTCACAGTTTTCGTTGCCATACTCCTCCGAAACGGCTTGACCGATTTTGATGAAATTTTTTGTGCTTATCCGGTATCTATGAGAATCGGCCAACATCTATTTTTCATCCCCCCAAATGTTAAGGGTGGACCACCCCTAAATTTTTTTTTTTATTTTTCAGACAAAATTTTTTGTTTTAATTTTTTTATGATACAGCATACAAAAATACCTACAACCCTAAATTTTCACCCCTCTACGATCAACCCTTATTTTTTAATAGCCATTTTAGTTACCTTTTTAGGGCAGGACAACGTCTGTCGGGGCCGCTATATAATATAATAATATTATAAAGGCGAAAGTTTGTAAGAATGTATGGATGTTTGGATGTTTGGATGTATGGATGTAAGGATGTAAGGATGTAAGGATGTAAGGATGTTTGTTCCTCTTTCACGCAAAAACTACTGAACGGATTTCGATGAAATTTGGCACACGGGTAGATCACGTCCTGGATTAACACATAGGCTACTTTTTATCCCGGAAAATATAAACTGGGACTTTTATGTCGGAAAAACTTTTTAATGCGGGCGGAGCCGCGGGCAAAAGCTAGTTATTATATATTAAACATATTAATATTTTAACGAAACTCTTTATGTTATCGAATGACAGATGGCGCTTAGTAAGTCTCATCGACAATAACAAGAATATTTGAGCTGACTTGTAGGAATAACACAAAGAATAACTCAAAAGAATCGTTATAATCAACAAACAAAATAAAAAATTATCCTAATAACATTTATTTCTGA